>JAGGNH010000029.1:57500-378375 GCA_026586065.1 Dioscorea zingiberensis | reverse complement strand
GCTTACGTGTTCCCAGGACCACATGCCCGTCAGCGGATTAAGCGTGTTACGATGAAACACTGCCTCTGCAAGCCAACCATACACATATTCAAAAGGAAAGAAACAGCTAGGTAGGTATGTAAAAACAGCCCATGCCTTGAATCATCATGAAACAAAGCGAGCATGCTAACAAATAGCAGTCGCTCCAAACTAAAGAAAACCGAAAGATGATTTGAAACTAGGCGAGAACAACTTCCCGAAAAACATAGCAAAAATAAAGCGCAATAGCTTTTCAAGTAGAGTGGGTAGGGGGAGAAGTAGCTTACCCTCACCCGATAATCCACTCAATCTTACTAAATTCTGTGGCGGCCCGGGCGTGATCCGCGTCAAAATCTCGTAAAGACAACTATATCACCGATTGCCATTCTTTGTAATCAAAAGTGGTTTATTATTATTATGAGTATTTGCTAATGAAGAATTACATTAATTCTATGAAGTCATAATGAATTGTTGATATTAGCTTCAAAAATATGGGAAAACTATAAATTTAATCTAAAGATTTATTAGAAAGAGCTTTCTCTCTTCTTTGTAACTTGATGTGTTGTAGGTCTTTGATCGAGGGGAACTACATATGACGGTTACATCCCACAAAGAGACACCCAAAAGTATATTTGACCTTAATAAGCTCCATTGCCAACCTATGCTCCAGGTATGATGATTAACCCGATTCTAGCACCCATCAATCACCCACAACTTGAGGATTAAACCCAGCATTTTGTTTGAATTTAAGTTCTAAATACTCTTTGAGGATTTGAAGCCTAAAGTGATTACATAAAGTAGTTTCTTGAACCCTACCCTTAAGTTGAGGACAGACCCACATGACTTAATCTTGTAAGTTAGCGGACCAACCTTTTAAATGGTTTTGGACACAATCTTTTTAAGGATTGAGCTTTCGGTGATCCAGCTTATTAGAATTCGATTAACTATGACTCATTTAATCTTTGTTGAACCCGAGAGCGGATTGAACTTGAGTTAAACCTAACCCGGGTTCCACTATCACCATTTTGAGTCTAACCTACCCGGACCCAGAAGCCATTTACCCATTGACTTGACTTGATCAACCCAAATAAATACACTTGATTAGATCAAACCCTATCAGAAGCTCACTTTCGTAGCTTAAATTGATTGAACTCACCGTTTGATTTAAAAAGGAAAGCCTTGGATTTAAACCCAGAGCTATTTAACTCCCTTTAACACGATTTTCTTTTTAAAATAAATCTAACCCAACCTACAAACTCAATTAGCCCAATTGGTCTCTTGGCAGTTTTGATTTTTAAAAGCGGAGAGCCGACCCAAACTGAAAACTGTCATCACCAATGAGGATTTTATTGAATTCATATGCCCACGCATAAAATCACAGAATTTTTTGCTATGCGGTTTTTCTGCGAAATCGGAAAGGAAAATTTATCCCATACATTTCCAAACCCGAGATTCGATTTTGTTGATTTTGTGGAACGAACGGCTCTTTTCATAACCATTCTAATGATATATTATACACTAGGGGCGGGGACGGACGCGGGCGCTGCGGACGGGTATCTGGCGTACGGTTTGGCTGGGATGGAGGATTTGGAACAGGGTTTGAGCATTAATGGAGGTGGAGTTTACGGCCCCAAATTCTGGTCTGCCGGGTTTTCTACTTGAGGTTTCGATAAATCATCTGTTGTATCTTGTCAATCCGTAAATCGGATTGGATTAAAACATCATAAAGTTGAATGGATTTTAAAAGAAGTAGGTAGAATATAGATAAATTTATTTGAATGTCACATTCAGTGAGGAAGGATTCTAAAATTTATCAATATTTTCATTTTTTGATTCTAAGTATCAATGGGATCATCGAATTTATTCCCGACTTCTAATCTCAAGAAATATATATAAAAACTAAACCTTGAATATTATGGATCCACATAACCTATAAATCCATATATATAAAATAAAATAAATAAATTAATATGTTTAGAGAACTAGCAGAATCATACCAAAGATCTAATCTTTTGGCGGAGATTGTTCGAGAGATCGAAAAGAGGCGTCCTCATACTTGTCTCCCTCACCGACCACGGCGCGTCGGCGAGAAGAAATAAAGAAACCTAAAGGCGGTTAGGGTTTTTCTCCTTCACATTTATAGAATTATAGTAATGGTAAAATTTTACATAAAACCTTTTTGAAGTATTACTAGAATTATCATGCTACTAAATAACCCACTGAATTTAAGTAAAGAACCACTCCTATGGCTTCTCCTAGATTCGTGATGTAAGTCTTGTGATGGAACCAATTTCCAATTAAAGCTTTTCCTTGAAATTACTAAAAGGGCCCCTAATGACCTCCAGCAATTCAATAACCATAAGGTAATTAGGGCATTAATAATTTAAATTCCTCTTTTTCTCCTAAACTCCAATAGAGATTCTAAGTATGGGGGAATTTCCTTTAATTAACAAATTAATTAAAAACTAAATAGAAAACTTTTATTCCCCGAAATTTGATCTTGATCCCAATATCTAAAGAGAATCTCTCAACAATCTCCTGGTGCATGCCCGTGCCTTCATCGGTAGAGGTGAGATGATAGGACCCATCATCTCCCTCAAAAAGCTCCATCATGGTAGCGAGGGAGTAATTCTCCCTCTTAAGTCTAGGCCCGCTACTTGCGTCCCTCACCGACATCCGACTCAAGCAAAGCGGGAGTTAGCCCTACTACTAGAGCCTCCATATGCACGCCACTCCCTCACACATCATGATAAAGCTGGCTACCCGGGGATATTAACAACCGCGCCATCACGAAATTATTCGGTTCAAGGTCCTAATCCTGCACCCGAGGCCCAGTGCTTACGTATATATCCTATATTTGACCAAAGTTACTAAGGCAACAAGGGTGACACTTATTCCGATGCTACTTTTTGTCCGAGCACTTGAGATATCTATGCATGCTATCCTCGATACCATATTAATATGTCGCGCCCGACCCGTTTACGGTGCCTGCGGCACTTGCACGCGAACCGGCCATACCCAATGAGAGGCGTTGCTCACTTGGATACAAAGGCCTAGGTAGAACATAAAGCATGCAATATGATAACTCAAATAACATAAATATATAGTTCTACGCGTTACATCGGAATTAAAAATACAAATTGGTTTAAGACACCCTACAAAGGTCATGGCCCTACAAGGGTCCTACAAATGAAACCTTGGCAACGATATCCCGATTCCACGCGCAGCTCCAGAATCTGAATCAGCTATTATTCAGAACCTGAAAAAGAGAAGGAAGTAAATGGAATGAGCTTTCGAATAGAAAGCTTAGTAAGTACTCTCGCAGGAAGTAGAGTGAAGTCAATAATGTCAATAGTGATCCAAACAAAGCACATAAACATGTCATGAACAAGGCCAAACACAAAGGATCACTACCAAATTCTCACCAAAAGAATAACAAACAGAGCGAAGAGTTCAATCAATAAACAACAAGGTGTTCAAAAGCCGTCGAGTCATCTCCGCGGTTGTAAATTTCCTACCACATCTTCAACCTCAATCAAAACAAACCCTCAGAGTCACGGTTGGCGCTCATATGCAGCGTTACGCGGTCAGCGTATCATCCCACTAACGAGTGGGATGCTACTAGTATCCTCCCTTATAAGAAAAGCGAGGACTAACAGGTGTCCTTCCCTGAACGCCAAGACTGCAAATCTCCGGCAAAGAGCCGGAGAATCCATAACATAAGAAGTCGCGACACACCTACCTGCGGATGGAGCCGCAGGGCTCACGCGTGCTTCCGCGACCCGCATGCCGATAAGCAGGGGAAGTTATTTTCCAGCATCAAGAAATAGGCTGAAACACACCTATCTGGCCGAACCACAAAGAATCATGCGAGTCTGATGGTCTTGTGGCGGTAAACTAGATGATAGACTCAACAGTACGATGCATACTGCCATTAAAGCATACCTACCCAACCAGTTCACAAGCACCACTAGTCTCCACAGTATTATCCAGGTCCACAAATGGGTATGCTAAGCGAACATTAAAAAAATGGATAGTGAAACGGACATACTCTTATCCTTACAGAGAACATGCTCACATGTTCCTACGGCCACGTACCGATCAATCGATTATCGTGTTCAGTAAACACTACCTCTCACACACCAACCATAAACATACACGAAAGGAAACAAAGAACTAGGCAGGTATCTGCATGTAACCAATAAACAAATTATCAAGAAACAAAAAAGTATGCCAACAAATAGCAATCATCAATCTCAAGAAAATACAAAGATGGGTAGAACTAGGCAAGAGCACTTACGAAAAACATGGAAAAAACAAATCCAATAAACACTCCGTAGAGTGGATACTAGGCGTATAACACACCCCTACTGATAATCCACTCAATCTAAATGCGTCCCTGCTTACGAAGCTTAGCGATCCACGTCAAAATTTGGTAAAGACAACTATATCTCAGTACTATTACTGTAATCAAAGTGGTTTATTATTATCATTATTGTTAATACAGAATCCTGTTAATTCTATGAAATAATAATGAATTGCTAATAACTTTAAATCCGGGAGCACTACCTGGCTGATCTAAGATTCATTAGAAAGAGCTTTCTCCCATCTTTTCTAGCGATTACAGGTGTTGCCGATCCCGATCGGGAACTACATACGACCTAAATTTGTACCACAAAGAAGAGACGACCATGTCTTTGCATTTGACCTTAACAAGCTCATTGTCAACCTATCTGTATGATGATTAACCCGATTCTAGCACCCATCAATCACTCCTAATTTGATGAAACCCAAACTTTTAATTTTAATTTAAGTTCATCTCTTTGGACTGAACCTAACCTGATTACATCGTAGTTTACTGAACCCAACCCCTTAAGTTGGTTAGACCCAACCTTTTGAATTAACTTGACTTAATCTTGTAAGTTGCTCGGACCCAACCCTTTAAATCGTCTGGACCCAATCTTTTACGTTGACTCGGCCCAATCTAATTTATTAGAATTCGATTAACCCAACCCAACTCATTTAATCTTGATTGAACCCAAAAAAGATTGAAGTTGATTGAACCTAACCCAGTTCCTATCTGAATGAGTCTAACCGAACCGGACCCAAGTCCATTACCCATTTACTTGACTTGATCAAACCCTATCAACTAACTCTCATAACTTAAATTGATTGAACTCGGGTTGATTTAAAAAGGCAACCGGTTCAAACCTAACAAATTAACTCCTTTAACCTGATTTTCTTTTGAAACAGATCTAACCCAACCTACTATCTTAATCAACCAAATTGATCTTAACCCAGTTTGATTTTAAAACAGGATCAACCAAAATGACTTAACCACCTTTGAGGATTTTATTAATTCATATGCCTACATACAATCTGCGAGAATTTACGGCCGATTTACTTGTGATGGAAGAAGGATTGCCTATACCTTCCAAATCCGGATATATCCGATTTGTTGATTTAGGATTCAAATTGAAAGCTCTTTTCATAACCTTTCTATTGATATACTATACACTATGATTAGGGAAATATAGAATGCCTAAAATACCCCCCAAAACCAACAATCCGGAGAGCATGTTCAAATTTTCATAATCTATTAAATTTCGGATTGACAAAATTCACAAATTTTCCTACTCTCAAATACTTGGTCATAAATTTTATTCTACTGATAGGAGTTAAATAAAATTAGATTCGTTAGATTCGTAAAGAAGATTAGAATTTGAAACAAAAATTTAAAGTTCATTAATTAGAGAAAATCTTGCCTACGAAGTTTAACAAATTACCAATTTGCGTGTTTTCTCAAGTAGGGTTTTGGTAAAATACATTTGTATCTTATAATAAATAAATCGGATCGGATTATAACAAAGTTCAATAGATTCCAAAGAATAGGACGAATATGGATGAATTTATTTTAATACGATTAGGTGACGGAAAGGATTCTAAACTTATCAATGTTTTCTATTTTTGATTCTATGTGTCAATGGGATTATCCAATTATTCCAAACTTCCAATCTCAAGAAATAAATATAAAACTAAACCTTCAATATTATGGATCCCACAACCTATAAATCCATATCTAAAATAAAATAAATCAATTAATATGTTTAGAGACTAATCTGAATCATACCAAAGATCTAATCTTTGTCGGAGATTGTTCGGAGATCAAAAAGAGACCTCCTTTTGTCTCTCTGCCATTACTGGCCAAGCCGATGGCTTAGAAATAAAAACCTAGAGGTGGCTAGGGTTTTTTCCTCTATTTATAGAATTATAGTAATGGTCAATTTTACATAAAACCTTTTGAAGTATTACTAAATTATCATGCTAGTTTTTAGTGGTTTATTTAGTAGAGTCCCCTGACTCTTACGAAATTCCATACTAGTATACATGTTTTCAAAGTGAATTTAGTAAGGAACCCTCCTATTTCTCCCAGTTCGCATATAAGTCATGTGATGGAACCAATTTCCAATTAAACCCAGCTTTTTCCTTAAAATTACTAAAAGACCCTAATGATGCCCCCACTAACCATAATTAGGGCATTTAACAATTTGAATCCCTATTTTCTCCTAAACTCCAATAAATTCTAAGTTAGGGAGATTTCTTTTAATTAACAAATTAATTAATGAATAAATAGAAAACTTTTATTCCAACTATAAAAATCAATTTTAATCCAACCTTGAAAACTATATTTTGTTAACAAATGTATTTTAAGAAAAATAATTAGAACAACAAAACCTAAAATCTTCGTGATTTTTACAATCATCCCCTTAAATAAATTTACGCCCCAAAATTTACACTTGATCCCCAATATCTAAAACCGTAATCTTAAACTATATCTAGTGATGCTCGTGCGCTTCTCCGTGTAGTGAGATAATAGACCCATCTTCTCCCTCGTAAGCTCCATCATGGTGAATCGGGGAGTACTCACCCCTCTTATATCTAGGCCCATTTGCCCTTGTAAAGATTCGGCCAAGCCTTTCTGCTTTCGACCTCTTATATCTAGGCTCCACTTCAAGCTTGCGTCCTTAAAGCGGCATCCAACTGGAAGCCTAGCCTCGCCGACCTCCATGTCTACCACTCCTACACATCATGATAACTCTACCGTGTAAACAACGTGATCCAAAGATTCATTCAAGGTCCCCGGGTCTACCCAAAATTTCCAATGCTCAGCCTATCCTATTTGACTAAGTTACTAAGGCAACAAGGGTGTCACTTATCCAATGGTACTTTTTCATCGAAGCACTCGATATCTATCTCCCATGCTATTATCGATACCATATTAACTGTTACGCCCGACGCACATTTACTCAGGCTCTGGCACTTGCACAAACCGGTCGCTCCTCAAGCGTAGAGCAGCTCCTAACTCGGATATAAGGACTAGGTTAATCATAAAGCATGCAATATGATAACTCTAATAACATAAATATATAGTTTTGAGTTACATCTAAATTAAAAATACAAATTGGTTTTAGACACCCTACAAAGGTCATGGCCCTACAAGGGCCCTACAAATGAAACCTCACACACAAAGGAGACACGAGATTCTCGAACCTCGGCAACGATATCCCGATTCCGCGCCCAGCTCCGGAATCTGAATCAGCTATTATTCAAAACTTGAAAAAGAGAAGGAAGGAAGTGGAATAGGCTTTCAAATATAAAGCTCAGTAAGTACTCCCGCCAAGTAAGGCAAGTACGATGAAAAGTCAATAAATGCCAATAGTGGATTCAAACAAAGCACATAAATATATAATGAACAAGGCCAAATACAAAAAGGATCGCTACCAAATTCTCAACCAAAGAATAACAAACAGAGTGAAGAGTTCAATCAATAAACAACAAGGTGTTCAAAAGCTCTAGAGTCATCTCCGCGCAGTCGTCACCCGCAGCCGATCTTCAACCCCAATCAAAACACACCCTCGAGTATGGTAGTGCTCCTACATCTATGTACACCGTCAAAGATATCATCAAACCGACGGGTTGTTAGCTAGTGTATCTTCCATTGACTACAAAACAGACGAACGAGGGGTGTCCTTCCCCGAACGCCGCACTAAATCAGATCGAAATGAGGAGAATCCACAATACAAGAAGTGTTGACACACACATACCAGGATGGAGAACAAGCTCACATGTTTCCACAGCCATGTGCCGATCAACAGGAAGTCATGTTCAACATTAAGACATAGCCGACACACACCTACTCGGACGGAGGACAAGTAATTCAAGTCTCAATGGTCTTGTGCCGGTCAATATGAGGCCATGCTCAACTAGTACGCATACTCAGCTGACGCATACCTACCGAGCCAGCCCACAAGCACCACTAGTCTCCACAGTATTGTCCTGGTCCACAAATGGGTATGCTCAACAAACATTCAACAAAGGGATAGTGAAACTAACAAACTCCTATCCTGACATAGCACAGGCTTACTTGTTCCCATGACCACGTGCCGATCAACGGATCAATGTGTTCAGTAAACACTACCTCCCACATACCAACAATACATTTACACGAAAGGAAACAAACAACTAGGCAAGTATGTCAATGTAACCAATAAACATATCATCATGAAACAAACAAGCATGCTAACAAATAGCAATCATCAAAGCCAAGAAAACCCAAAGATGGCCTAGAAAACTAAGCAAGAGCACTTACGAAAAACATGGCAAAAACAAATCCAATAAACACTCCGTAGAGTGGGTAGTAGGCAGAAGTAACATATCCCTACCGATAATCAACTCAATCTAACTCCGTCTCTTCCGTCAAGCCTCAAAGAATCTACGTCCCAAATCATGTAAAGCCAATTATATCTCAAGCATCATTCAGAATCAAAGTGGTTTTATTATTATCATTAGTGTTAATACGTAATTCGCTGTAATTCTCAAGGTAGCGGTCATAAATGAATTGTTCATAACTTCTAATTTGGGAGACCGACCGCTGATCTAAGATTCATTAGAAAGAGCTTTCTCTCATCTTTCTAATGTGGTGTTGTACATCCCTGATCGGGAAATCCATCATCGAGGACCCAAATTTTGTCCCCTTAAAAAGACAATCAGTCAGATTTGACCTTAACAAGCTTATTGTCAACATATCTGTATGATGATTAACCCAATTCTAGCACCTATCAATCTCTCCTAACTTGATTAAACCCAACCTTTTTATTTAGAATTTATGTTCATCTCTTTGACCTAACAACACAACATGATTACATCAGTAGTTTACTTAACCATACCCCTTAAGTTGGTTAGACCCAACCTTCGAATTGGACTTGACTTAATCTTGTATGTTGGTAGAACCCAACTCTTTAAATCGTCTGAACAACACAATCTTTCAAGTTGACTCACCCAATCCAACTTATTAGAATTGATTAACCCAACTCAACTCACTTAATCTTGATTGAACCCAAACCGATTGAACTTGATTGAACAAAACCCAGTTCCTATTTGAATGCCGGAGTCCCAACCTGACCGTCCTGAAAGCTCCATTACATTTCATCCAATTGAGTTGACTTGATCAACGAAAATCAACTCAATTTATTTTATCAAACCCTATCAACTCACTCTCTTAACTTAAACTGATTGAACTTGATTTGATTTAAAAAAGAATCCTGTTCAAACCCAACCCATTAACTCTTTTAACCTGATTTGCTTTTAAAATAGATCTAACCCAACCTACTAACTCAATTAACCTAAGTGATCTTAACCCCGGTTTTGATTTTAAAACAAAATGAACCAAAACCACTTAATTACCTATGAGGATTTTATTAATTCATATGCCCACACACAATGCACGAGAATTTCAAACGATTTTATGCTAAATTCCGAAAAGGATTGTTCATACCTTTCAATCTGCATATCCGATTTTGTTGAATTAGGATTCATCGGAAAGCTCTTTTCATAACCTTTATAATGATATATTATATACTATAATCAGGAAAATATAGAATGCCTAGAACACCCATGTAAACCAACAGTTCGGAGATTAAAAATTTAAGCATGTTCAAATTTTCATAATCTATTAAAATTGAGATTGAGGCAAAATTCATAGATTTTCCTACTCTCAAATACTTGGTCATAAATTTGATCCTATAGATTAGATTTCAATAAAATTAGATTCATTAGATTCAAGAAGAAGATTAGAATTTGAAACAAAAGTTTAAAGATCATAAATTAGAGAAAATCCGTCGAAGTTCTACTTGAAATTACAAATCAAGTAAGTGCTTTTCTGCAAGGTTTCGGTAAATCTGTTGTATCTTGTAATTCGTAAATCGGATTGGATTAAACAAATTTCAATGGATTCCAAAGAACAGGACAAATTTGGATAAATTTATTTAAATTTGAGCAGGTGACGGAAAGGATTCTAAACTTATAAATGTTTTGTGTTTTCGATTCTACGTGTAAATAAGATCATCCAATTATTCCGAACTTATAATTTCAAGAAATATATATAAATCTAAACATTCAATATTCTAGATCCCATAACCTATAAATCTATATCTAAATTAAAAAAAAATCAATTAATATGTTTAGAGACTAACCTGAATCATACCAAAGATCTATACTTTGGCGGAGATTGTTCGGAGATCAAAAAGAGACGTCCTCTTGTCTCCATCACGGCCCTTGCCGTCGCTTGCAAGAAATAAAACCTAGAGGCTTACTAGGGTTTTCTCCTCTATTTATAGAATTATAGTAATGGTCAATTTTACATATAACCTTTTGAAGTATTACTAAATTATCATGCTAGTTTTCAGTGGTTATTTAGTAAAGTATCCCAAGACTCTTCTGAAATTTCATACTAGTATACATGGCTTCCAATAGAATTTAGTAAGGAACCCTCCTATTTCTCCCAATTCGCATGTAAGTCCTCCAGTGTGTGATGGAACCAATTTTTAATTAAACCCAGATTTTCCTTGAAATTACTAAAAGGCCAATAATAACCTTAACCATAATTAGGGCATTGACCATTTAAATCACTCATTTCTCCTAAACTCCAATAAATTCCAAGTATGGGGAATTTCTTTAATTAATAAATTAATTAAAGAATAATTAGAAAACTAATGTTTCAACTAAAAATTAAATTAAATCCAACCGTGAGAACTATCTTTTGTTAACCACAGATTTTAGGAAAAATAATTAGAATAACAATAACCTAAAATCTTTGGATTTTACAATCCTCCTCTCTTAAAGAAATTTCATTCCGAGATTTACTCTTGATACCCAATATCTAAACGAGGATCTTCAACGATCTCTGGTGATGACCGTGCCTTTTCAGTAGTGAGATGATAGACCCATCATCTCCCTCAAAAGCTCCATCATAGTAACGGGGAGTACCTCCCCTCTTAAGTCTTGGCCCACACTTGCGGCCTTGCAGCATCCGACTGAGTAGGCAGTTCTTGCTAGACCTCCATATCTGCTAATCCCACGCATCATGATAGCTCTACCAGATAAACAAAGCATCTGGTATTCGTTCAAGGTCCTTACCTACCCAGCCCAACACTCAGTCTATCCTATTTGACTACGTCACTAAGGCAACAAGGTGTCACTTAACCGAATGCTACTTTAGTCTAAGCACTAGGGATATATATATATGCATGTTATTTTCTGATACAATATTAACTGTCAATATGCCCTCAATTCCCGACATCGTGCCTCTGCACGTGCACAAACCGGCTGTACCCAAGAAGAGACGCTCCTAACTCATATACAAGGCCTAGGTAAATCATAAAGCATGCAATATGAGAACTCAAATAACATAAATATATAGTTCTGAGTTACATCAGAATTAAAAATACAAAGTGGTTTTAGACACCCTACAAAGGTCATGGTCCTATAAGGGTCCTACAAATGAAACCTCACACACAAAGGAGACACGAGGTTCTTGAACCTAGGCAACAATATCCCGATTCCACGCACAGCTCCCGAATCTGAATCAACTATTATTCAGAGCCTGAAAAAAAGAAAGAAGCAAGTGGAATGAGCTTTCGAATGGAAAGTTCAGTAAGTACCCCCGCATGAAGTAAAATGAAGTCAATAATGTTAACAGTAATCCAAACAAAGCACATAAACATATCATAAACAAGGCTAAATACAAAGGGGTCACTATCAAATTCTCACCCAAAGAATAACAAATAGAGCGACGAGTTCAATCAATAAACAACAAGGTGTTCAAAAGCTCTCGAGTCATCTCCGCGGTTGTCCTCAGCCTTAGCCGATCTTCAACCTCAATCAAAACAAACCCTCGTGTCTGGTAGTGCTCCTACATATACGTACACGGTCAACGTATTATCCCACTAACACGTGGACAACCAAGGTATCCTCCCCCTGACAGGAAAACATGACGAAAAGGGGATCCTTCCCTTGAATGCCCACACCAAATCTGCAATGAGCAGTAGAATCCACAACACAAGAAGTACTGACACACACCTACCCGGACGGAGCATAGGCTCACTTGTTTCCACAGCCATGTGTTGATCAACGGGAAGTCATTTTCAATATCAAGAAATAGCCAACACACACCAAGCCGAACGAAGCATAAATACTATGAGTCTCAATGGTCTTGTGACGGTCAATAGGAGGCTATGCTCAACTAGTACGCATACTCAGCTGACGCATACCTACCCAGCCAGCCCACAAGCACCACTAGTCTCCATAGTATTATCCCGGTCCATAGATGGGTACGCTCCACGAACATTCAACAAACAGATAGTGAAACTGACAAACTTCTATCCTGACAGAGCACATGCTCACATATTCCTACGGCCATACGCTGATCAATGGATCATCGTGTTCAGTAAACACTACCTCTCACACACCAACCATACACATACACGAAACGAAACAAACAACTAGGCAGGTATGTGCATGTAACCAATAAACAGATCACCATTAAACAAACGAGCATGCTAACAGATAGCAATCATCAAAGTCAAGAAAACCCAAATATGGGTGGAAACTAGGCAGGAACACTTACGAAAAACGTGGCAAAAAAAAGATATAATTAACACCCATAGAGTGGGTATTGGGCAAAAAGTAACTCACCCTACCAATAATCAACTCAATCTAACCACGTCCCCTCGCTAACAAAGCTCGTGATCCACTTCAAAATCTGGTAAAGACAAATATATCTCAAAGCATTCATTATCAGTAATCAAAGTGGTTTATTATTTCCATTATTGTTAATCACGGTAGAATTTTGTTATTTTATGAATTAATAATGAATTGCTAATAAATTCAAATCCAGAACACTATCTCAAGCTAATTTAAGATTCATTAGAAAGAGCTTTCTCTCATCTTTCTAATAGTGTCAGGTGTCACCCGGATCAAGGGGCACTACATATGATCCAAATTGTCCCACAAAGAGACGTACCAGTCAGATTTGACCTTAACAAGCTCATTGTCAACCTATATGTATGATGACTAACCCGATTCTAGCACCCATCATCAATCACTCCTAACTGGATTAAACCCAACCTTTTTATTTGAATTTAAGTTTATCTCTTTGGACTGAACCCAACCTGATTATATCGTAGTTTACTGAACCTAACCCCATAAGTTGGTTAGACACATACTTTGGATTTGACTTGACTTAATCTTGTAAGTTGGTCGGACCCAACCCTTTAAATCATTTAGACCCAATCTTTTATGTTGAGTCGACCCAATCCAACTTATTAGAATTCGATTAACCCAACCCAACTAACTTAATCTTGATTGAACCCAAACCAGATTGAACTTGATTGAACAAAATCCGGTTCCTATCTGAATGAGTCTAACCTGACCGGACCCAACTCCATTACCCATTGAGTTGACTTGATCAACCCAAATCAACTCAATTGATTTGCTCAAACCCTATCAACTCACTAGCTTAACTTAAATTGATTGAACTTGATTTGATTTAAAAAGGAAACCGGTTCAAACCCAACCCATTAACTCCATTAACCTGATTTGCTTTTAAAATAGATACTAACTCAATTAACCTAATTGATCTTTACCCGGTTTGATTTTAAAACAGGCTCAACCCAAACCACTTAATCACATATGAGGATTTTATTAATTCATATGCCCACACGCAATGCAGAATTTCCGTCGGTTTTGCACAGTAGGAAAGGATTGAAATCCCGTCAAGCCTCAGTCGCATTAGGGTTCCGAGAATAGGCTCTCTTCATATAGGAGCTTGCGGAGGAGGCTTGACGGGATTTCAATCCCAATGATCGCAGGTGGAATCACTTCCTTTCTTCGCTTGTGATTGCGGAATCACCAGCGAATCAATGGAATCACTTCCTTTCTTCACAGGTAGAATCACTTCCTTTCTTCGCTAGTGATTGCGGAATCAATGGAGAAGATGCTTTCGCGTGGTTGCACGCGCTAGCGGAGAAGAGGCATTGCTCATGCCTCGTGATCGATCCTCCTCCAACGAACGACACCGATCGAATGCATAGTGACTAATGATGGTCGTTTCCTTGTGGTACCTCTGATCCGCACTACGCCCAGATAACCGGCCGTGATTATATGACAACGGATGGTTGGATTGAGGTCTCTTACCTCGAACTTATCCGACAATTAACGATGAACAATCATGATTGTGTATTGATGAGTGGCTTGATCTGATCTTTGTGCCTCAAGCTTAAAATAATCTCCAAGATGGGCGGCTGTTATTTACCCGAACGAGTGAGATTACTTGGATGGCTTGGATCATTTCTATTACCTAGAACATAAGACAATCCCTTTGATGAGCAGTAAAGATTAGTCCGCATGGTGAGGGCATGCGCACCATCATCTTAGTAGTTGAGATAGACTGTTGGATCATTGACTTGTGATCAACACACTCTCTGATTCTTCAATTCCAGCCGTTGATCATTTCATATCTCCCTTTACCTGCATGGTTTTTCACGTGACTTTGCAGATAACCCCCTGATCATTTTCTAGGTTACACTTAGGTGCCTCGCCTATGCAAGGAGTACAATTTCGGACAAGTCCCCGTGACTTCTCGAATTACAACTAAGTCCCTAAGTAGCCCCCACTAATCCTAATTAGGGTATTGACCAATTAAATCACTCTTTTTCGACAAATCTAGGTTTAGGGAATTCCTTCAATTAATAAAATAATTAAAGAGAAATTAAAAAACCATTTATTTATAAAATTCTTGGATTTTACAATAAACAAAACAAAGCAAAAATATATAAAAAATTTAAAAATGCCACATTGCATGCCATTATCAAGATGCCACATGGCATGATGACTTTGCATGCCACGTGGTATGAGAAAACTTAAGATGCTATCGTGGAACGTGCATGTCATGTCAGTAGTCCAACTCGCCCACCACATCATCAAAATATGGCGACCACTAAATGGAAAAAAAATACCCACATTTCATTCGTATGCCATGTCAACGCCACGTCAGTGCAGGGGACCAAATGTCACAGAATTCGCAATACACAAGAACCGTATTAAACAACTTTTGAAATTTAGGATGGAAATGAATATTGGACCTGTTTCTAGGGACCAAAAATGGCTTTAACCCTTTTTATTATAATTAAAAAAAGTACAAGAAGGAAGATGCGATACAAAAGGAGTCTAGGAGTGGGGGACGGAAGATTAAGGTGTTGAAGGGATTCCTGGAGATCCAAGGTAGCTAGGTCTAGCCCCGGATACTATGCAGCCCCCCTTCATGCCTTTAAGAGGGACACACCTTGAAATTTAGCAGATGACCAGTAGGCACATATAGCACGAGAGGACATCAATTGGATGTGGGTTTGGAACTATACAGACTCCTTGTACGCCACCATGGACCTTTCGCGAGCCTCCTCAAGAGTAGCCTCTGGCTCCTTGAACACTCTATCTATGTCGTCCCGGAAGGTTCTCGTAGTTGCTCTTGCCATGGTGAGCTACACTGACATCCTCTCCTTGTCCCTAGCGATAACCTCCAGCTTTTGCGAAAGCATCTCCTCGAGGCAGCAAATCGCACAATCCTTTTGAGCAACTTCCTCCTGGGCGTCCCAAAGCTTGGGTTTGGCTCTACTTAGAAGGATCCTTGCTACCCCCGGGGACACCTCAAGGTTATCGTGCTCGGTTATCTCCCTCAAGCGATTAGCCACAAGCCATACCAAGATAATAACTTGTACCCATCAATAGAACACGAATTAAAGACAAATAAGGGAAGGACACAGGAAGAAAGACGGGGCTCACCTTGACTCTGATGAGGCTTAACAGTGAAACTAGCTCCTCTTCATCGAGCTGTTCAAGCCTCTCGAGGACGGATCTCTAGGAGATATCCCTAAGTGTCTCCACAGCAATGGTGGGGTTGGTGCGAGGAGTTCTCCTTGTCTCTGCCACCTCACCCCCACTGTGGGACTCAACAAGTGCAAACAATAAGGGACCAGGCTGAACGGGTGACCCAACTCCGCCCAAGAAAAAGAGGCGATCGCTCCTTCGCAAGATAACTCAGACGCCGTCCAATCGCCAAAGGACAAGCTTTCTCATGTACTCCCTTTGTCTGCAGAAGCAATGACTTAAAAAGTAAGGGAACCAAAGCAAGCACACACCCTAGCACCTAGAGCCGAATAGCCCTCCCACAAATGTCTCCTTTTATCGATAGATGAAAAAGGAATAGCTGAACAATTGCGGAACTCTCTTAAACCCCGCTTCAGTTGATCGCGATCCATCTCTAGAGAACGAAGAACAAACACTCGGAGTACTAGTGAAAAAGTTGTTATGAGACAGATTATTGTAAGTGCACTATTTCAAGAAAGAAGCGAGGGACCTGGGGGAGATCCAGTGGATGAGAGTATCCTAGGAAGAGATGCCTCACAAACGGGCGCCGCATGGGCTATGATCCTGCAGTGTCCCCAAGAAATTCGCATTGTGAGTTACCCCATCCATCATAGCACCGCCTCAAAAAGACTGCATAGCCACCCATTAAGGTACCTAACAAAGCCCCTCGAGGAAGATGGCCTAGTACCCAAAAAGATGAAAACGAACAAAACCGATAAGTCGTCAAAGATCGCCTTTGGTCCAAAAACAGTGGGACTACCTCCCCAAGGAAAAGGTACCTGAGTACTACCGCGGGCCCTTGGCCCTCGAAAGATTGCGCAAGGCAATTCGTAGGTACCCAGGTTATGTCACCTAATATTGTGCACCCAACTTGACATCGCCGGACCTGTGTTGACAGAGGCAACAAGGTAGAAATACCCAAGTATAGCAACCCAGCGACAGGCCAACTGGCTAGGAACGCACGAAAGATAGGGCCTACAAGGACCAAAGGAATACCCAATGTGCTGCTAGCCTACAAGTGCAGGGGGTCGCTCAAGTAGTAAAGTACCTTGAAGGTTAGGTAGTTGAATCCACAAGGAATGTAGAGCTAGTCCTAATTTATCTTTTATTATCGAGCCTAAACAATTTTTGATGTTTATGCTATCCTAACTAAGTAATCTAAATAAGAACTAAAACTAAAGTGAACAATTGGAAAATCTAGGGTTATCAGTCAAGAAGACATGGCACCCTGGATCTCTATACCGCTAAGAATCCCTTACTAATTAGTTTCCCAATACTGATTATCTAATTGATGTATTCTTGGACCGTGGAGAACCCTAAATTAGTTTAACCCCGATCTCTCGTCCAGCCAAACCCTAGTCCCACACAATGACTTCGCTATTATTATATGTTATGTGGTTCCCACTATTAGGTTTTACCCTAATCCGGAGAGTGTTTTGTGAAATCAATGCGGTCACCCGATCTCTTGGCGTGCGCGCACCCCATAGAATCTAGGGTTGGATCTAGATTGACTAAGATTTCTCTTCATGCGTCAAGAAACTCAGATATGTGATTGGTGGTTTAGCACTAACAAACCACAAGCATTAAGCACACATAGACAATTCACAAGAATAATAAAAAAAGACCTAATATTAAAAGAAAGGAAAAGAGTCATAAGTTAATCTAGGGTTCAAGGACTCGAGGCACCACAGAAAGTTTAGCCTCTCATGTTATAGGAAACTCTAACAAGATCTAAAGAAAAAGACATAATAAAATTATATAGACTCCCTCGATCAATGTCTTCTTCCACCTTCAATCTCCTCTCTGAAACCCTAGCCGACGGCGCAAGAATCACCACAAGTAAATCCGCCAAAAGTCCCCTCAAAAATTTTATGTTGGTGCTCTTTTATAGACTTTAAAAATCACAAAGAACGGGCGTAAAGATATGAGAACGCTCATGTTCTATCCTGAAAACTTGTTTTCTAGTATCCTGAAAGTTGCACCAGCATCAACACACCGGTGCCTCCAGCCGTGCACTTCTTTAGCTCTGCGCAATCTTCAGCAAACGTTCGATCAAATGATCATTTCACCTCGGATTGAATTAAGCTTCTTATTGGGTATTCCTAACTTCATGCTATTTAATCTTAATGGTGGAGATTAGCTTTAAAGTACTATAGCATTTTTAATAAATTCTTAATCGTTGTAGCTCATTCATAATGCTCACAACCCTATCTCCTTCTCTCTTTTTGCTCATTTATCAAAGAACACCCCTTTCAATTTTCACTTAATCATTCCTAACTTGGTCACCATCTTTGAGAGCTAACGTTCTTTTATGAAATATGTCTTTTCAGATCTTTTTTGCTCTTATTTGATCGATTTCTACTTCTTTTGTCCTAAGTGCCTGTTTTCTTATTCAACCATAACAAAATACCCAACAATGCACAAAAAGAGAGAAATCTATGCGAAAAGATAAATAAAGTACATGCACATAAAGTATGAAAATATGTATAATTATGCACTCATAAAATACATGTACACTAGAACTTTTGTTTGTCCTTAATCAAAGGAATATGGAATATTAAAATAGATGTATGATCTCCGATTTCAAAATTGTTGGAGTCACTCTGATGTCCAAGGAAACATAGTGTTGAGCGCCAAGACAATTTTTATGGAAAATATGTCTTACCTTATACTCATACACCCGACATGTGTGTGTGTGTGTGTGTGTGTGTGTAGCCCCTCCTCAGATGCCTCTCACCGACTCAAGCCTGACCCAGCTAGTCTATACCTTATTTATTCGTTAATCTCTTTTGACTCTTTTATTTGGGTAGTGGTTGTATAAATCCAGTGAGGTAGTCATTTCTCCAGGTAGGTCATCAAGTAAATATTTGTGATACCCAAGATCCCACTACTCAAGAGCGGCTTTCACGCTTCAAAGGTGATATCTATTTCTACCATCTTTTTATTTTTTCGATAGGGCATCCCTAATAGATCCGACTTTCCAGACTGATTTTCTATCTATCGTCCGATCGGGCATCCCTATTGGATCTGACTTTCTAGATTTATTTTTTTCCTATCTTTCTTCTAATATGGCATCCCTATTGGATCTGACTTTGTGGATTTTTTTTCTCTCTCTTTTTTTTTCTTTTTATTCAATAAAAAAATCCTTTCTATTTGTCAAACTAGCTAGAATCCAAACCTAAGAGGACAAGTAGAAACTAAGTCAAAGTTTGTACTTGTATATTTTTGTGGGGTGTCAAGCAAAGGCAAAACTAAATATATATAATATATTTTTGAAAAAATTTGGCACTCAACGCTAATATTAGCCTACATATAGGAGGACTCCCAATCATTACTATCATAGATCATCCTAAATAAATTCTCATCATAAACAATATAAGCAATGACTAACCCCTCCCCCACACTTGAATTGTACATTGCCCCAATGTATATAATATATGCACTGAAAATAATATGACATGCAAAACAAAAAGGGAAGAGAAACTTTACTTTCAAGAAAACACGGGCTTATTTAGCTTACTTTATTTGTGGCTCCCTATCCATGTTTTGAATTCAATTTCTCCCCGGAGCATTGCAGGTACAAAAAGTGAAATCCCAAAAACATATATAGATGACTGACTCTTCTGTGATGTATGGAATAGTAAAATAAGCAAAAAATGCAAAAGTGATGGAAAAGAAATAGATAATGATGATGATGATGATGATGATGATGATGATGATCCTTATGCGTCGGGCTCCTCGGCGTGGGCACTAGCGGGTTGAATTCGTGAATTAAAACCCCAAGTTTACAATTCGTTGGACCGAGCATGGCCTTAAGCACGGGCGTGTTGATTCCCGTAGATATCTTTGCCTCGCGATTTGATACAATGCACACCAGTGCTTAACTTTGCACACCCGTGCATCTCAAGCACACCCGGTAGCACTTGTATACTATAGTACCTTGCGTACATTGTGAGATACAGAGAGTTGAACGACTTGGAGCACGACCATACTTCTACCCGTGCACCTCTCTATATTTTTCCTAAGCATAATATTCATCCCTTTTTCACCTGTACCTGTGTGTTATTGACTCCAAATTCTAAAAATTGATCGTTAAGCACTTGGAAAACGTCGATAGCATCATCAAAGAGTAGAAATCACAACTAGTATATACCTAGACTCTCAAATAGGAAACTAAACTAAACTAAAATAACTAATGAAAGACTAACTAGAAAACTAACTAAGCTTGGGTTTCCTCCCAAGAAGCACTAGACTTTAGGTCTCTAGCTGGACCCCCTTTATGTTATTATGGCTCTTTGATGATAAGGGTCACTGCATCCTTCTCAAGACCTTCCCCTTTGTATTGAACTCACCACTTCTTTGAAGTCTTTATAGGGTTGGCAGATGGCTCAATATTGTGTAGAGATAACCATCTAATGAACATGGAAGATTTTAACTATCTATTTTCCGCTACTCCCAACAATCGCAACACATACGCCTATGTGATATCTTCATTCGACTCTTCTTGTTGCAACCGAAGTTTTCATGCGATCTATAGACTTCCTCAATGAGAAAATGTTGGTCCAAGGGTTCATAAAACAAGGTGGCATTGAAGTTGGGGTTACTATATTATTCTTCCTCCTTATTGGGGTTCATAGAGCAGAGTTCCTCACCAAATAGTGTCTCCTTTTTCCTGATTTTCTCGCTCTCATCCTTCTTGGCTGGTGTATCCGCTTGAACTTTGAGCTGAGGTGAGGACAACTCAATTCCACTTCTCAGAGTAATGGCTTTCACAAACTCTCTTCGGTTAACCTCAGTTTTGCTTCGGAGGGTGCCTAGGGGTCGTTCAGTCAAAGATTTGCCAATTTGAGCAACATTACGCTCAAGATTCTATAGTGATGCCTCTTGGTTCCTCATGAGCTCCTCATGGTGTGAGAGGTTCGTCATTTTATAGAATGTATTGTGTAACCATGCTCTCAAAACTTAACACTTTTTTCTCTTATTGGGGTTCCTGATTTTCCACGTTCCAACCGACTACACCATATGTACCCATAGAATTAGCCATGACTTGCTCGACATGGGGTTTCTCGCAGACGTCAAACGGGGAAATGACGGTTTGGTCACCGAAGAACTCATGTATGAATCTATTATGCTTGCTTTGAACTTATTCATCTCTTTCTCTAGATCAAACTCCTCGACCTCCTTAAATTTTTCCAAATCCAATTCTTTTATAGGGGTAGTTTTGCAAACTACTACTGAGAAGATGGATGGTGTTTTACTCAAGAAGGAGTGCATGAATAGGTTCATTTTTTTCTTTAAGCTTGTGCGCCTCTTCCAACAAGGGCTTTAACTCTCTCGATCTATTTTTATTCTGATCGAGGGAATACGCAAGGCGATCATCAAATGATGGTTGCCAATAATGTAGCATATTGAACTGATGATAATCCTTGTCACTGTATGGAAAAAAGACATGATTAGTCCAATACAAACACTAAAACCGGAATAGGAGATAATACAAAAGTAAAAGAAAAATAAAATGGCTAGAATAACAGAATCCCAATGTTCGTAGAATTGCCGCTCCCAGGCAACGGCGCCAAAAACTTGATGTACTGCTAGCCCACAATTCCACAAGGTCACTCAAGTAATAAAGTACCTTCAAGGTAGGGTAGTCGAATCCACAGGGAACAACAGAGCTAGTACTAATTTATCTTCTATTATCTAGCCTAAAATAGTTTTGGTATTTTTGTGATCCTAAATAAGTAATCTAAAGAAGAACTAAAACTAAAGTGAATAGTTGGCAAATCAAGGGTTATAAGTCAAGAGGACATGGCATCCCAGATCTCTCTATCCCCCTAAGAACCCCTTGCTAACCAGGTTCCTAATACTGGTTATCTAATTGATAACCTTGGACTGTAAAGAACCCTAAATTAGTTTGACCTCGATCTCTCGTGTAACCAAAACCAAGTCCCATAGAGTGACTTCGCCATATGACTGCATTATTATTATTAGTCTTCTATGGTCCCAATATTAGGTTTTACCCTAATTCGGAGAGTGTGTTGTGAACTCACGGTGGTTACTTGATCTCTCGGCATGCGCACACCCCCTATTATCTATGGCCGGATCTAGCTTGACCGAGATTTCTCTTTACGCATCAAGCAACTCTGATATGCGATTGGTGCTTTCGCACTAACAAACAACAAGCATTAAGCTCACATAGACAATTCGCAAGACTAATAAAAAAGAAGACCTAGTATTAAAAAAAAAGGAAAAGAGTCACATGTTCATCTAGGGTTCAAGGACCCGAGGTACCACGAAAGGTTTAGTCTCTCATGCTATAGGAAACCCTAACAAGATCTAAAGAAGAAGACATAATAAAAGAATATAGACTCCCTTGATCGATGTCTTCTTATGACTTCAATCTCCTCTCTGAAACCCTAGCCAATGGCACAAGAATCGTCCAAAGTTGATCAACCAAAAGTCCCCTCAAAAAGTTGATGCTGCCGCTCTATTATAGACTTCAAAAATCACAAAGCACGGGAGTGCAGATCTAAGCACACTCGTGTTCTATCTCAAAAATGCATTTTCTAGAATCCTAAGAGTTGCATGGGTATCAAAGACGCCTCGCACTTTTTAACTCTCGCATGCCTCTTTATCAAACATTTGATCCTAATAACCATTTCACCACGGATTGATCTGAGATTCTAGATGGGTGTTCCTAACTTCTTGCTTGCTCACAACCTTATTTTCTTCTCTCTTTTTGCTCCTTTATAATACAACACCCCTTCCAATTTTGACTTGATCAATCCTAACTTGGTCACCGTCTTTGAGAGCTAACACACTTTTCTGAAATATGTCTTTTCAGCTTTTTGTCCCCTCTGATTTGATCAATTTCTTCTTTTTGTCCCAAGTGCATGTTTTCATGTTCAATCACAACAAAATACCCAACAAAGCACAACAATAGAGAAATCTATGCGAAAAGATTAAAAAAAAAGTGCATTCAAATGTAGTATGAAAATATATATAATTATGCACTAATCAATCTCGCACAAAACCCGATGTAGAAAAGGGAGGCTAAAGAAGTTATCAGAACAAGCATAGAAGGGTGCATATTCATTAGATTTTTGTATGAATTACAAGTACAAGGGGAAAAAGGTTACAAGTGCTAGGGGCCACACAAACTCTCTAAGATAGGGGACAAGGAATGGCCGAGCCTCGCTGATTCAATCCTCGTAGGCTAACTCAATCCTCGCTGTTCTAGGTCGCGAGAAGGACGAGGACTCTCCGGAGCTCTCCCCAGGTACTAACCTACTCACTGCCTGGCTTACTTGGCCCTTCGGGAAGGAATCCCAATGCTTCCTCGAAATTCAAAGATGCAATATCTAGTTTAGTGTGGTTGCGATTTCAGGATTTAGAAGGCCCGGAAGCTCCTTAACGCACTAGCGAGAGCCTCGCTATTAAGTATATCCTAGAAGTAAAAGGATTTCAAAGGTTGTGGAGGGCACGAACCAAGCCACAACCTCATACCCGCGGTTGCAAAGTAGATCCTAGAAGTAAAAAGAGTTCATGAAGTCGGTGACGACCTTATTAGTAATAGTCTTCTTAGACGAACTAAATCCTTCAAGCTTCGGTACTCGGCGACATCCTCATCTTTGGCCGAGAGCTCGGTTATGTTCTCCCACCATCATTCCTATCTGAAGCCTGTGCTTCTTCTCAACCTGATAAAGGTGAGATTCATACTCCACATTCGGGTGCACGAGTTCGTCCTTATGTTCTCTCCATAGGCCCGCAAGGTCAGCCTCATACTTTCTCCCCTGATCGGCTAGAAGGGTCTCGGTATCTTGTCTTAAGAGTTCACACTTAGCATCTCGAGCCCTAGTAAAAAATCATCTAAGATGATCTCGCTTCTTTTTTGTCTCCTGTGGGGGCGTTTAGGATATTCCAACTTTGTGGGGTACCCCCTTTTATGACCTAGATTATGATACTGCCATGACAGAGTAGGAAGAGAGGTAACTTACCTTTCTTCGGAGCTCCAATCAACAAGATCTCTCCTGCTCGATGCCTGAGTCTGTTCTTCCAACCAGTAGACTCTACTTCGCAGGTAGCGTCTCCCATTTTCCCCATTCATCACCTGGTAGGCGCTTGTTACTCTTCACTTGCCTAACCTATTTGTTTCTATCTAGAGGTACCTTCTAGGCAAAATCATTTGTTAAAGGTAACCAGGGAAGGAGTGAGACCCGCTCCCTTTCTTCGAAAGACACAACATTTGGAAGAAGGCAAGCAATAATTGCGAAAGAAGTGGAGGGAGTACTGGTAGAAGGAAGTTTAAGAACACCTTGTTTGGCGGCTAGGCAAAGCAAAACCAATACTCAAGCCTAGGAACCCTCCTCAAGAAAAATAGGAGTCACAACTAGCTGATGGTGCGAGTGAATCCCAATCATTGAAAGACAACGATAAAGTAATACAGAATACTCCAACTATTCAGATGAAGTTGCACAGAATACACTTTGTAAAAAAGGAAGACCTCCCAAAGGAAAAGATGGAAGAGAAAACGAAGACCTACCCTTAAAGACTCAAGATACACTACATTCTCTCCTGACCTAGAACAGTTTGCCCTCTCGGACGAAGAAGAAAGCCTGAGATAGAAAGGGGGGCCAATATCGAAACCCTCTGCTCACAAAGGAGACTGAGATCTGTAATCTCACTAGAGAATGATCCTACAATAAGAGAACGTCTCCGGACAGATGAGGGTTCCACGTCCATTAACTCCAATTGGAAGAATGGCACACCAAAATGAGCCAAGTGGGGGAAAACTCCTTGAGGATTTCGGGGTACAAGGTACAACAAAAAGGAGCAGATGTTCAATGAATTTGGGAAAAAGGAGGATAAGTATACCTAACGCTTTATTGCCATATCTAGGTGACTGTAGTCTGACGGTCTGCTTCATTCCACAAAGGGACATGTACTCCATAATCAACAGGTGGACCGTGATCTCCCCCAATAATTCAAAATGCCCTTCAGGGGGTAGTGCCAATCATACCACTCACCGTATTCCATCAATAAAGACTGCCCGTCAAGAGTAGACTCGGAAGTCGAGGCCGTCCTAGGGCGCTTACCTCGGCGTTGATAATAAGGCAATGCACGCTTGGCCCATGATCCGAGAGTTAGAAGTCGGTTCAAGAATCTCAACAACAAGACTCGAAGGTCATAGTCCCGTGAGCAAACAATGGCTTGGATGCTGCACATATACCTAGTCCACAAAAAGTATAAAACTTGAGGAACAAAGTCGGAAAACGCAAATCTCTTGTCTTACTAGATCAGACGCGTCTATCGGTAACCTAACTTCGTAGGTCGACTAGAGCCATAAGGTCGTCATCCTAACAAGTTGGGGGGGCAAGTGTTATGAGTGAAAGACAAGTTCTACGCATCGCATGATCTAGTAAGCCAAGAAGAGCAGGACCACACAGGAAGACCGACTCTCTCCTATGAGGCCACATGGAGATTCCCCCACAACCCTCCTGTAGGGGAGTGTGCACCGACGCTATTGTTAGGAGTGACACCCAGCCTGGGCGGGGACACACAACCGTAGAGAGGAGGCCCACAATCAAGGGCTCAGCATGGACGTCTTCGTATGATTTCGCTTGTCCTAATGTCAGAGGTGATACCCCTTGACTAACCACCTAATGGTGACCCTAGAGGTATAAAGGGAAAGGAAGAGAGCAAGAAAGGAGAGGCCAAATTTTTTTCCTCCTTCTCTGGCTAGACTCCTCTTCTACCTCTCCTTCTCCTTGTTTCTCTTATCTCCTCTGTAACTTTGCAACTCTACTCTTCTTCATACTTATCCCGCTCATATTCCTTTATTCCTCGCAGACTTGAGTGTCGGAAGGTCCGGGGAGAAGCCCTCGAACTTTCCTTGCAGGAAACGAGCCCCCAGTAACCGGGGTTCCATTGCCTCTCTCCTCGGAAACCACCCCAGGCCACCATCCCACTCATGGCATCCCTCTTCCAACCACCTTATTTTCCCTTTTTTAAGTTGAACCCGAAGTGGTGTACAAATCCCGAGGTCTTACCCATTTTGAGAATCAACAAAATATATATATTGCTCACGAAGTGTCTATAGCTCACCTATCATTAATATTGCATATGAATACTTAATTTGAATTTTTTATTCACCAACCCCTATGTTCACATAAACTTTTAAATTTAAGTTTATTTCAATTAGGGCTGTAAATGGGCCAAGCTTGAATGGGTTGTGCCCAACTCGAGCTCGGCTCAAAATTGCCTAGCTCGAACTCAAAATTAGCTCAAATAAGTTTGCTCGAGCTAGACTCGATTTGAATTTTGTAAGCTCGAGTTTGGTTCAATTTAGCTCGAAATTAAGAGCTCGATTATAATTTTGAATGCTCGAGCTCAACTCGATTTAGCTTGAAATTAAAAACTTATTTTTAAATTATAAATTATTTTTTATATTTCTATAAAATTAAAAATATAAATTATGTAGTACTTTTCTATAATAAAATTTACATTTCATAAGATTTGAACTAATTATATAAAATAAAAGATAAAATTTAAAAAGCGATTCTCATCGATATAAATGTAAACAATAAATATTTTAATTATCTTAAATAAAATAATAATAATAATTTTATTTGAGATAATTAAAATATTTATTTTTAATTATATCAAATAATATTATTTTTGAGATAGGGAGGAGCTGGGGAGATAAAGTCTTGCAGGTGCTCGAGTTAGAAAGAAGGTGCTCGAGTGGAGTTGTAGAGGTGTCATGCGTGAATCGGAGGTGCTCGGGTTGGGGAGGAGTCGTGCAGGTACTTGGGTTGGGAGGAGGTGCTCAGGTAGATCTGCCGTGCGTGAATGGGCAACTGTGGCGGTACTAGTCTTTTGTTTGGTATTTACTCTTTAGGGTTTAATTTTAATATGAGACCATGGGAGCCATTGGATCTTTGAGATCAATCAAATGGTTGGTTTTTATTGACTATTATAAATATAAATATAATATAAAATATTATATTATACTATATATTAAAATTAATTTCGAGCTTTCGAGCCATGCCCGATTGAGCTCGACTTGGCTCGAGTTTGGTATAAAATTAATTTCGATCTCGAAATTAAAGTTGAGCTCAGCCCAAAAGCTTTAAATTCCGAGTCGACCTCAAACTTTTCCGGAATCGATTTTGAGCTGCTCGCGAACAACTTGATCATTTGACAACCATCTTTGTATGTCATGCCAAAGTCTACATAGGAAATGACTGTCATACAGGTAAAATTGTTTTTAAAAATTTCTTGAATCACAATATAAATGTACTAAATCAGCACCGGTGACTAAAAACAAATTTTTTAAAATATATAAAGACCAAATCAAACATTGTAAAAGTATAATGAAAAAAATATAGAACAACACAGCGAACTTCACTAACTAAACATGTTTTAATTATTAAAAAAACAACAAAATACCAATAATATTTTAAAAAATTGAAAAAATCTAAATGAGGGGGTTGTACTCCCAACCACTAGATAGGCTGGTATAATAATATAAAAGAGAAATCCCAATGATATTATGGATAAGTAAAACTATTACAATGAATTAAGGGTAAATTAAAAAAAATACATGTAATTTCACAAATTTGCATAATAAGAAAAGTGGTTTTTTTTTCCGAAAAAAATCTTGTGATTTCTCCGTTTAACAAAAAAGAGAAAAGTCCCTTAACTTCTATTAATGGTGTTAATCCATACTTAATTGGCAGGGACATTTTTATCCAGTTTTTTGTTTTGATCTCTCAAACCGATGGAGATTTGTAAGAAATTCAATTTATGGCGATTTTCATATAATTTTTGACATCTATTTTATAAAATTTGACAAAAATACCTTTGTCAATTAAATACCGTTAGTAAGAATTAACGGTTTTCCTTTTTTTTTTATTAACTTTATAAACCACTAGGTTTTTTTGTTTTTTGAAAAAAAAAATCACATTCCCTATTATATAAATCTGTAAAACCATAAAGATTTTTTATTAAAATTTACCCATAAATTAATGCAACCACACCACACTCAAATCCAATACACTGGTCTAAGAACATTAGTTACGGCCCAAATACAATCACGCACTGAATATAACTCGAACAACTGCAAATTCAAAAGGAAGCCATTCTCTTACATGCTAGTGAGGAGACTAATGATTGAATAACAATGAACCAAACAACAACAAATGAACTCCAATCAATGCATTAACTTCTCAAGCCCTCAACATGGTTGGGTCTCAAGGACTAGTAGTGGCAGGAGGTGGGGAGAAGAAAGGCAAAGGTGGCAGCTTAAGTCCAGGGATATTAGGAATAGTAGGAATGATTGTTGAAATAGAAGGCAATGGAGGGAGCCCCTTGGGAATAGTGGGCATCGTTGGCAATGGAATATTAGAAGGAATAGTAGGCAATGTGGTCACCGGCATTGTAGGAATAACTAATCCCTGCAATCAGAGGGATTTGGTAGAGAAGGCAAGGGAGGCATTGTGTTGGCCGGTATTGTCGGTATTGTAGGTATCGGTATTGTCGGTATTGTTGGTATCGTTGGTATTGTTGGCACCGGTATTGTCGGTACCGTGATGGTGTGGCCTTTGGTGCCACCGAGTATCAAGAAGATGGCGAAGTCAGCATGACCGCATTGCATAGCAATGCAACAAGCAAGGCTAGGAGGAACCACTTGTGGGAAGCCATGAGTATATGAAGCTCAGGACAAGCTCAAGAAGTTGAGTTGGAGAGAAACACGGATCAGAAGATTGGGTATTTATAAGTTGCAAGTTTCATAAACTTTTTCATGCAGAAGAAGTTTCTTCAAGTTTTTGGTTTGTTTACCTTCTCACCAATCTTGTTCCAAATTAATGTCAAGTGGATGCCCATGATTTGGTGAAATTAGTCGTCTTATAGGTGTGATGACATGGAATTTGGTTTGAAGTTGTGATTATCTTAATGTCCCACGATTTGGTGAAATTAGTTGTCTTATTGGTGTGATGACATGAAATTTGGTTAGAACTTGTGAGCATGTTATTGTTCTTGGTGTTAAATTGGTAAACATAATATTATTCTTAATTTGTTGATTGGTTCATTCTTATTTGAGGAACAATGATGGGCCTGTGTCAATTCTTGATCTTCCTCTTCTAATCTCTCGTTTCACAATAGCTGATTTAAGATTATATTGATTGTGAGGTGCCTGAAAGAAATACCATAATACTCAATCTCCATTGCACACGTTTCTTGTATGTGAATTACATAGCATGGTTTTCTATTTGTAGCATGTGATCAGAATCAGCTATT
This sequence comes from Dioscorea zingiberensis, assembly GCA_026586065.1. Lineage (NCBI taxonomy): Eukaryota > Viridiplantae > Streptophyta > Magnoliopsida > Dioscoreales > Dioscoreaceae > Dioscorea > Dioscorea zingiberensis. Next base: position 348,798 of record JAGGNH010000029.1, on the reverse strand, counting down.
TTTGTTGAGTTTTATCAAATTCATTCTGTGAATTTAATAATTCAATTATGAAAGATTTTTGTTAAAAAATTTATGACAGTTTATTTTCTAAAGATAACCGTCCATGTTAAAAAACAAATTCACTAATAGGAAAAAACTTAATAGTATTGATAATAAGTTGGGGTATATATAATACCATTACAGGGGTAAAATAGTAACTAAACACATAAAGAAATAAAACCAAAAACATAAAGAGATAAATACATGAAACCCTAATAGGCCCCCTCAAGATGGTGTACGAGAAGCAACACCAATCTTCTCACAAATGTCAAGTAGCCAAGGACGAGGCAGTGGTTTTGTTAGTGCATCAGCAAGTTGATCAGCAGCAAATACATGAACAATCCAGAGAAGAGAGGACTGAACAAGATCACGAACAAAATGATAGTTAATGGCAAGATGTTTCATTCGTGAATGAAACACAGGATTACCACATAGATATGTTGCACCAAGGTTGTCTGAGTAAATAGTGGGTGCTGAAGAGACAAGGACATGCAGTTTATCAAGGAGTGTTTTGATCCATTAAATTTCAACCGTAGCAGAAGCAATAGCACGATACTCCGCCTTAGTAGATGACCGAGCAACAGTGCGTTGCTTGGTAAACCTTCAGGAGATGAGATTTACACCCAAGAACATGACATAGGCCCCCGTGGAGGTGCGATCATCCGTGATACCCCCTCTCCCAACGGCGTTGGAAAAAGCCAGCGTGAAAATTTGAAAAGGGAATGTGTCCGTCAATGCCAAGAGATTTGGTGCCATTCAAATACCGAAGCAAGCGCTTAACAACCCCCCAATGATGCTCAGTTGGCTGATGCATGAACTGAGAAAGTCTGTTGACAGCAAAAGAAATGTCAGGGTGAGTCATTCGTAAATGTTGAAGACCACCAACAACCTGTCTATACTTGGTAGCATCAACAGGAGAGGACCCATCATGAAGAAGGAGAGAGGCACCAACAGCTTGAGGCGTAGAAACCGGTTTTGAGTCAAGCATGTTGTGTTTCTGCAGAAGATCAACAATATATTGTGTTGAGAAAGAAGCATACCATCAGACATCGGTGTAACTTCAACACCACAGAAGTAGGAGAGCACACCAAGATCCTTGGTCGAAAACTTAGTGTTAAGTTGTTGAATAATATGAGGAATTAGTTGAGGATCACTTCCAGTAATCAGAAGGTCATCAACATAAACCAGGAAATAGACAATAGTGGAGCCAGCTGACAGAATGAAGAGGGATGCATCTGCACGAGAAGTAACAAAACCAAGAGACTGAAGAAATAGTTTCAACTCCTGGTACCATGTCCGCAGGGCTTGCTTCAAACCATAGAGAGCCTTCTACAATCAACAAACATAATTGGGAAAGTGAGGATCACGCATACCGGAAGGTTGTGCCATGTAAACTTCCTCAGTGAGATGTCCATTGAGAAATGCATTGTTGACATCAAGCTGCAGAACAGACCACCTGTGGTGAAGGGCTACACTCAAGACTGTGCGAATAGTGACCGGATTAACAACAGGGCTGAAAGTCTCATGAAAATCAACACCGGGACGCTAATGAAACCCTTTGGCAACGAGACGGGGTTTAAACCGTTCAATGGTACCATCCTGGCATCGTTTGATACGGAACACCCACTTGTTCTCAACAAGATTCTGATGTGGAGCAGGAGGAATAAGGACCTAGTTTTCTTACATTGAAGCGCATCATATTCAGCTTACATTGCTTGAAACCAATGGGGATGACAAAGAGCCTGAGTAACTGTAGCAGGTTCAGTATCAAGAGCAACTGTAGCAGAGAGAGTGTACCTCAGATTGGGCTTAAAAATAGAATTCTTGAACCGAGTGGTTATCGGGTGAACATTGGTGGCATTCCTGGGAGCAATAGAGGAAGAACCAGGACTTGAGGAAGGTGCATGATGCTAGGTACAGGCGCCGGGACAAGCCGCGGTCGGAACAAAGAAAGTGACCGGAGCAGCGGGCAGGCTAGTCAGCTCAGAAGGAGGCAGCACAGGAGGTGCCGCTACAGGTGCCAGGAGGTCACTCAGGGGCAACGATGGTCGCGGAAGCCAAGAGGATGTCAGGAATGTCGGGACAGAAGTTTGGGCAGAGATGGAAGAGGACCGAGAGAAAGGAAAGTCATCATCAACAAAGCGAATATGATGGGAGATGACAAGCTTGTGGGTGGTGAGATTGTAGAAAATATAGGCACTTTGAGACAGAGAATTGCCCAAAACGACACAAGCACTGGACCGAGGGTCAAGTTTGTGAGTAGTGTATGGAGAAAGCCAAGGAAAACAAAGACAACCAAAAACATGAAGAGATGTGGGAGTGGGGTACTTGTTGAATAGAAGTTCAAAGGAAGAACGGGACTGCAAGTTTGCTTTGGACATGCAATTGATAAGATAAACCGCAGTAGCAAAGGCAAAGGACCAGAGCTGAGTCGGAAGAGAAGCATGATGAAGCAATGACAAGCCGGTCTCAACAATGTGGAGATGACGGCGCTCAGAATATCCATTGTGTTCTGGAGTGTGGGGAGGGGTGGTGAGATGAGTAATGCCATTAGTAGTTAGAAATTGGCGAAGAGCAATGTACTCCCCACCATTGTCAGAGGACAAGGTGCGGATGGGGTGTTGGAAATGTTTTTCAACCAGGTTTTAATTTGAAGGCAACAAAGGTCGCATGAACATTGGATTTTCGTACAAGAGGATAATACCAAATATATTTGGTAAAGTGATCCACAAAAATAACATAATATTTGTAGTCATCAAGAGAAAGTACAGGGGATGTCCAAATATCAGAATAGACTATTTCAAGTGGTGCAGATGAAGATACTAAAGATTGAGAGAAAGGAAGCTTGTGGCCTTTATTAATATGACACGAAGTACAAGAAAATTTAAGTAATTGGGAATAGGAAAAGGAAATACCAAAAGATAACAACTGATTTCTAAAGACTTTAATAGAAGGATGACTAAAGCGACTGTGTCACAAGGAAAGCACAGATGAAGACGAACCAAGTAAACTGAGGGCGGGGAAGCGGGGTTTGGGAGCCGATAGATGTGGTGAAGATGAGGGAGATGTGGAAGTGGTCAGCCAAAGGTAGACACCATCCTTACGATACCCCGTGACCAGAATTGCCTCCGTGTGACGATCCCGCACCTGAAAAGAATCATCAAAAGAGAGAACCGTGACCGCATTAGTAGCACATAGAGCCGAAACCGATATTAAATTCAAGGACATAGATGGAACATGTAACACATCCATAAGAGAAAGGGAGCCATGTAATGTCGAAAGGCACATGGATCCCATATTCGCAATGGGAAGACAGGTACCATCACCAATGACGCATTGATCTGGCCTCAACCAGAAGGTTGATGAAGCGGCGGAAGTTGGATGGTCGGTGGTGACATGATGAGAAGCACCAGAATCAACAACCCAATCAGAAGGAGCACCGGGAGCAGGGTAGTGTGTAGCGGTGTTCACACGAGGAGGACCACAAGGCGGCACCAGAATATGATCCCACGTGTATGGAGGAACAAGACGACACTGACGAGCAGAGTGACCGGTAGTACCACAGATTTGGCACTTTCCCTAATAGCCGCGACCAGGGGTGAGCACTGGAGATGGCGGACGTAGAGCCGAAGGTGGCACAGAAGGAGAGGAAGAAAACAAAGGTGGTGAGGGCTGATTATAGTTGGAGGACCGTCGGTTGTGGTGAGAGCAGCTACCAGAAGTACCCTACCTGGAAGGGAGAGAACCCCCGCGAGTCTGTGCAGCAAGAGCAGTAGCCGGGTGCGCCGGGGGCAATGCAGTAAGGAATTATTGTTGAGCTTCCTCATGAAGCAGCTTCTCAAACAATTCCTCAAAAGTGATAGGCGTCTCCCTCGCTTGAATGGCACTGAATAGATGCTTATAGGAGTCATCCAGTCCATTCAGAATCCGAATAGACAACTCATCAAAATCAACAGGCTTGTCCATGAAAGCAAGGGAATCAATACAAGACTGTATGTCCTGCATATACTCCGTGATGGTGCGAGACCCTTTGACAAGAGTACCGAGCTTGCGACGCAATTCCATGATTCGTCCACTGTAAGGGGAAGCATATGTCTTCTCAAGAGTCTTCCAAGCCTCCATAGACATCTTCTTGGAAGCAATAAAAGGAACCAGATTGGCAGTCAGAGATCCAACAAGAGCATTGAGCAACAACTTATCTTGGCGAATCCAAAGAGAATAGGCTTCATTGGGAACCAAAGCAACAGAGTCAGGTGCAGTAATGGTACTAGGTGGGCAAGGAAGAGAGCCATCGATATAACCATAGAGGTCGTACCCAATCAACAGAGAATCAAACTATGCGCGCCACGCACAGCAATTTGTAGCAGTCAACTTGAGAGCCACTTGCGCTGCAATGAGATTTGGAGAGAGATCGGAGGTGGTGGAGAGAAGAGGGTGAGAGGTGAGGCCGGATGAGGAGGAGGAAGCAGCCATGGTGATGTCCGCACAGAACCACAAGCGTGGAATTTGTTGGTTGTTGACCGGCTGACAATTGATTGAATTTGAAAACTAGATTGAAACTTGCAATTGATTGAAATTGATTGAAATTGGTGTTGTTGACCGGAACTTATTGTTGACCGCCTGGCGAGTGAAATTGATTGAATTTTGTTAGTTGTTGACCGGCTGGCAATTGATTGAATTTGAAAAACTAGATTGAAAACTTGGCAATTGATTGAAATTGGTGTTGTTGACTGGAACTTCTTGTTGACCGGCTGGCAAGTGAGTGAAATTGATTGAAATTGGTGGTGTTGACCGGCTGATTTTGATGTTGACTGATTGTGGTGGTCCGCGCGAGGTCGTGGTGCAGCAAGAGTGTGCTGGAGACGCTGAGCAGCAGGGCATGGGTAGGCCGGCCTGCGGCGGGGGCCTCATGATCGGCGTGCGGCTGACGGCGGCGGAGAAAAAAATTAAGGGGTTGTTTGGTTCAACCGTTTTCCAGCGTTTTCCGCATTTTCGTCGTTTTCCATTTTCTTGAAAACGCGGAAAACGCAGAAAACACGTTTGGTTCGGCTGTTTTCTGGAAAAGGCGGAAAACGATTTGGGGTTGGAAAATAGAAAACGGAAAACGTTTAAAAGTCGTTTTCCAAAGCTGGAAAACGCGGTGGCATGGATGTAAATAAACCAAACTCCAAAAATAATTATAAAAATATATAAAATATCATATTTTTCATTTTTCAAATTTTTAAAATACATTTTCTTGAACTTTAATTAATATAAAATATATAAAATACCATGTTTGTTATTTTTTTAAATATTTAACTTTATAAAAATATCATGTTTGTCATTTTTTTATTTCTTAAAATATATTATCTTGAATTTGTTATTAAAAATATATCATGTTTGTTATTTTTTATATTTTAAACTTTATAAAAATATCATGTTTGTCATTTTTTATTTTGTAAAATATATTTTTGTAAACTTTATTTATTATATATAAAATATATAAAAATATTATGTTATGCTATTTTTATATTTTGAACTTTATAAAAATATCATATTTGTCAGTATTTTATATTTTGAACTTTATAAAAATATCATGTTTGTCATTTGTTATTTTTTATATTTTGAACTTTTGTTATTATAATTATTATGTTGGTTTATAATTTTATTTTATATTTATTATATTGTTTTACAATAATTAAAAAAAACTGTTTATACATATTTGATAAAATCACCAGAAAACATACTACACAGTTTTCTATTAAACCAACGTATTTTCCATTTTCTGTTTCTGAAAACAGTTTCCAACCATACAGCTTTTCCATTTTCCAGTTTCTGTGTTTTCCATTTTCCGCGTTTTCCATTTTCTGCGTTTTCCACCTTTTCAGAAAATGGAAAATGGAAAACGAACCAAACGCTCCCTAAAAGGTTTTTGGATCTTGGCTCTTGATACCATAATAGGAAAAACTTAATATTATTGATACAAGTTGGGGTATATATAATACCATTACAGGGGTAACTAGTAACTAAACACATAAAGAGATAAAACCAAAAACATAAAGAGATAAATACATGAAACCCTAATATTCACATGTTACTCTTAAGGTCTGGTGGTTTTAATCAAGTTGATTCAAATTCATACATTTGAAGTTAATTAGTTGATGGTAATTAAAAAAAAAGTAAAAAGGGCAAAAAGAAATTAGGAAGAAAATAGAGATAAGACAAGAGAGTGGTGACAATAGTGGTCGTGGGCGTTTATCGGGGTAGATAAAAACTAAAAAGAATGTAGGGCGGTGAAATTTTCATTTCGGATTTTTAACCATTTTGGTTTCTAAACCCAAAAATATATTCTTCATTTTAGTTACTAAATTTAAAATACACAAATTTTATTAAAAAAAAAAGTGTAACTTAGATATTGTTTATGAATGTTTCTCTTACTTCAATGGTTAAGGGCTAGTTTGGTTAGCGAAATAGAAGGTCCCAAAGTCAGAAGTGAGCCACTTTCGTCCACTTAGGGTTGTTTGGAAATTGGAAGTGAGTCATGAAATAGGAACTATGACATCTAAAATGGCCCATTTTTTTATTTTTAATTTCAATTTTAAAAAAAAAAAAAAAAGGAAATCAGACTTCGGCATTTTTTTCTCATCGAAGTCCCATTTTAGCAAAAAAAACTCCACCAACTTCCTTAATCACACCACCCACTCCCCCTTCTCAATATCCAACTTTCTTTTCTCTCTATCCCTTCCGGCTAGGGTTTGTAGATCTCCATCTTCCTCTCACCATATGGTTCTCGATCGTTAGTTTCCCTCTGTATTCTTCAACTATGGGTTCTCGATCTTCTCTTTCCACTTTCCTCTTGAGGATTTCCTAACTTCATCTTTTCCTCTCCCCTCTCATCTAATAGGTTTCCTATTTCCTCTTTGCTAGAATTTCTGGAACACCAGTAACTCTAGACTACCGAACTTTCTTTCGGTCTTCTGCAACTCGCATAATGTATTATCTTCTTTCTTTGTTACTCTTGACCTTCTTTTTCTTTTATACTTGATCTAGAGATTATGAGCAAACGAGTTTTTTTTATGCGTTTGGTACAGGTCTATAATTCTTGTATTGCAATTGAAGGTATAGTGAAGTTATTTTGATCAAATTGCCCTTCAGTTTAATCAATATTTGTTTTCCTAATTTCTTTCTTTATTAATGTAGGTTTTACAAGCAACCTTGGGGTTTGAAGGGAGAAAGAACCTCCAAAATCAGTGGAAGGTATATCTATTTTAGGGTTTTCATAAATTTTTAATTCAATACAAGATGTCCATAAATTTGAAGTCAACATCACAAAAATTGAAAAAAAAAAATAATTCTAAATTTTGAATCACCTAAAAAAGTTTCACTATTTCATATCCCGCCACCACTCCTCAATTCATTAGAAAATCATCCATCCAATAGCACTGAAGGAAATGATTTTTGTTAACAAAACCATATGTTAGATTTAGATTTTGAAGTAGGTGATTATATGTTTTTTCATGGTTTCACTGAGTATAGCAATCACTTAAAGTTATAACCTCATCATACAATCTCTTACCAATGAGAAGAATGAGAGAAAACCGGAGGAATGGGTAAATCACAAATGAAAACCCTAGTTTAATACACTTAAACTGTTCAATTATAAAAAATAAAAAACATATTACAGACCTTGATTTGGGTCATTGATGGGTGGTAGTCATCAAGAAAGATTGGATGGCGAGGACATGGAGTTTGGTGACTGCGGATAGTAACGAGGTGCGATGGGGAAGCTTTCTGGTTGCGAATGACGGTGGGTGTGATGAAAAAGCTGGTGGTTGCGGTGGCAATTAGGAATTCCAACAGTGAGGAAGGGGGTGAGATAGATAATTGGTTGTATAGGGTTTAATAAGAGGGTGAGGAGTATAATGTAAAACCTTTACTATATTTGGTTGTAAGTTGAAGTATAGTAAAATGAGGGGTTTATTTATAACATTTTACATGTAAATAAGTCCTTCATATTAAATCAAACTTGGTATTCTTCAATTTACATGTGAAATATATTACATTATACCTACTTACAAAAACCAAACAATCCCCAATGTAAAAGAAAAAGATTTGAGGAAAAAAATACAATTTAAATATTGTTTATGAACTTTTCTTTTATTTCAGTGGCAATGGTTGCAATTTGTGATGACTTTGCGCCACACGAATGCACAATACCAAGGCCTCCTCCCAAATGGGGCTCGATTGGGTTGCATAATGTTGGGCTGGCCTGCAATGCCCAGTCAATGAGTGTATTGGGTGCTCAAATAAGAACATGAGGTCAGACCGTGCGGAATGTCCCAGAAGCCACCTTAAGCCATGCATTTGCAATAAGATCTCAGAAATGGGGGAGTGAGATGTAAGTCTACTATCCCTTAGAAACCTTGCACTTCTATCATTTCTTTTGAAAGAGGTTAGAAAGTTTGTAGGGGCATTACTAAGGGTCGTTTGGTTTGTTTTTCGTTTTCTATTTTTTGAAATGATGGAAAACACAGAAAAGAAAAGGATTTTTGATTGTATTTTCAGAAATTGGAAAATAGAAAAACTGTTTTGTTGGAAACTGTTTTCAAAAACAGAAAATAGAAAAGCTATTTGGTTTGTTATAAAAAACTGTGTAGTATGTTTTCTGAAGCTTTTATAAAATATGTATATACAGTTTTTTTTAATTATTGTTAAATAATATAATAAATGTAAAATAGAACTATAAACCAACATAATAATTATAATAAATAACTAATAAACACACAAATGAGCTTTCAAACGTTTCCATAACACTATTATCAGATTTACTGAGAAATCATAGTATCAAGCTAAAGGCCATTATTCAGTTTAATTGAACATCTCACTCACACAATTGGATTTCATTTTGCTATTTGCTTTAGAAAATTTGACTATGGTATCATCAAGAGAGGAAAATCTAATGACAACATCAACACGTTCTTGCTGTATTTGAGCAGTTGTACTCACATAGTACCAATTTCAATTAACAGATGTGGACTTTAAAATCACTTCTTTTCTTTATTCCAATAATCAACAACTCACAGTATGTAAAATGCGAATAAATAAAAATAGAACAAAATCCGGCTGAAATATCCAATAAACCAAACATGATATTGTCTTTACTCGAATATCATGTTTTGCTATTGATGTTTGTTATTAGACTATATATTTAGCAACTTTTGTCATTTTTTGATGACAAAATCAATAGAAAATGGAAAAAATGGAAGGAATCTAAAACATCAATAGCTATTGGCTAGATTTTTACAAATTTTTGTCATTTTTTTCATTTTCTGTTGATGTTGTTATTGCCTTTAAATTCAATTTTAGCAGCTGCACTCACATAGGTACCAATTTCACTCAAATATCATGTTTGGTTCTTATAAGCAATATATAGCAGCTGTTTGGATTGATCTCCAGCGAATTTCCTAAGAAGAATCACACAAAAGAAATAATGAAATAAATAATTCAAAAAATAGAGGGACCTGGTGTCAATGGCTCCGCCTCCGAACTCAGGAGGAAGCTTCCTGACGCCAGGCAGAATAGTGATTAATCTGAGGGCAATGGCAACCAGGGGATCGTCAAGAAAGCAAGCAAGCTGGGGAAGACAAAACAGAGAATAAAGTTTTTGAAACTTCACAGAAAAAGACTAAAATTCAACCCACAAACCAGATTTAAATAGCTTCAAAAAACTAACTTAGAAACCTATCATCTTATCCAAATTCGCCAAAATTGGCAAATTTTGATTCAAAAATAAAACTTATCTAATTTAAAAACCCTAAACAAATCAGAAAATTCGAGATCAAATCGTATTCAAATCCTATCTTAAATTGGCATACAAAGTACTACAAAAATAGAAAAAAACATTGAAAAACGAAGAAACGACCCGGAAAACAAAAGAATTTGAGGATGAAGGAAAGGTCCACCAAGAAAAGTTGGTGAACCCCAAGTGCACGTCGAGACAAGCTTTCCGAATTGGGGTTGAGCGCGCGAATCTGATACCTGTAGCCAAAGTTATGGTCAAAATACCGAACTATGTCCAAAACTGTACCCCAATCACGGAATTGGCTCAATCACCTTCTGCCTTTATGTCGTTCCGCCAATTGTGATATGCCAGAGCCCGTATGGTGCAATCAGATAGTTCAACATCGTCTGACTCGGGCCCTCCTACATCACTTCCGATCGTTTATGGCGTCAACGACGGAGGATAGGTGGTGGGTAAGCTTCTTCTCTCAAGACAGAGTTGAAGACAAGGATGAGATGATGGTGGTTGACGAGGATGAACGCGATCGTTAATTTTTTGCAAGGATAGGCGGTGTACAAGCTTCCAATCGTTTTCGCTAGGAGGGCACCAGGCGCAAGAGAAAAGGGGGAAATATGGAGTTTGGTTTATCTACAAAGCATGCCAATGCCTTTTCCAACAGCTGAAAACGACTTTTTTTTTCTTTCATTTTCTGTTTTTTCACGAAAATGACCAAACCAAAAGCGTTTTCATGGTTTCCACAATTTCACAGAAAATGGAAAACGCCGAAAACAACCAAACCAAACAGACCCTAATCTTTTCCTAATATACTACGTTCAAGTCCTTCATAATTACAAATGTTATCTTTGATATGCAATTTCATGAACATCACATTAGTTTTAGTTGGATCGTGTATTAAGAATTTATTGATTCAACAATATAAAGAATGAAAATGAAAGCAAATACGTAATGAAATCATGATGGACTATATGAATACATGTTTATCACAAACCACAATCAATATACTTTAATATTACATCTTGAGGAATGAAAGAATAAAAAAAGTTGATTCATAAAAGTTATGTCATTTCCTTATGTTAACATAGAAAAATAATATAAAATAAAATAGGTAAAGACACACAAAATCCCCTTCCTTGGCAGTTCTTAGCTCTTCCCATCCAAATCCAACCACTAGAAAAATTATACTAATCTTTTAGCTAAAATTGTGTTAGTGCGAATGCACATATGTTGGCATTACTTGACACCATAGTGATGTGGCACAAGCTGACGTGGTATGAGATTGACAAGTCAAAGACATGATGTCAAGACATGGTTGACAAAGACACAAGGTCCAAGCATTGAAGAGGTTCATATGTATGTGAGCACATTTATGTCTTTTGTCTATGAACACATTTATGTTATGTCTTGAGTCATAATCAGTTGTGGGAGTTGTAACGGGTTTTATACCTAAGTCAGTTTTGTTGGTCCAGTCATGATCAGTCTTGTGTTGTAAGGTTGTTGTAACTAGGAGATACAACCAAGGTCAGTCTGACAAACTTGAAGTATGACGTGGCCAAGACATGGAGTGACATGATCAAGTCCATATAGTCATGCTGGTGGCAAGTCAAGGATTCAAGACTTCAAGGGAAGCTGATTGGGTGTAGCTCAAGTTTGAAATAGATGCTGAAGAGTTTCAAGTTGGCTTGGAGAGTTCATTCTTGGAAGGAAGCATCTTCAAAGGCTGACATGAATCAAAGATTGAAGACTCCATGCAAGAAGATGATCATGTGGTTAGAGATTACATGCAGGCCATATATGGAGAAGATTGAAGATTGCATGCATGTTGATTGGAGATTCCATGCAAGATTGCATGCATGCTGATTATGAGATTTCATGCAAATGGCTACATGATTGAGATTCAACATGCATGGAGAGTTGGCTGATTTGGAGCTGATTGAGAACTGATTGAGAACTTGATTTGGCAAGCTATATTGGTGATTGATGAGGTGCTGAATTGAAGCCAAATCAAGAAGTGATTGAAGACCATATTTGGTGTTGATTGAAAAACAAATATGGTAGAGACGAATGGAGCATGATGGGCCAAGTTGTGACCAAACTTGGAAAGAGATTGGTGAAGCCAATCAACAACTCAACCTTGCATGAAGATGGAGGTTGATTGATGGGTGCGCGCTATGGTAGAGTGCGACCGTGATAGGCTGAGTACGCGACGGAGAGGTGGATCGGCTAGCTGCGTGTCGGGATCAGGAGGATTTGACGTAGTAGACTCAGGACTCAAGCAGGAGGTTGGAGGTGCGTCGAAGTCGAAGAGTTGCAATGGATGTTGTAGCCTTGGTCAAGTTCGTCAGCCGGGCCATGTTGCAACTCTTGTTACAACTAGGTTGCAACAGCTAAAATTGGAAGGAGTCCAATTTGGAAAGTCGCGGAGAATCCTGAAGGTGGAGGCGGGTGCTGTGATGGCGTGAAGACAGGGAGACATCTATATAAGACCAGGACTTGGAGGATTGAGGTGAGCCGACTAGAGTAGTCCCTTGGAGAGGAGGGTAATAGTGGTCATTGTCAATCAAGGAGTGGAGGTGCTTATGATAGATTGAGTGAGGAACTCTTGTACTCCTGTTTTCCCTACACCTTTAGTGGATTATCTTCTCCGGGCTTGGCGCCCCAGATGTAGGCTTGGTTAGCCGAACTGGGTTACCAACTTGCTTATCTCCTTTGTGTGTGGTTTGCTTTGCTTGTGTCTCTCCTCTTGATGTGTTGAATGTTTCTTTGTTTGTGAGAGAGTGTGAGATTAATTGTGTGTTCGATTCATTGAGAGGTTGTAATTCTTAAAGCCACACAATCACTCTTGGTGGAACTAACAAGATTGCAACACCACAAGTTACAGCCTGACAGCAAGTTGCAACAGAAGTTACAACAAAGATACAACAGGCGGACAACCGAACCCGACGGAACTTACAAATTACATTATTTTTTTGGTTCAGATTAATAAGTTTTTAAAACTCCAACATAGGAGATATGGTACCTAATTAAGTTGCTATAGAAAAGTGATGGAATTCATGTTACTAGTGCATACAGGCTCGATATCAAAGACTATAATGAGCCTATATCTTCAATTATCATTGTCAAGTGGACTATTAGTCTTTGAACCCTAAAATAAAAACAGATCATTGAGTCTCTAAAGTAAGATAACTTGCCACTAGATTTCCCTTATTACACAACTAAACATATGAAATAAAAAATTAATATTAATATCAATCTGGACTAAAATATTAATATTAATGTCTAGATGTATATATGATGTGGTATGTATACATTTGTAATTATAAAATTGAAACCGAAATACTAATGTGTACATAAGTATTTATTTATTTATTTATATATATTTCGGTTTCAATTTTATAATTACTAATGTCGCTAATTGTAGATGTGTACCTATAATGCCATAGATTGCAAAGGCTCCACTTATCATTTTAGTATGAATTATAATTTTTTCTTTTTTTGTGTGAAAGATGAATAAATCATGATTTAATAATAGGATGAAAATGTTCACAAAGTACATAAGTGGAGCCCCTGTGGAATCCTAGTTGATCTTGAGATTTTTTGCCCAGACTATATATTATCCATCCCTAGCTGGTATTTTCCTAATCCAATATCGTGTCTTTAAAGTCATCTTCCTGTAGTGTGCCCAACTTGTCCTTAGTGAAAAACAAGCTCCGTTTTGTGATTGTCTCTAGTACCAGGTCCATATTTGTTCTCTTGGACTCATATATTACATCAAACCAGAAGAACATTAGAAAATCAATTTCTTAAATGATTTTTATAAAAACGTGATATTTATCATGAAAACATCTTTAGTTCCGTTCTCTCTATATATATTTATTATGAACTATAATTTTTTTATTTAAGCTAGTTAATTAAGGGTCTAGCAATGAGTGAGATTTGTTGACCAATGCTATATAATAACTTAGAATGAAATAACCTAGCTATCTTTTAGTTGAATGACCAAATTGACCAAAATATCTTAGTTTAGGGACTAAATGTACAATTACTCTTCGTCAAATCAAATAAAGGAAATAGTTGTAACTTTGGGTTTTCTTAGCATGCAAGTTGGACAACATTTTTCAATAGTAAGGACTCATTGCTATTATCTACTGAAAGATGCAACAACATGGTATATGATCACCCAGAATGAGATGCTATTTGAAGTCATATATATATATATATATATATATATTGTATATATTTATGGAGATTGGGTGGGAGCATTAAAGGCATATATATTTTTATAGTATATATTTATGGAGATTGGGTGGGAGCATTAAAGGCATATATATTTTTATAGTATATATATATATATATATATATATATATATATATATATATATGATTAGTGTGTTGGCTGTATATTTAGTAAAAAATAAGTATTATATAGTAAGTTGCATTAAAATTAATAGCTGATTAGTTGTATTAAAGATCTTATTGAAAGTTAAAGATAAGATTTTGATTGGATAAGATGTTATATATTATTTTAAACTTATAAATGAAAGTGTAATAATGAGATAAATATTTTATTAGTGTAAATAAAATAAGATAAGAGGTTGGCTTGATAAGTTATGATATAATTTATATTTTAATTTATAATATATAGTTATGACTTTTGAATTCAAGAAAACTTTAATAATAAAATAAGTTGATTTTTAAAAATAAAAAATAAAACACATTTCTATTATACTATATATATAGAGAGAGAAAGTTAGAGAGAGATAGATAGAGTTATAGAGAGAGAAATACCTCCAATTTGATTTTCTTCTTTGATTTCGCATGGCCAGCGAAGCAAATCGTCCAAAATCCTGCTGATTATCTTATCTACTAGATTAGGAGTTATCCGTGAGCCTCTATATAAGATATCGGTTCTCCAAACCCTAAGAACACTATCTTGACGACTGTGAGCGCGATCGCCTCTGGTGAGAAGCAAAGAGAGACGGAGAGGGGGTGGCGGTAACGTTAGCCCACGCTGGACGGACATATACTCGCTTGTAAGACTCCCCTGACCCCATCACGTTAATAGCATGAATTATATAACTCGGGCTGGTGTGCATGAGCACTAATGGCTGAACAAAGGGGAGAGGGAACTCATAATTAGTATAAAATTTTTCTTCTTGAATGAGTTTCCAAGGGCTGCGATCCATGTGTAGTGTAGGGAGATTCCTTAGCCAAGATTTAAGTGATGAGTTCATAGATAGGAGTTTTCAGGAGGAGAGATTATGAATCATTTGGAGTGCATTGCATGCTTGGTGGCATAGGCACGAGTAGAAATACCATACACATACAATATTATTGAGTTCATCTAAAGGAATTAAATGTTCCAGGATATTAGTTGTTGAATGTGGTTCAACAAACCCTTAATATATAGAGGCTTGTTGTAAAGAGGATGGAGTGGGGTTTCATTAAGCAATGATAACTATTAAGATCTAGTGTTGTATGAAACTTGTGTTAAGAGTTTAACTCTTGTTTTATTAGAAGAGAATGCATAAAATAAAATAAAATAAAATAAAACTTGACCTTATAATACAGGAGCATTGTTTGAAAAAGGCTTAGGTTCACAAGATTTTATGGTTTTGCTCCTGGACACTTGATTACAAACTTGTGAGAAGTAGAGTGGTGTCAGCAACAAACACATATATATGTATGCATGGGTGTTTCTTAATGGATTAGTGCAGGTTGTAGATGAGGATTGCTGACAGGGAGTATGAGTGTTTGCTTAATAGAAGTCCAAGCCTTTATTATCTAGTCATTTGAGGTTTAGAATTTAAATGCAAGTGGACCCAAAAAGGGTTGTTAGTGGGTCACGGTCTAGCGACAAGATCATGAAGGATGGTTAGGTCCCAACAACAGCCCTGGAAATAAAATAAGAATGAGTTGTGACTCCATCAAAGACCATTAGACAAGAATCTTTTAGTTGGGCCAAAGCTCAAATCATATAAGTACTTGAACAAGAACCCAAGAGTAAAGTTGGACTCATCCACTATTAGACTATGATACAAACTAGTCACACATCAATATGTGAACTGAATTAGTTAGTGGGATGAGCCCGTTTGATTTAACTAAGATCCTTTAGTGGGTTATACTTATGCATGTGGATTTGTAAAGTGGTTAGTAGAGTCATGGCCCAGTTAAGATCAATAGAGTTAGTGGGCCCTAATGACGGGCCAAGCATTTTTAGAATGACTATTTATTACACTTTGCATATATATTGATACATAGTTCACTTATCAGATACCGACATGGAGGGCTTAGCCACATTAGGAGAGGCATAGGTCGATCGGGTAGATCTTCGAAAAAGGTAAGTACTTTTGCCTAGTATCCGCCTAGTGATGGGCTTTCTTGACTTTGTTAATTCATGTTTCTTGTAAGTACTCTTACCTAGTACCCGCCTAGTGGTGGGCTTTCTTGACCTTGTTGATTCAGGTTTCTTGTAAGTACTTCTACCTAGCACCTCTGTCATTCAATGTGTTGATTGGCCTCATGAATATTGAGTATTGTTGTTTTGCTTCTTTGTATATTGGCTTGAAGTTACCATGCTTTGTTTGGATTCGCATACACGAATTTGTTAACTTGCTTTGTTGAACTCCCATGTTAGTGTATGCTTGTTGAAGTTCTGGCTTTTGGTTAATATGATTGTGATCGCTGAACATGCTTTCCCGTTGATCGGTACGTGGCCGTGGAAACACGTGAGCTTGTACTCCGTCCGAGTGTGTGTGTGTGTCGGTTGTTCTTGCTACTGAATATGTCTTCCCGTTGATCGGCACATGGCCGTGGAAACACGTGAGCCGGTGCTCCATCCGGGTTAATGTTTCATCTCTTCTTGTATTGTAGATTCTCCCGTTCAGTGCAGATTATGTTGCGGGCGTCCAGGGGGAGGACACTCTGGACGCTCTGTAGTCCTACCAGGGGGAGGAAACTCTGGATGTCCCGCTGCGTCGATTGGGGCGATCTGGCCGTGGTAGATGCATTACATGTAGGAACACTACCAGACTCAAGGGTCTGGATGATTAGATTTAAGATCGGCTTAGGTCGATAGCTGCCAGGGCGGTAACAAGTTTGTTCTTCATGTTTGATTTGACTTCATGCTTCGTGCCTGTGCTTAGTGATAGTGATCCTCGTGTGTTTTGAGCTTAGTCTTTCCTATGGTATTGCTTTGTATGTATCACTTTTACACGATTGTTTTCATGACCTCTTCGCATTTCTTGCGGGGGTACTTACTGAGCTTTCCATTTGAAAGCTAATTCCACTTGTTTCCCTTCTTTTGTTCCAGGACTTGAGGTGTAGGTGACTCGGGATCAGGAGCTGTGCGAGGGATCAAGATATTCTAGTAGAGGTTCGAGGACCTCAGGTTTACTTGTGTGTGAGATCGTATTTCATTTTGTAGGACCCTTATAGGGCCATTACCCGTGTAGGGTGTTTAATTAATTTTTAAATTCTCCTATACGACTCTGATTATTGAAGTTAGTGGATTATATTATTGCATTCTTTTGATTACTTAGTCCTTGTATCCTAGTGAGGCTAGTCTCCACTTGGGTACGGCCGGTCTGCTCACGTGCTCGAGGTCCGGGGATTCGGGTCGGGGCGTGACAATGGGTTTGCTAATATACCTCCTAATTTTTTTTCACATGAATTATTTGAAATAAAGGCAAATTACAAAAATGGGTTACTCCTCTAATTTTTTCACATGAATTATTTGAAATAAAAAATGACCAATATGGGTTTGCTAATATACCCTTATAATTTTTTTTGGTAATGAATAAAAGATCCCTCAAAGTTCCATGAAACTACAAAAAGTCCACTCAAGTTTGTTATTTCCCAAAACATCCCTCCTTTTTACATCTTTGATTTTTAAATCCTTCCACCCATTAATATAGCTCTTTTTCCCCAGATATAACTACAATGCTCTTCACAACATGAATTTAAAACAATGTCAGAGTGGGCCCCCCATTGCATGGATTCAAAGCAACGTGGAAAGTCAAAATCGAATATGATGAAAGTGCCCTCCAAAGCATAAATTTAAAACAATGTGGTGGCTGGGGCCCACCTAATGCATGGATTTAAAACAACGTGGGAAAATAACATCGAATAGGATGAAAATGCCCTTCTGAATCAGGAACCAGCGGCTTGGGCGCTTGCAATCTCGAGGAGGTGCGACGCAACCGCCCGCAACAGAAGGAGGGGAGCATCGATTGCCCTGTCTATACTATACGGTTCATAGACCAAACTCTCCATGGTTAAAAACTTCGCCTTCCAAATTTAGACGTACCTCTCATGCATTTGCGCAATGTCGCATGTATACTGATGGATGGTATCGCTTGAGACAATGGAGATTGAGCAAGAAAGAAGAGACGCACTGAAAATTCACCGACAGCGTGATTTGCCATAATATATAATTTGCACAAAGATTGTTTCCGCATAAGTTTCTGAGTTCCAATGTATATAATTTGCAATGACTCTTAATACATATGGTTTCCTCATGTTAGCAAGTGTTTACATTTAAATCGTCTTTTGTCAGTCAGCAATTGGTGCATTACAGGATTTGCGGTTATGGCCAGCCTCATGGTAGCCTCGTAATGATCCCCGTCGAAACAACCAACCAGTAGGGTGCGACTTTCTTCAAAGTTTCCTCAACTTATTGTGTATGTCAGGGTATAGGTGGGTTTCTCATTGTCGAGAATTCTCCCGTGGTTACACAACATGATCATAAGCTTGAACCTTTGTTAGGCAAGAAAGAAGTGACGAACCAAGAACAACAAATATTAATTAGAAACGAGATATATTAAATGAAAACGCTTGAACATAAGTAGGAACATAACATATTAAACAAAAACCTAATATGATAAATGAAAACACGTTATATTAAAAGGTAACGTGAAATTCTAAATGGGAAAATGTTATGTTAAACAATAACAACTGAAAATAAGTATAAATGTCATGCGATTATATTCTATCGATGCGTGGACACGCCACTAGCAACCTGTCATGGCATATTGGACAATCACCCTCTGCTTATCGTTCTTTATAAAAATAAAGTCAAAATTACCACAATAATGAGGAGCTGGAGGGCATGTCCACCACATCTTCAATGGTATTAACAATTAGGTTGAGGTCAACGCTGTTAAACATATGGTATATACGGCGCATACGCTGAAAATCAACCTCGGTATCAATTGGGCAAATAGTTCGGTGTGCATTCGGTATGACAAACTTCACCCTTACACGGTATGACAAAATCCCATCGCTAGCATGTCTCGGCTAGTATTGATGCCAAAGAGTTCAACACGGTAAACTGCAACACTCCTCCCTCCCCCTTATATCTGGTGACTGCACAAAGGTTTTCATTGCTAAGCTGCAGTAAGAGCACCTTACACTGGCATGGTTTTAAACTACACGAGATATTGAAAACTTTTTTCAGAAAAACGAGAAAAAAACTCAACGCAAAGGTGGATGTTTCTTCGACTAGTCTTGGGCGGCGACTCACCCACTACAAGAAATTGCATCTTTTGTGGAGGCAAAATTCGTGACTAAAAGTCTAATAAATAGGCACTACAACTTATAGTGACAATTTTTCATTTCGTCACTTGCCGTCACAAATAACCCCGTCACTATTTCATTAGTGGCCACATTTATAAATTGTCACAATTATGCAATATTTTTGTGACAAATATGTTGATACTAAAAAGTGGAATATTGGTGATGAAATTAATGTAGTCACAATAACTAAACCAATTGTGACCATTTTATTGTCGCAAAAAATTCCCAATTATGACTGAAAAAATCGTGACAATAGCGTATATTGTTGTAGCGGCCGTATTGACACTAAAATTATTGAGAACTGTGATGATGAAATTCGTTACTATTATTATTTTCATTAGTGAAAGTTATATCGTCACTAATGTTCAAAACAATGGTGTCCAAAGAAATTGGTGTAGTCACAATAACTCCAACCAATTGTGTCAATTTTATTGTCTCAAAAAACTTTAAATTGTGCCCGAAAAAATCATGGCAATTGCATATATTGCTGTGACGACATTATTGGCACCAAAATTATTGAGAGCTTTGACGATAAAATGCGTCACTAATATTATTTGCATTAGTGAAAGTTATATCGTCACCAATGTTCAGAACAATAGTGTCTAACAAATTAAATTAAGTAAATATGGAAGTTATGTGTTGCAACAATTTTGGCACAAATGAACCCATAATTGGCACAAATAAAAATATTGATTTAATAATTTAATTGCATTAATGTCTAACAAATTTTCTCACAAATATGAAAATTATATCTTACGAGAATTTTGTCACTAAATATATCCATTGTTTGTCACTAATAAAATTATTGATTTAATAATTCAATTGCATTAGTGGCTAGCAAAATTTGCATTAGTGGCCATAGTATTTAACAAAATTTATCACAAATGTGGAATTTTTATCTTATGACAATTTTGCCACCAATGTTCATTGTTGTCACAAATTAATGGATTTAATTAATAATGAACATAAAAATTATTAATATTATTGAAAAGTAAATAAAAATGAATTAAATTGTTAAATTCTTAATTTGCAATTGAAAAAAGTGCAAAATAAAATTCTCAAATACAATTATGAAATTAATAGAAATATGTCTCACAACCATTCAAATAACTAAATGACTAGTTAACATTTCGGACCAAGCTATAAAAATTAAACCAAATAAAACACAAGCTACAACTTTCTTTTGGATGATGAATAAAACCCATGCCCACTATGCGTTGGTTTCCTGCAAAACAAAAACATTAAATATCAATTAATTAGTAAATAATAATAATAATAAGAGTAAAATTAACTATTCAATATATTATAAATTACTATACTTACATCATTACTTGTGGGGCTTGCTAAATCATTAGTTGGGGTACTTGATTGAGATGCATTGAGTGGAAAGCTAGGAATTAGTCCATTGCTTGCTAATTGTGCAAAAGCATCTAGAACTCGCTTCATTTCCATGCCTTGCTTCTCAATTGCAGCATGTTGGGCTTGAATCTCTTCATCTTGTTTTTTCGTTTTTTCAGTTAGCCTTACAACTTCAATGTCCAATTCACTTGCACGTTTCTTTGCGGCCTCAGCTTCTGCAAGAATCCAACATTTTTCCTGGGTTGTAGATGTCATCCCTTTAACACCTACCCCACATGAGTGATTAGACTTTTTCCCAAAAACAAGAGAGAAATGTTCAACTAGTGGTAGAGATCTGGATGAAATCTTTTCCTTATTTTTCTCTCCCTCTTCTTGAAGCTTGTTCTGCATGTTTAAATAAAAAGCAAAGATTTTAATAAATAAATATTAATATGATCACAAAAAAAAAATTAAAATTGATTATAATTTCTATATATACCATTATTTCTTCTCCATTTGAAACAACCCAAGTTCCATCACGGTTTTCATTAGTGTAATAAGCTTTCCATACTTTGACAGCATCGGGCCATTCTTCAGAATCTTTGTCTTTCTAAAAATATAAAACCAAAAAATAAAAATAAAAAATATAATTAATAAATAATTTCTCAAAAACTATTAATTTACCATCTCAAATGCCATTTGTACAATTGATTTTGTGCCAACAACTGATTTCATCTCTTGTTTTCCCCTATTACTTTTGTTTTTTTTGCTTTTATCCTACAAAATGATAAACAATTAATTTTTATATGAAATTAACCGGAAAAGATAAGATAAGATAAATTACTTGAATACTAATGTTACCTTAAATTTTGGTGTCTCCCATTTATTCTCAATCAACCATTTCCAGTCACCTTCATTTACATCTTCAGGGCAGTCTTTTCTCTTGAGGTACCTTTGATGCAAATGGAATTGACGATTCTTATACTGTGCTTGTACTTGTTTCATCACATAAGGTTGCACCTCATCAGAAAATTTAAATTGGACCTCAAATTCATATAAAAGGACATAACATTATAACATTAAATAAAATAACAGTTCAATTGAATAAATTTAATACTTATATATTAAAAAATAATTTTATGTTTAATCATACCTTTAAAATTTTCCATATTGTCTTCACTCTATCTTCAGGAATATCTTTCCATTTAGTGATGCGAAGAGGTGCATTTTCTTAGAATGCACCGCGATGACCTCTGCCTTGAAAAGTTTAGCATGCTTACCACATGGCTTATAATATGGAGGAGGGAATTGAATATCAATTTCTTTTTTTTCTGCTTTCTTCTTAGCAAGCTTTGTATTTATAGTTGGTCCTCTCCCTCTTTTTCTAGTTCTTCCACTCCCTTAAAAGAAAAAAAGTAATAATTAAAAAATATATAATATTATATAAAATTAAGATATACAAGTGTTAAAATGATAACCTAACCTCTTGTAGGAACAACATGTTCAGATGTGTCATTAGAAGTGCAATTGGTAATTTGTTGATAAAGTGGTGAATTTGTAGTTTCAACCTCATCTGCTATATCACGAGTTTGTTGCTCATCGTCAAAGTTTGTCCAAGATCTATTTGAAATTTTTACCATTCTGTGCCTATAGATATTTAATACATTTAAAAAAGATAAGTAGATAATTAATTAATAATGACATGTTAATAGGCAAATCTTTTAATAAAATATGCAACATGATATCAAGAAGCAAATTTTTTAACAAATCTAAATTTCCATTTCAAACTAAAAGAAATTATCAATATTTAAAACAAAATTTAAAATCTACAACTAAGCATGTAGAATTACAAATTTTTGGCTGGAAATTCTCCCGCCAAATTATTTTTGGCAGTCAATTTATTCATACATCGTTG
Organism: Dioscorea zingiberensis; assembly: GCA_026586065.1. Lineage (NCBI taxonomy): Eukaryota > Viridiplantae > Streptophyta > Magnoliopsida > Dioscoreales > Dioscoreaceae > Dioscorea > Dioscorea zingiberensis. Next base: position 326,152 of record JAGGNH010000029.1, on the reverse strand, counting down.
TGTCATGAAGTTGTGATTATATATTTCCGGTAAAGATAATACTATTATTAATATAATATATATAGATAATCCAACTAGAGGTTGTCCCCAAAAATTAGGGAAGGCACATATAAAAATTGAAGAAATTTTTAGTTATTTAATCCCAATAAGTTACATGTTTCCTACCACTCTACAAAATCAATTAGACCTTTAAAAAAAAATTATTGGTGTATTGAATCAAAAAGACTTGGGTGATGGTGCTTCCTCTCTCTCAACTAAACTTACAGAAAAACCCTAAACATATAAATATTTTTTCAAAGAAAATTTTATACCTATAAATTATATATTCATATATAATAAAACAATAATATCTATTAAAATAATGCATAAAAGGAGGAAGAAATTTTCTGTTGTTTAAACATAAAAATTCACTTTATCCTATAAAATTCAATCAAACATCTAAAATAAATAAAAAATTTGAGAAAAAATATCATGAATCAAACTATTATCGAAGAAGAAAGATAGAATGGACAATTTTTATAAAAAACAACATAGTTTGTCCTTTAAAACAATTAGTTTGTAGAAATCTTCAAAAATACTTACTTGAGAAGTGGCTTCCACGGAAGTTGTTTTGTTATGCTTGGCACTCTCTCTCCAAATCTTTTTTTCTCTATACAATCATAATATTTTATATGGGTTTGTAATTTTATACTCTTATTGGTGAGTTGGAGACAAAGAAATATGAAGTTATATATATATAGATATTTTTTTTTTAAAAAAAGTAGATAAACCATATTTTATTTTATTAAAGATAAACCTCCAAATTTAGTTGAAGATTACATGTAGAAAGATTACCAAATAATAAACAGGGTGATTACCCAATAAATAAAGATTAAAATCATAAACATAGTAAAACAAAATAAAATTAATGTGTTACATATAATACATGGTATTAACCGGTTAATGGTTAAAATCTATTAATTAACTAAGGCTTTAATAAATTAAGGTCTAGTGTGACAAAACTAGTTGATTTAAAAACTAGGTGTTCTAATGATAAAATATAACTAAATATTATGCCACATTGGATTTAAGTGGGAAAAGATAAGGATGCCTGTCACATGAGAAATAAAATATAATTTAAATCACATATAATTAATTATTAGATAAATTATATTGTGGGAAATCCGAAATTTAAATACTTTGTTACAATAATAAAATAAAAAGTTAATTAAAATAAAACAAATGAGACAATCAGGTTCTCATCCTCACTCCCACACGACCTCCTCCCTTCACGCGCCAAAGTCAAGCCTCTCATGGCGAGCTCCCTCAGGCGGCCTCCGGATTCGAGAGCACATCGCGCGACCTCTTCTCCCTGGCCAGCGCCCCTCCAGCGCCTGACTTCTTCTCAGACGAGGAGCCACGACACCGCTCCCTTCTTCCTCTTCTCTTCTCCTCATGGAAGCCGTGAGCAGCGGTTGAGCACGCCCGCTGCGCTGAGCTCCCTCCGCCCGTGGCCCCCCGCCCAAGCTCGCTTCCACCGTCTGCGAGCTGCGATGCCTCCGGCGGCCACGCCCGAAGTTTCGGCCGCCTCGAGGCCTGCCTCCCTGTCTCCAGGCGACCCACAAGCCCGACCAACCTCTGCGCTGCGTGTAGGCCGTCACTTCTGCGCCGCTACCACTGCGACCACGTCCACAAGCCTCCTCTACTGCGGCTGCAGCCCATGGCGCGCCCATTCGAAAAATTTATGTTTTATTTATTTTGGTTTGAACTTTCTTTGAAATTATTGTAGATTTGAAAAGGTTTATGGATTCCTTTTGAGAAGCACCAAGTAAAACCAAGTTGTTTACTAATACAAAAACAGAAGTCTATTAGGCGATGGATAGGATAGATGAATTTTTAATGTTAATTTTTCTATTTATTCTATTTTTATTTTACAATATGTTTCTCATCAGACACCTGAGGGAAGCCATGTTAGTACTGCGTGCAGAGACATAAAGAAAATAAAAAAAAAAAATTATTAATATTTTTTTGCCTAATTTATCCAAATTATAAATCACACTCAAATATTATCTAAACCTTAATTTAAATTAATATCCCCAAACTTTTTTATTGTATTATACGAAATAAAACACATCATATGAATGAATAGTTACAGATAAGGTGTAATGATAGAGGTTATGAATGACACTCCAACTTTAATTATCAAGATTATTATCTTATTCCCTCTTTGGCAACTATATAATATAAGAGAGTCTTAGACCTTTCATAGGTCCACATCATAAAAGTAAAATACACCCCCACTTGTTTTTTTGTTTTTTTTGCGCAATTTACCTGCACGAATCACACAATTCATGAATAGTTTATTGGTTTTGAAGAATAAATAAATAAAGAAAAAATATAAATATAGTAAAAATAGAGTCCCCATGGAAAATCAATGGAAAATCCATCCATCGATCCATCATCCATCCATCCCCGAGTCCAAGTGAGAGGACAAAGGAGGCGTCGTACCACAAGTTAGATAGGCCGAACCTTATCCACAAAGTAAATGAATAGAGGGTAAAACAGTAAATAAACAAGGGAAACATGAACCACCCTTTCCATTCCAACCCATTGTTTATTGAAAACTTTTTCGATATTTAAGAATACATGAGAAATTAAAATTAAAACTAGATAGAGAAAACCGGGTATTTGCTTCAAACTTAATCTTCTAAAACTTTACTTTGATATTTTCAAAGAAGTTGTTGTATATGGAATAAATGCTCCTTTTTAAAAAAAAAATAAAAATAAAAAACTCATTTGAGCCTAATTTTTGCAAATTGTATTAACTTGGACCAACACACAAGTTGCATAACTCATACTTGAAACTGATGATCATACTAGCAAATTGTTGATAATAATATGTATTGGGGATACATACTCTGATTACCATTCAAATGTCGTTCTCACCTATGGCACGATCAGTCGATCGAAACTAGACACTTCAATTAATGTATTTAGGCAAAAACTAATAAATTTAGGTGGGTGACATCAATTTTGCCTTTATAGAAAAAAAAGTAGTTGATATTTCTTTGTAATTTTTAGGTTGATATTTCTAAATTTTTCATTCTAATGGCACCTCATTTTTATTGGTACACATCTAATTAACAAGCCTATGGAGCAAGTGTTTTCAATATATATTACTCCAACAATGTTTTCTTTCAGATCTCTGAGGCACTAAGGGATCAGATAGTTGAACATCTTGTGAAAGTGGTTGAGTCAGAGAGTGCTAATTTGGGGAAAATTATTATAGTAATGAGTTGATTAATTGATGAAACTATTACAATAATTCTTTATTATATCTTCTAGTTCTAATTTGTCTTTTTTTCTATTCCTATTTTAATTAGATTTCCTAGTCCCAGTTTAATTAGATTTCTAGTCCTAGTTTATTTTTGTTTCTTATTCCTAGTTTAATTAGGTTTCCTATTCCTAATTTGTTTCCTTTGGATTGTAAAACTCTATTTAAAGGCATGTTGTGGTTAATTAGAGCAAGCAATAAAAAATTTACTTTCTTAATTTTTCTTTCATCTTGGTGTACGTACTGGACATGGCCTCCACAACCTCAAGGTACATATTTTACTTCTTTCTTCTTAGTAGTAGCATGAGTTATTCTTAGTATTGTTAAGGAATTGATAGTTTTACTTTTTGATTTTGCTTGGTGTACATCTTACTTGGATTTTTTTTTTAAATTTCACTTATAAATATCACAAAATTAACTCTTCAAGGTACACATGGCTCTATTAATATAGAGCTTCTCTTATGTTGAAATTACCTTTATTAGTATGTCTACACAACAAATTAGAGAGGGACATGGTCTAGGTTTTAACTTGGCCCGGCTGCCATTTGGGTTAGTTGACTGCAGGTCTGGTGAAAAACCATAGCAGGCCGCTACAATGGCAGGCGAGTTCTTGGTTAGGTAAAACCAACCCATGACTCGGTGGGTTTACCTTGAGCCAGGCCGGGTTGACCCGGGTAAACACGTAAGGTTGGGTTTTTTTTAATTTGTTTTTCAATTTTGTCAAAATTTTTCAAGTTTGTAAACTCATGTAAATATATATTGATTATTTTTAAAGTTTTAATAATTAGGAAGGATAATAAATTTTATATATTTGAGCTTTTTTTTTCTTGAAGAGAGATTTTGGCATTCTCTAATTACCAATAATTGAGATTTTTCAATGTTATTTCCTTATTTTAAATAGCTTGCAATTTATATCTTCTAGATCTAATTTGTCTTTTGTTCTATTCCTAGTTTAATTAGATTTCCTAGTCCCAGTTTAATTAGATTTCTAGTCCTAGTTTGATTTTGTTTCCTATTCCTAGTTTAATTAGGTTTTCTATTCCTAGTTTGTTTTCTTTGGATTGTAAACTCTATTTAAAGGCATGTTGTGGTTGATTAGAGCAAGCAATAAAAAATTTATTTTTTGAATTTTTCTTTCAACTTGGCATACGTGGTGGACATGGCCTCCACAACCTCAAGGTTCATATTTTACTTCTTTCTTCTTAGTAGTAGCATGAGTTCTTCTTAGTATTGTTAAGGAATTGATAGTTTTACTTTTTGATTTTGCTTGGTGTATATCTTATGTGGAATTTTTTTTTTAAATTTAACTTATAAATATCACAAAATTAACTCTTCAAGGTACACATGGCTCTATTAATATGGAGCTTCTCTAATATTGAAATTACCTTTATTTGTATGTCTACACAACAAATTAGAGGGGGACGGTCTGGGTTTTAACTTTGGCAACTAGGCAAAACCGTCGAGTCGGTTGACACAGTAGGTAGAAAAATCAGCTATGGCCCGCTACAATACTTGGTCAGTTCTGGGTCGGGTAAAACCCAACCCGTGACCCGCTGGGTTTACCCTCCAGGCCGAGCCGGGTTGACCCGGGTCAACCAGTAAGGTTAGGTTTTTTTTAATTTTTTTCAATTTTTTCAAAATTTTCAAGTTTTTAAAATCATGGAAATATATATTGATTTTTTTTTAATGTTTGAATAATTAGGAAGGATAATAAATTTTATATATTTAGTTTTTTTGTTCCTTTAAGAGAGATTTTTGAATTCCTAGATTGTTAATAGTGAAGACTTTTTATGGTTATTGACTTATTTCCTTATTTTTAAATAGCTTGCCATTTATATACTCTTTTGTGATTTAATAATTTTTTTAGTTTTCTTAATGTTTAAATAATTAATGTAGGATAGTGAATTTTATAGATTGATATTTTTTTCCTTTCCTGAGAGATTTTTACATTCTTTGATTGTCAATAATGTAGGCTTTTTATGGTTATTTCCTCAATTTTATGTAGCTTGCCATTTATATGTTGTTTTGTGATTTTATGTTTTTTTTTTATTTTCTTAATATTTGAATAATTAGTGTAGGAGGATAATAAATTTTATAGATTGATTTTTTTTCTTTCAAGAGAGAATTTTTGCATTCTCTAGTTGTCAATAATGAAGGGTTTGGTTATTTCCTTTTTTTTAAGTAGCTTGTCATTTATATGTTTTTTTTTTTAATTCTATAATTTTTTTGGTTTTCTTGATATTTGAATAATGAGCGTAGGATAATGAATTTTATAGTTTTCAATTTTTATAAAATTTTCTCATTCTATTTTATATCAAAATATCATAGTTTTTTTTTAACATTTTTTTTTACATTTTTGCTATTTTTAAATATACATTTATATATATTTTTTTAAAAATTAAAAAAATTAAAAAACCGGCGGGTTGGGCCCGGCCTGTCGGTTATATAAGGTGGCCCGAGCCGGTTATGGGTCACCCAAAGTTGACTGTGAACCTCCTGGTCTAGTGGTTCAACCTTGTGGCTCGAGTCGGTTCCGGTTCAAGGTTCTGCCAGCCCGGAATCGGCGGATTGGGCCCGCCGGACCCGGTTAACCGACCCGTGCCCACCATTGCAACAAATATGTATTTATCTATAGATACATGCAAATTGTCTTGCATATTATCTTTTTTTTCCAAGGATTTTCTTTTACCATTGGTCGTCTATTAATTATTTTGCTTTTAAATTTTCGTTATCATGTCTTTGTTGGTGTGCAGGGGATCGTGATTTCATTCTTAAATTCAATGTTGTCCCATATTAAAATATTTTTTATGATTTAAAAATAAGAGAGAGTATAATTTGCAAAGAAATTGATAGTGCTTAAAATATTGAAGTTATGTTTGTAATTAAATCTTTTATGATTTTTGTTTTAATTTTAGTTAATTTCTATTGTAGAACAATGGTAATTGATAAATCATGGATGGATATAATTGATAGAACACTACAACAATATGAAAACGGTGTTAATGAGTTCCTTGATTTTGTGTTTGGGCAGAAGTGATGAAAGCAAAAGCATTTCGTTGTCCATGTAAGAAATGTCACAATAATAAATTTAAGCCACGACAATTGATGTATGAAGATTTGTTGTTGAATGGGATAAATAGAAACTACAAGCAGTGGTACCATCACGGAGAGAAGTTACCATACTTTTCTGATAGTGATATTGATGATAAAAGTGATGAAAATAATGATGATGATGATGATGATGGGATGCGTGATATGTTACATGATCTTAGACGTGGTAATGCAGAATATACTGATCAATTTGATGCTCAAATGAGAGATAATCCTAATGCTCAATATGAAGAAACTGGTGATCCTATCAAAGGTTATCCTACTGGTCCAAACAAAGAAGCTGTTAAATTCTATAGATTGTTGAATGAATTAGAACAAGAGTTATATCCTGGTTGTCCTGAATCTTCCACGCTATCGTTCGTTGTTGAAGTATTGAATTGGAAATGTCTCTATGGGATTAGTGCAAATGCAGTCGATGGTATACTTCAAATAATGAAAAAATGGCTTCCTAAAGACAACAAAGTTCCTAGCTCGTACATTGAGAGTAGGAAAATTTCTCAAGATCTAGGGCTTTCATATGTGAAGATAGATGCTTGTATAAATGATTGTATTCTCTATAGAAAGAAATATGAGAATGCTGAATCTTGCCCAACATGTGGTGAATCTAGATGGAAGAATGATGGGAAAATAAGGAATATGACTAATGCATATAGTGGAAAGAAAAAGATTCCACAAAAAGTTTTGCGACATTTCCCGTTAACTCCACGCTTACAACGGTTGTACATGTCATCAAATATTGCTAAGGATATGAGGTGGCATAAGGAAAAACCTTATAATGATGAGCTTATGAGACACCCGGCGGATTCTCCAGCTTGGAAAAGTTTTGATGCGATACATCCTTTTTGCGGTGAGATTCACGTAATGTTAGACTTGCACTAGCAAGTGATGGTTTTAACCCGTTTGGGAATATGAGCACTTCTTATAGTGTATGGCCAGTAGTATTGGTTTGTTATAATCTTCCACCATGGCTTTGCATGAAAGATCCTTATTTCATTATGTCACTACTTATTCCTGGTCCTAAAGCGCCTGGGAATGATATTGATGTATACTTAGAGCCATTGATAGATGAGTTGAAATGTCTTTGGGAGACAGGTGTGGAGACATATGATGCATTTTCAAAGAGAAAATTTCAATTACATGCAGCTCTTTTATGGACTATAAGTGATTTTCCAGCCTATGGTAATCTATCAGGATGGAGCACTAAAGGCAAACTAGCATGTCCTACTTGCAATTTGGATACATCATCTCGTAGGCTTCATAATGGACATAAAACATGCTATCTTGGTCATCGTCGTTTCTTACCAACTAATCATTTATGGAGAAAAAATGCTAAAGCATTTGATGGCACTAAAGAGAAGCGAAATGCACCGAGACAATTATCAGGGGATGATGTCATTGAACAATATAATCAATTTTCTCAGGTGATATCTTCATCAATTATTCATTTATGTCATTTATATTTCTATGTTTTTAATTTGATTTTTTTTACATTGCCTTTTCCCTTAACTAGGTGACATTTGGTAAGGCTCCAAATAAAAGAAAACGTGGAGATGTTCTACTACTTGGAAATTGGAGAAAAAAAAGTATATTTTTTTAGCTCTCATATTGGAGAACCCTTGAATTACGACATAATCTGGACGTAATGCATATTGAGAAAAACGTATGTGACAACATAATTGGAACTTTGCTTGACATTGAGGGGAAAACAAAAGATACTCTCAATACTCGTTTTGATTTAGAATCTATGGGTATATGGGCTGAGCTTCATGCAACTCCTACAAGCAATGGCAGGTATGCATTTTATCCTGCTTGCTATTCAATGTCTAAAGATGAAAAACGAGCGATACATCAATTCTTAATTGATCTAAAAGTTCAGGATGGTTATTCTTCCAACATTTCGATGTGTGAGTCTTACTGAATGCAAGGTTTTTGGAATGAAATGTCATGATTGCCATGTATTTTTGCATCGCTATCTCCCTTTAGCTATACGTGGTTTGTTGGATAAAAATGTTTGTGAAGCGCTAATTGAGTTGTGCACTTATTTAAGAGAGTTATGTAGTAAAATCCTACATAATGATGACTTGAAGAGGCTTGAGAAATCAATTCCTTTGACACTTTGTAAATTAGAGAAGATATTTCCTCCCTCATTTTTTGACATAATGGTGCATTTAACAATTCATCTTGTGTGGGAGGCTAAACTTCTTTGGGCGATCTGATTCCGGTGGATGTATCCTATAGAGGTTTATTTGCGTAGGCTTAAATCATATGTCAGAAATAAGGCACGCCCAGAAGGATCAATTGCTGAAGCTTATATTGTGCAAGAATGCATGCATTTTTGTTCAAGGTATTTGCATGAAACCGAGACTAGGTTGAATCGTGTTCAAAGAAACTATGAGGAAAGTGGTGATGACCATTCTCATTCGGGGTTGCAAGTTTTTTCACGAGCTGGTAAGCCCTTACTTGGAAAGAAATATGAAGAGTTAACCTTAACTGAATGGGCTCAAGCTAGAATGTATGTGTTAGAAAATTGCGACGAAATCAGAATGTTTGTAGAGTAAGTCTTCTAACTTATTGTTAATCATTTACATAATTTGATTTATAGTTTATATGTTTTATAGTTTTCTACTCATATTCTATTTGTTTTTAATGTGAAGCTTGCATAAGGAAAAACTCAAGGGAGTGGATCCTAGAAATGTAGAAAGAAGACACCAAAAAGAATTCCATCAATGGTTTCAGGAACATGTAAGTACCATAAATATGTTTTTTACTTCTAACTTTTATTATTTATAATTCATACATAATTTAAATGTTTAATGGTTATTTCTTATCAAAGGTCACCCAACTGCATAGTGAAGGAAGTGAATTGGTTAATGATCAATTACTCAATTTAGCTTGTGGGCCTGATAGGCGAGTCTATCGCTACAAAAGCTTTCTTATCAATGGTTGGAGGTTTAATATAAAGGATAGAGATTTGCAATTGAAATCACAAAATAGTGGAATTCTTGTGAAAGGAGATGAGAATACAGGCCACTTGGATTATTTTGGCGTGTTAACAGATATCATACAATTAAAGTACCATGGGGAAAACAATGTTACATTATTTAAAATTTGTGGTGGGATGTGTATCATAAAATTTGGGTTTAAGGTTGACAAGTTTGGTTTTCCTATGGTCAATGTCATGCATAAATTGAAAGCCCGATGAACCATATGTTTTGGCTTCTCAAAATTTGAACAAGTTTATTATGTGAGAGATATTAAAGAGCCCAATTGGCAAGTTGTTGTGAAAACTAAACCTCGTGATTTATATGATTTTCCTGATGACAATCAAGGAGATGAGCCATGCCAAGAAAATGAAGAGTTTGGATTTGCATTTCATGAAACTACTTCACAGGATGATGATATGGTACCTTTGCATAGATCTGATTTAGCAGCTACAATTGTTGAAGGAAATCCATCAGATATTGATATTATGGGTGTCACTGAAGAAGAAGAAGAAGAAGAAGAAGAAGAAACTAATCATAATGAATATAATTTTATTGATGACGATGAGTTGTAAATTAGGACAAGGCAAGTTACTATGAAGATGATTAAGTAAAAGACTTTAAATTTGTTTTTAAATTTTATATAGATTGAGAAATTTTATTTAATATTCTAGTATAAGTTTTTTTTAAAATTTTTTTTTTATATCTATTTATTCTTATTTTTCCTTTTATGAGGTTCTAAAATTATACACAGAGAATTTATTCAAATGTCAAATATGATTGATTTTCAATATTTATAATATGAATATTTTATAAAAAATATTTAAAATTTTTTATACCTAATAATAATGCAAAAAAATCGTGACAACTAGAATTGACATTTTTTACAAATTAATATATATAATATAAATAAATTATATTTTTAAGGAAATATTTATAAACATCTAGAGTTTGATCATATGGCTTTTTAAACATTAAAATGCATAGTATAAAAAAAAACGTATATTTTTAAGCAAATATTTGTGGAATTTTATAGTTTGGCCCCTTAGTTTTTTATAAATTAGTATAAAGTATATAAAATATATTTTTTAGAAATTAGTATATATAGTATAAAAAAAATTATAACTTTAGAAAAATAATTGTAAAAAATCTATTCTTTAGCACCCAAAAAAAATTCTTTTTTATTTGGCCCCTAGAAAAAAATCTTATTAACTAGAGTTGTGCATAAAACTTTTTTTACCAGTTAAACCGAAAACCAGACTAGACCGTCGGTTTTAGAATCGACAGTCTCGTTCCAAAAGGATCAAGCCATAACCGGTCTTGTCCAATTTTAGAACCTGTTCCAAAACAGTTCAGTCCAGTTTCAAATTTTGAGATTCTTAGACAAAACAATATGTCTATTAGTATTTAATTTATAACTATATTTATAAAATATAATTGGTGATATAGATATTGATCATTTCATATCTCCATTGTTTTTTTTCACTTTGGATGGTTTTCTTAAGTTTCTAATTTCTCTGAAAATCTTTTTATGATGTCAATTTTTTGTTTTTCTATTCAATTGTTATTTTTTTAATTTGATGATGTAAGTTGTGAAATTAAATCTATTTATTTTAGTTTTTTAAAATATAAAATTATTTATGGTTGTCTTTTTATATACCTAATAAATTTATAATTTTAGTATTATATTCAAATAAAAGATAAAGTTTGAATAAATTTTTTAATTTGATGGGCAAAAATCTAACTAGTTAAGGGGTTCGAACCAATGAGCACATCTTTAGTCTTCCCCTTAACCACTTCGGCAAACCAACTGCTTGTACACTAGGAATAAAAATTTAACTTTAATAACTGGGGACGGAATGGACGGACTAGTCCAAAGCGGCTTGGACAGGTTCGGTTTTCCTCTCTTATTTGGTCCGGTCCGATCCAAATTTTTTCAAACTGGTTTAATCAGCTTGATCCGGTTCCAAGACTAGTTTGGGACCGGATCAAACCATGCACAACCTTATTAGCTAGTGGGATTTTTATTGAAGAAAATATTAGTCACAAAAAGTAATGGATTATGTGACAAACAACTTTCCCGTCACAAGAGTTGAAAATAATAGTGACTAAAATATGATTGGTCACAATTACATTTTATAATGGTACTATTAGTCACAAAAGATTATTAAATTTGGTGGCAAACCACTTTCTCATCACAACAAATAGAAATAATAGTGTTACAAATACGTTTCGTCACAAATATACTTCATTTATACAAAAATTCTAAATCACAAAAGTATCTACATTATTAGTGACAATTTTATTGTGATAAAACAGTTTTCAACACTATTAATGTATTAATTGTGACAACTCATTTGTGAAAAGGCGTAAACCGTCACAATTACTAATATATTAGTGACATACAAACAAGTCATCACAGTTAAATCAAACAATTGTGCCACATAATTATTTCATCACAAGAAACTTTATATTTGTGACGAAATGATTGGGGGCCACAAAAAAATCGTCACTATATGTCTTCACTCTTGTAGTGACCGAGAAAGATATGGTCACAGAGCTCATCACAACGGAGAGCAAATGGATGGTAGAAGAGACAAATAGATGGAAACAAACGGGGACAAAAAGGGATTGAGGAAGAAGAAGAACAAAAAGGAAGCTTGGTGGGAGAAAAGCTGGGAAATGGGAAAGCTGGGAAAATGTACAAAAAGTAGGTGAAATGATAACAAAAAGGTGATGATGTGATGGGTGGAGTAAAACATTCAAAAAATAAGACATGACTTGGTATAAATTCTTCTCACCAAAAGGAGGGGCAATATTGGAATTAAAATAAAATATGACTGACGGAGTGAGACTAAAGGGCTGAAAGTTAACTTTATCAAAACAGAGGGACTATCTAGGATATTTAAATATCAGAGGGACTGTCTGGGAAGTTTGGAAACTTCTAGGGACCTATAAATAATTTTCCCTAATTTTTTTCATATATTTTATGGATTTTAAGTTATTTAAAATTATGTATCACCAATGTAAGTTTAATTTTTCATTGAATGACTTTTATATAACCCTCTATTTACATTATTTTAACAAACATACCTACGAACATTTATAAACATGATTTTTACAACCTGTAACAATATATACCATACAACTTGATGAACTTTTGAAACAAAAAAAAAAAACAATTAATTTGAAAAAACAAATGATCATTGGCGACTATTTTTACAACCTAAGTTTCAAAACAAAACGAATTACAACAAGTTCATCAAGTTCACTATTAATTTGGAGAACCATTTTTACAACTTGAGTTTCAAAACAAAACCAAATTATAAAATAAACAAGTTCATCAAGTTCATCATTCATCAACTCCGTTCATCAACCAAACAGAACTTTTGGAAGCAACTAGAGTTCATCACCATGATCCTTTTGCAGCCTTGAAGAATTTGCACCTGCAAGAATTAAAATCATGTAAATATAGGGTGCCATTTGCAACCAAAGTTCATCACCATCATGCAACAAATGCAATCATAAAATAAAGTTTTTCATACATGATTAAGTATCCATAACCTGCAGTTATACAATAGATGCAATCATAAATTAAAGTTTTCTATACATGATTAAGTATCCATAAACTGAAGCATACATTATTCTTGTGATCCTAATTTCTGTCAATAGGACTAAGAAATTCAAGTTTTACTCAACAAAGTTCATGTTGAAGTCAACAAAGTTTTAAAATTAATCATTAAAGTTATGCTCAACAGAGTTCAACTCTATTTAGTATAACATGAACTTTGTTGAGTATGACTTGAACTCTATGAAGAATGATTTGAACTTTATTACATATTATTTGAACTCTATTGAGAATGAGTTGAACATTGCTGAGTACAACTTGAATGTTATACTGATCATAAATGATTAAGTATCTATATACAGAAAAGAGTATACTCTAGAAGTTCAGATATATGCAAACTTCATTTAATAATACATCTACTGCAATCAAGTATTCAATTTCAACTAAGCATACATCACAAGTAACTAAATGAATGGATAGGTTATGTTCACAAAAATATGAAGCAAAATTTGAGTAGCTTAAGACTCATTAGGTAGCAGTAAGTGGCAAACATCACAAAAAGACAAAGAAACAAGTTGAACATGTATTATGGACACTACAGCAAGCACATGCATGTTTTTGAATGAATATAAACAAGTTGATTTGTTGGTAATTGTTATCGATAGTTATCCAAATTGCAATTTTCTTCCAATGGCCATTGATCTCAAGTCCCCCACTGGGAAAGAGGTGCATACATGCTTGTGAACAAACTTATATCCTAAATCCAAATAATTGTTACCAAAGGGGACATAATATAGTCCTTTGTGTTCTACCACACCAAATAATTCCCATCAAATTAAAAAAAAGGAAGTGATCTTTCATCCTCTCATCCCTCATTCCTTATCATTTTTCACTAGATTATGCATTATTTTTCACAATTTTCTCCATGGCATATTTCCTGGAAGGTTGCAACCCATGTTCCACAAGTAAGATTCACTTACATACAACAAGAAAACAACATAAAGGAAGCCCACAAAAGAAGAAGAACATCAATTCATTGGAGAAAGCACATAAAAATTCAATATATCAAACAAATTGCCCCAAAATTGTTATTTCTAACAATAGCATGTACAGTCCTGGTTAGATATTACCAGCTACTACCATTCCAATCAGATCTCCTTTGTCAAAAACTTGTTTCCCCAAGAGATATCAAACACCAAAAGAAAAAACGCATAAAAAGAAGAAAAATACCACAAATAAAATCCCAAAACCACTGAACTCAAAGAAATATGAAAAAGAAACTCACAGTAATGACTCCACAGACAAATTAAGGTAGCGTTCATTTGGGTAAAAGTGGCTGGCAGAAGTGGGGAAGTGACCCACTTCCGCCAATTCTGATGTTCATTTGGGTGAAAGTGAGCACTTCGGTCACTTCAGGGAAAGTGAGCACTCTAGCCAAATTGTATTAGGTTGACTTCAACCAAAAATATACTAAAGTGAGTGAAATGGCCTTGATATAAAAGACCACTTCAGCCCACTTCAACAGCCCTATTGAAGTTCCCATCTCCCATCGCAATCGCAACCCTCACACCCTCAAGCTCCCATCTCATATCCGTCCGAGAAGTCGCTAGCCCTCCCTTCCCAAGCTCCCGATTTCCTCTCTCTCTCTCTCTCGAGCCCTAACTCGTGATCCGAGGAAAGCTTTAGGGCTGCTAAGTCTGATCTTCTCCAGCGGCGTGACAAAAATCACTTTTGCTAAGTCTGTAAGTAGACGTATTTCCCTCATTTTCTCTTTTGCATCTCGTGTTAGAGTTTGGATATGGAAGTTTTTTTTCTTATGATTTTTTTTCGATCTCGTTTTGCCATCCTGATTAGATGGCTTTATTACGGTTTTCTTCAGATCCTTAAATGAGAGGGACAATGAGGGAGAGCTACTCTTCTTATATTCCTCCATTCCTACCCGGAAATGTGAGTTGAGCTCTTTTTTTTTCTTGTAGATTTCTCATTTCTTCAATGTTTTTCTCATCAATTTCTGTTAAAAAAAAGTTATTTTGATGAAACTATGGAAATTATGGAGAAAGTCTTCCCTTTTTGATAAATATGTTGTATTTTATCATGATGTTTCTTGTTTTTTTCATCAAAATTTGTTAAAAAAATGTTATTTTGATGAAATTATGGAGAAATTCATCCTTATTCTCATCAATTTTTCAGGGAAAATTAGGAGGTTTACTACTGATATACTTTTGTGATTTGATAATGAATGTCATGTGTTTGTAGTTTTGCCTCAATAATATTTGCCATAGTCTGTGAATTCTATTGGAAATAAAGTAGAAGATAATGGAGGGAAGAAGAAGATGAACCAAATAAGCTTCAAGGCACGACGATGACAACGCTTTCTTTTAGACGAATTTCTCCCCCTCTGATTAGAATCACGATTGCAACGGGTATGTAAGAACCGCCTTCAGGATATATTGAAGCCCTTTGATTGTTGTTGAAAGGTGAACTTGCACTATTCGTTTCAACCCGAAAACACTCTTATGATTGTCTTTGATAATGTAGAGAAATAAAGATGAGAATGAAAGAGAGAGTGAGAGAATAGAGTATGAAAATTTGATGTTCTTGCAACACATAGGTCTAGGCTACATATAGAGTCTCAAGAGGTTTCATCATAAGGCACATCTCTTGGCAACATCCTTTTATAAAAAGGAACACCTTTTGGCAAATGGTCACACATGACATGAAAGGTAGCATCCTTTCATAAAAGGGAAAACCTTTTAGTAAATAGTCATGTATGAAAGAAGACATTCTTCCATGTGTCTTTTGATGAAAACTTTTAGTCTTAATATATTTTGGACTAATACCCCTTCAATAATAATGAAAGGGGGCATCCTTTCATATTCAACTCAAACACCAAGTCATCTCTCACTTTAATTCTCAAAATAAAACCATGGAAAAAACTATTGAAAATATCCAACAATCCTCCCCTATTTTCAATATTATGGAAATTAGAATTTATAATATAATATATGTCAACTTGACAACAAAACAACTATCAAAACAAAAAAAATGATACATTATCAATGGATTTAGTACATAGGTGATAAGTGTCTTTTGGACTTGAACTTTCACTTAGTTTAAACAACTCAAATCTACATCAAGGTACTATGGTGAACGGATCTTGAACCAAGGACCCTTGTAGATAAGCCGGAGATGTCAAACATACTTCATCCGTAAAAAGAGTGTTTTCTTGCCTCGCACATTTATGGCCTTGTGCTCGACATCCTGATTTCAAGAGTGCTGGATAATGGTTGTCAAACATTCATAGGAAGCGGCCCTACTTCCTCACTCTTATAGGTAAAATCCTTTTAAGCAAGCCTGTGTGTTGCTTTTATGGATTTATTAAGGATCATACTCCAACCTCTCTCATGCAGACCCGGACACTAATCTCTTATCATGAGGCTATAATTCTAGTGTCATGCTAAACCAACTTTTTAACTTGTTTGTACCCATTGAACTTAGTCTATAATTTCAAGAGCTTAAGTTGGGTTCCCGTTAAACATGGTTGAGTTACATATTGACCTTAGCCTCATTCTTTTAGATGTCTTTAAAATCATCTCTTTAGCTAGTCCTTTTGTCAAAGGATAAGCTAGATTTGCCTGACTCTATATAGTCGAGTGTAATTACTCCCTTCTTGAGTAATTGTCTCAAAAATTGGTGTCTAAGACTCAAATGTCTTGACTTTCCATTATACGTCTTACTTGTGACTTTGTATAGCATTGACTTGCTATCACAATTAATCATAACATCATGGGTAGGCTCTTTCCAAAGAGGCATATCTATAATTAAGTTTCTAAGCCATTCTGCTTCTTTACATGCATCGGCTAGTGCTGTGAATTCGGATAACATAGTTGAATCAGAAATACAGGTCTGCTTCTTGGAACTCCAAGATACTGCAGCACCTAGTTGACTTGGATTTTGACTCTATATTATTCCAACTAGCATCGCTATACCCTTCTAGTACAACCTGATATCCCTGGTAATATAAACCATAATCCATGGTTTTCTTCAGGTTGCAAAGAACTCTTGAAACTGCTTTCCAATGTTCTTCTCTTGGATTGCTTGTAAATCTACACAGCATTCCTACAGCATAAGCTATATCGGGTCTTGTGCAATTCATTGCATACATAAGATTCCCAACTACACTTGCATACTCCAATTGAGATTTACAATGGCTATTATTTTTTATTAACTTAATATTTGGATCAATTGGAGTAGAAACTGGATTTCAATCAAAATGATCCTAATGCTTAAGTATCTTTTCAATGTAATGGTGTTGTGAAAGCATCAATCCATTTTCTCTTCTAAGAATTTTAATCCCTAAAATTAGATCCTCCTCCCCAAGATGTAACGCCCCGGTTTTTCTATTAAATAACTACCGGTGTTTAGTTTCTAATTTGGGTGTTTTGTGTTAATACACTCGATGATTATTGCAAGGGAATAAGATGGTGGTCAATGCCTAGGTGTTAAAATAGATCTAGTAGGGATTATTAGTATTGTTATAAGATGTGACAAGATGAGCTTGTGTGGGCTTTTGAAAGTTAAGGTTTAATTTGTAATATCTCTTGTGGGCCAGGGACCAATAAGATGGGAATTTAGAAAGGTTAAAGTTAAAGGAGAAGCTGGGAATTAGAACACAGAAGGAGGTAGGCTGGTGGTCTTTCTCCGGTGAGTCAGGGAGAGGGTGGTCATTTGGATTGAAGCTGCTGCTGGACGTTGGAGCTGGAGCTGGCGTCGCGCATGTGAGGAAGAACGGGAGGCTGCCACGGGTCCGATGCTCCAAAGGGAAAGGAGAGTCTTCCTTGCAGCTGAGGAGGGTGGCAGTCGTTCCTTGGGGGGAGACTTCCGACGCGCACCGCCAGTCCCCAGTGCTGAACTCCAGCCACCCGACCTTTGTCCCCACGACAACACCGGCCGGCTCTCAGCTTTTCGGTTCCTCTCTGTCCATAGTTTGACGCCGTGACTTCCCGATTCCCCGAGTTGGTTTCCGCCGCCGCGACGATCCCCAGATCGCCTCTCCGGCCAACTAGAGGTGTTGTTGCTACCAGATTTTGTTATTGTTGTTGTTGATGTATGCTTGTACGAATTTGAAAATTCAGGGATTAGAGAGATGATGTTGTTATAAGGTTTGTAGATGCTTAACGGGTGTTCGATGAAATGTCAAAGAGGTGAATTGTTAAGTAAACCATTGTTTTCACTAACAATTGATTGTTGGATCATATGGGTCAAGAATAAACTTCTTAATTAGTGTATCAATACCTTAATATGCTGTTAGTGAACTGTTGTTTTGATTCTCATTCAGCAAGTGCTCGAGAGAATGTTTAGGTGGAGTTGTGGCAGCTAATTAGTTTGTTCTTGTGATATTAGTGTCTGCCTAAGGTGATGAGGTTATGGGGATGATTAGCTCATACCTTATGAAAGTGTGTGTTTGATAATTTTGGTTAGACTTTTGGTTAATAATTCTTTGGTAATTGCATTTCTAAGGGCCAGCAGCTGTGAATGGGTGTTGTCAAAATGCTATGTTTCATTTAATTAAGAACTCAAAGAGAAGAGATGTTCTTTTGAATTTATTTGGGCGCTTAATTAGATTTGTTGGTTGAGTTGAAGGAGTTTGTACCGCTGTCACGGTGTTTGGATGATGCACTAGCTGCCGTATAGATTGTAGCTGGTTTTGTAGTCATCTAGAATTGAGAGATCAAAGAGTAGTTTGGCTTCTTGCTGTAGAATTTCAGCTGAATTGTTCCTGTTATGACTAATGCTGCTGTAAGGTGACCGAGATCTGCATTGCATCTGTGAGAGTAATGTGGATGAAAGTTAGGAATGTAGAGGTTGAATAAATGGAATTTCTTTGTTTGTTATTAAGCTAAGTACCCATAGACAGTCCTGCAGAATTCTGCCCTGCAGAATTCTGTCCACTTCGAGGAGCTGCTGCTCCCTGCTCACTACTCTATTTGGGTTGTGTAATACGCCGTTGGAAAGATCTCGAGGTCTTCTTTCTAATGAGCTTTAAATGAGGGAATTTGGACTTATGCTTCAAAAGTTACGACTGATTCTTTCCAACCGCGCAGGGCAGCCAGAATTCTGCATATTCGTATTTTGGCTTGTAGATTATCGTATTATGTTTTAGTATTGCTTAAGGGTCTTAGAATACTACTTATTAGTTTATATGATCTTTTACACATCCTAGGGAAAGGAAAGGACAAGTCGGGGACTCCGGGAGGACCTAGACAGACTTGAATTACTTAGGACTTCAGGTGAGTGGACCTACTGTATATTCTTGTGCTTTATCGAGATTTATCGGGTTTTCAGTTTATATTCCTCAGCTATGATTTATTCTCGGTTTTGAGAATGAGGTCGATTATTTACAGCTATTGTAGAATGAGATTTTCTGCATATGTCTAGCTGTAGATCATTGTGATAGAAACATGACGTGAGCATCGATATTTGCATTCTGTTTAGATGATCCTTGTTATGCAGATGCGGCTCTGTTGAGCTGAGACCAGCGTGATACCGAGTAGGGGAAAGGTTTCTTTTTGCTTTAAAAATGAATTTCAAGCAATAAAACTCGCTTTCAAAATGTATTTCTCTTAAAACCCTTTTCCAACTTTTTGGGGTGCTCGGTACCACGAGTGAAGACCCAGATCGGGGGAAACCTCGCGGCTTCACATACGGCCCAGATTGGGGGATACCTCATGGCTATTTATCTGAGACCTTAGCAAGTAATCCTACAGAGTTGCATTTTATTCGATAGACGCTCACTAATTTAGACATCTTATTGAGGCAGAGTCAGGCATGTTTGTGACTGATGACTTTTCGGGTTTTCTCGGACATTGCATTAGATGATCTTCCTGGTTGGGAAGAAAATGCATAGAGTTACATGTTTTACTATCTATCTACAGGTATGGCAGAACAGAATATTTTCCATATACAAGAATATATTTTTCGAATGCACAGGTCTATTTGACCCGACAGTAGGGGGTCACATTTCACTGAGCTCTGTAGCTCAGTCCCTTTTTCTCACCCACCTTGTGCAGGTAGCAGAGATGAGTCCGGGTAGAGACTAGACCCGGTGAG
The DNA here is from genome assembly GCA_026586065.1 of Dioscorea zingiberensis. NCBI lineage: Eukaryota > Viridiplantae > Streptophyta > Magnoliopsida > Dioscoreales > Dioscoreaceae > Dioscorea > Dioscorea zingiberensis. Next base: position 306,069 of record JAGGNH010000029.1, on the reverse strand, counting down.
ATGTGAGGACTCGTAGATGGCTCTGGCGTCCTAGATTAGCTTCCTTATTCCGCACTCTGTATATTGCTATATTTTACTTTTGGAGACTAGACACAGGCGTATAGTCTGTGGAGTATTGTATCAGATAAGACTCTCCTCTTGGATGAGCTCCAGACTTATTATGTTCTATTATTTCTTTTTGTCTCCAGTTTCCAGATTATTCCGCAGGTTTGGTTTCAGATTCGACAGCCTTGGGCTCAGGACACCCTCCTGAGCTGGCTGGTGTGACACGTGTCCCTATTGGGGATTAGGGTGTTACATTTAGTGGTATCAGAGCATGTTTGCTCTCAGATCTAGAGTTAGGGGAGTCAGAGCCTTAGGGTGAGAGTGTGCGTCCTTAGAACTGTTTGCTAGGATTAATAGATTTGTTTAGAAGCATTATAACTGTTTTCTACACATGCCAGAAAACCGAATATGTCAGACGCTGAGAGCACGGAGTGGATAGAAGTAGACTGGGAGGCCATAGAAGACATGGAGGAAGAGGTGGAAGACTCAGAAGAGAAGGCGGAAGAGATGACCTCGGAAGACTCAGAGGAAGAACAAGATTCAGAGAAAAACAAGGAAGGGGCGATTGCGGAAGACTCTGTGGTAGAACAAGACCCTAGGCCAAGACTGGACATAGACACATATGACCTGGTGGGAAGACTTGTGCCCTTCCTATCTGACCGGATGATAGGATTTACCCGAGAAGCGGCATGGTACCGGCAGAGGATAACACATAATGGCGCATTGTGGAGGCGGATTGTAAAGGATGGACGTGCGACGGAGAAGATATTACAACCAAGTCTTCCAGTCTGGGAATTTCCTAAATACTTTGGATGCCTCCGCTTCTCACCTGCAAGAGGACCACTGCCTAGGGGAAGAGTATGGGTCTTGTGCAATCGTTGTGCTGGCACTCGTCTTGACCCGGACATGCCTGATGATGCAGCGTAACGCTGCCATCTTTGTTATGGTTTTGGATACCGGGTTATGGATCGTGAACGTTAGGAGATGAGTAGTCCATGGAGCTAACCTTGTTTTGACTATGTAAAATATAATAACCCATGGAGCTTACCTTAGTTTGACTATATAAAATGTAGCAGTACGACATCTAGACATTAGGTGGATGTAACGAACTATGTGTGTATGTTTAATATTGTATATAAAGTACGGAGTTGGGTTCTAGAAATTAATATCTTTTTAATATGTCTAGAATAACATAATGGTTGGAAGAGATAAAGGTGAGGCATCCTAAGCCCATGAAGGGCCAGATCAGTACCCTGGTATGTAGCAGACTAGGAAGAGGCTCGCCCATTCTTTGGAAGCTTTTCCTAACTATCTACCACAGAGGGTTAGAGATTCTGTTTGTGTTATCCGGACACGCCAGATGTGGGTGACATAGTTTCTTGGTACCCAGGAGCCTTCAGAAGCTGAAGCTTGGCTCAAGCAATTAGAGAAAGTCCTTCGAGCATTAAAGTGCCCAGAGGAGGACATTTCAAAGACAGCATTCCAGACTAAATATGGGCATTTTAAGTTTTTGGTAATGTCTTTGAACAGGTTGATTGTTCCCTATTTGGATCAATTCGTGGTGGTCTTCATTAAAGATATGCTGACCTGTTCCCGGAGTGGTAAGAAGCAAGTGAACCATCTCCGGATAGTGCTACCGATTCTGAAAGGGTAAGAGCTATATGCCAATCTCCGCAAGTGTGCAATCTGGATTGATGAGGTCAAGTTCTTGGGGCATGTAATCTCAGCAGCAGGGATTTATGTTGACCCTCAAAAGATCGCAGTAGTGGTAAACTGGCAGGCCCCGACTACAGTTTCTGGGGTCAGTTGACCCCCAGAGTTGATGTAATAGCTAAAACATCTAGCTTGGATGTGGTTATTAACTACTTCTCTTTAAATTGGTGTGAATTTATGTCAAGGATTGACTGTAAGGATTGACTGTGATATATGCTTGAAGGATGTGATACCTTGTTATTATTTCACAGTTAATCATGTCGCGTTCTTAGAGGGAAAACTCTGATGAGTCGGGGGTGGCCCAGGGGGAACCCTACAGACTCATGAATTTTATTTCTGACCGCGCCCTAGGAGCAACTCGGAGGAGGAGGCAGCTTATGCGGCGGATAACACTGAACGGTGCGGTATGGAAGCGGCTCATGAATGACTATGATGGAAGGGTGCCAGGATCAGTGATCCGAGCCCAGAAATACCGCGGACGTTTTTCTCCAGCCTACCTTCCCAAAGCAAGTAAGCCAGTGCCTCAGGGGGAAAATGGGACTTGGTGCCGCTACTGTGGAGGGTTCCATCATTTATCTCTTTGTTGGGCGGTATGGTGTCATCGCTGCGGAGACTTTGGACACCGGAGTCGCCGGGCTGACGGCGATTGACTTACCACAGCCAGGTGCCCGGCTGTGAGGGTGGACATCACCACATTGTGGGTAACCCGGAGGACACACTTAAGTCAGAACGAGGCGAGGGACCTTCAGGTTCGGAAGAATCCCTATCCTCTGAGGACGTCGCAGGTCAGGAGTCCTCTTAAAACCGATATCAGGGCATCATCGATCATGCAAATTAGTCTCGGACAAGGAGTACAACTTCGAGGAAGGGTACCCGAAGTCCACAGAAGCACCACTTACGTAGATATGTGTACTTTGATTACTTTGTTGGGGTCTTTTGACACCCAGAGCCCATGTACTAAGTCTTGTTGTATAAAAGTATTTCTTTTAAGGTGATGTTTAGCTATGTTTCCAGTTAAGTTGTTTCTTATGAAGATTCTTGATGTTGATGTCGAGCTTAGTTATCGCTGGTCAGAACATTTGGGTTTAATAGTGATGCTTCATACAGAGGGATTGGGTAGTGTCTTGATGCAGCAGGGTAGAATTATCGCCTTAGCATCCAGACAATTCTAAACTCATGAAGTTGACAATTGAGGACTTTGTTTTGAAGATCTGGCGTCACTATCTTTATGGTGAAGCCTGTAAAATCTTCACAGACTAAGGGAGTCTAAAGTATCTGATGAATCAAAAAGAGATGAGTTTGTGGAACAGGGTGACCTCTATGGTGTAGGTACTCTGGAGTTAACACCCAGTGTTGGTGACTATTTGGAAACGAGAAGATCAGATGAGGGGGCAGCACCCTCCTTTAGTTTAGTTAACGGTGCAGGAGGAATTTCGGGGACGAAATTTCTTAAGGGTGGGAGAATTGTAACGCCCCGGTTTTTCTATTAAATAACTACCGGTGTTTAGTTGCAAATTTGGGTGTTTTGTGTTAATACACTCGAGGATTATTGCAAGGGAATAAGATGGTGGTCAATGCCTAGGTGTTAAAATAGATCTAGTAGGGATTATTAGTATTGTTATAAGATGTGACAAGATGAGCTTGTGTGGGCTTTTGAAAGTTAAGGTTTAATTTGTAATATCTCTTGTGGGCCAGGGACCAATAAGATGGGAATTTAGAAAGGTTAAAGTTAAAGGAGAAGTTGGGAATTAGAACGCAGAAGGAGGTAGGCTGGTGGTCTTTCTCCGGTGAGTCAGGGAGAGGGTGGTAATTTGGATTGAAGCTGCAGCTGGACGTTGGAGCTGGAGCTGGCGTCGCGTATGTGAGGAAGAACGGGAGGCTGCCACAGGTCCAATGCTCCAAAGGGAAAGGAGAGTCTTCCTTGTAACTGAGGAGGGTGGCAGTCGTTCCTTGGTGGGAGACACTTCCGACGCGCACCGCCAGTCCCCATGCTGAACTCCAGCCACCCGACCTTTGTCCCCACGACAACACCGGCCGGCTCTCAGCTTTTCGGTTCCTCTCTGTCCATAGTTTCGGCCAGCAGCTTCCCCGATTCCTGAGTTGGTTTCCGGCCAGTTTCTGCACGATCCCCAGCACTGTCTCCGGCCAACTAGAGGTGTTGTTGCCGCTGTATTTTGTTATTGTTGTTGTTGATGTTTGCTTGTACGAATTTGGGAATTCAAAGATTAGAGAGAGATGATGTTGTTATAAAGTTCGTAGATGCTCAGCAGGTGTTCGATGAAATGTCAAAGAGGTGAATTGTTAGTGAACCTTTGTTTTGACTAACAACTGATTGATGGATCATATGGGTCAAGAATAAACTTCTTAATTAGTGTATCAATACCTTAATATGCTGTTAGTGAACTGTTGTTTTGATTCTCATTCAGCAAGTGCTCGAGAGAATGTTTAGGTGGAGTTGTGGCAGCTAATTAGTTTGTTCTTGTGATATTAGTGTCTGCCTAAGGTGATGAGGTTATGGGGATGATTAGCTCATACCTTATGAAAGTGTGTGTTTGATAATTTTGGTTAGACTTTTGGTTAATAATTCTTTGGTAATTGCATTTCTAAGGGCCAGCAGCTGTGAATGGGTGTTGTCAAAATGCTATGTTTCATTTAATTAAGAACTCAAAGAGAAGAGATGTTCTTTTGAATTTATTTGGGCAGTTAATTCGTTGTTGGTTGAGTTGAAGGAGTTTGTACTTGCTGTCCTGGTGTTTGGATGATGCACTAGCTGCCGTATAGATTGTAGCTGGTTTTGTAGTCATCTAGAATTGAGAGATCAAAGAGTAGTTTGGCTTCTTGCTGTAGAATTTCAGCTGAATTGTTCCTGTTATGACTAATGCTGCTGTAAGGTGACCGAGATCTGCATTGCATCTGTGAAAGTAATGTGGATGAAAGTTAGGAATGTAGAGGTTGAATAAATGGAATTTCTTTGTTTGTTATTAAGCTAAGTACCCATAGACAGTCCTGCAGAATTCTGCCCTGCAGAATTTTGTCCACTTCGAGGAGCTGCTGTTCCCTGCTCACTACTCCATTTGGGTTGTGTAATATGCCGTTGGAAAGATCTCGAGGTCTTCTTTCTAATGAGCTTTAAATGAGGGAATTTGGACTTACGCTTCAAAAGTTACGACTGATTCCTTCCAACCGCGCAGGGCAGCCAGAATTCTGCATATTCGTATTTTGGCTTGTAGATTATCGTATTATGTTTTAGTATTGCTTAAGGGTCTTAGAATACTACTTATTAGTTTATATGATCTTTTACACATCCTAGGGAAAGGAAAGGACAAGTTGGGGACTCCGGGAGGACCTAGACAGACTTGAATTACTTAGAACTTCAGGTGAGTGGACCTACTGTATATTCTTGTGTTTCATCGAGATTTATCGGGTTTTCAGTTTATATTCCTCAGCTATGATTTATTCTCGGTTTTGAGAATGAGGTCGATTATTTACAGCTATTGTAGAATGAGATTTTCTGCATATGTCTAGCTGTAGATCATTGTGATAGAAACATGACGTGAGCATCGATATTTGCATTCTGTTTAGATGATCCTTGTTATGCAGAGATCGCTCTGTTGAAATTTTGAGACCGCGTGATACCGAGTAGGGGAAAGGTTTCTTTTTGCTTTAAAAATGAATTTCAAGCAATAAAACTCGCTTTCAAAATGTATTTCTCTTAAAACCCTTTTCCAACTTTTTGGGGTGCTCGGTACCACGAGTGAAGACCCAGATCGGGGGAAACCTCGCGGCTTCACATACGGCCCAGATTGGGGGATACCTCATGGCTATTTATCTGAGACCTTAGCAAGTAATCCTACAGAGTTGCATTTTATTCGATAGACGCTCACTAATTTAGACATCTTATTGAGGCAGAGTCAGGCATGTTTGTGACTGATGACTTTTCGGGTTTTCTCGGACATTGCATTAGATGATCTTCCTGGTTGGGAAGAAAATGCATAGAGTTACAATAGGGGGTCACATTTGACCCGATAGTAGGGGGTCACATTTCACTGAGCTCTGTAGCTCAGTCCCTTTTTCTCACCCACCTTGTGCAGGTAGCAGAGATGAGTCCGGGTAGAGATTAGACCCGGTGAGATGTGAGGACTCGTAGATGGCTCTGGCGTCCTAGATTAGCTTCCTTATTCCGCACTCTGTATATTGCTATATTTTACTTTTGGAGACTAGACACAGTATGATAGTCGTGGAGTATTGTATCGAGATAAGACTCTCCTCTTGGATGAGCTCCGGACTTATTATGTTTTATTATTTCTTTTTGTCTCGGTTTCAGATTATTCCGAGGTTTGGTTTCGTGATTCAATGACCTTGGGCTCGTAACACCCTCCGAAATTTGGTGTGACACGTGTCCCTATTGGGGATTAGGGTGTTACACAAGATCTTTCATATCAAAGTTAGAAGACAAAAATAATTTTGTCTCTTCAACACATGCAAGATTAGATCCAAAGATCAACATGTCATCAACATAAAGGCATATGATCACTATAATGTTGTCATGAGATTTATAATATACACATTTATTTGCATCAACAACATTAAAACCATAGGATAATACTATTTGGTCAAACTTCTCATGCCATTGCATAGGTACTTGCTTTAAGCCATAAATCGATTTAATAAGTTTACAAACTTTCTTTTCTTGGATTGGAAGAATGAACCCTTCAGGTTGCTACATATAAATCTCCTCCTCTAGGTCACCATTTAGAAAGCCGTTTTTACATCCATTTGATGGACAACTAATTGGTGAATAGATGCCAAAGCGACTAACATTCCAATTGTAGAAATTCGAGCTATAGGAGAATATGTATCAAAATAGCCTATTCCTTGTCTTTGCTTATATCCTTTTGCAACTAATCTTGCTTTGAACTTATTTATTAAACCATCAGGATTCAATTTCTTCTTAAAGATCCATTTGCAACCAATAGGTTTGGATCCAGCAGGAAGGTCAGCTATAATCCAAGTTTGATTTGACAATAAAGAGTTCATCTCATCATTCATAGCTTCTTTCCAAAAAGGAGCATCTCTAGGTGTTACGGCTTCTAGAAATATTATAGGATCATCATCTACATTCATGACATAAAGGGTTTTGTCCTTTATATCATGTCCATTTCTTTGAACAAGGTACATAATAAAGTATGGTCCAAATTTCTTCTCTGTTCTTGGTCTCTTACCCCTTCTTGGCTCAAAGTCCAGAGGAGTATCTGGAACATGAGAATCAGAAGAAATGTCCTCTATATCTCTAGAAGTAGGTTCAGGACCCGTATTTTCTAAACTAGAAGTATTAGACTTAAATAAGTGCTCAAAAAATTCTACATCAACAGATTCAATAATATCATAAGATTTTAAATTTAAAAATCTGTATGTAGAGCTATGTATAGAATATCCAATGAAAACACACTTATATGTCTTAGTTCCTAGTTTAGGTCTTTTAGGGTCTGGTTTCCTTACATAAGCATGACAACCCCACACCCTAAGTCTACTAAGATTAGGCTTACGATTATGCCAAATTTCATATGGAGTAGTATTCCTCTTTTTTAAGGGAATCCTATTTAAAATATAACAAGCAGATAATATTACTTCACCCCATAGTGGAAGAGGCAATCCAGAGCTAAGTAACATGGCATTTACCATCTCAGTTAAAGTCCTATTTTTTCTTTCAGCAACTCCATTTTGTTGTGGAGTATAAGGCGCCGTAACTTGATGGATAATTCCATGAGTTTCACAAAATTTTGTAAACTTGGTTGGGTAGTATTACCTCCCCTATCAAATCTAAGGACTTTAATTTTGCGGTCGTGTTTGGTTTCAACTTCCGCTTTGAAGACTTGAAATTTTTCAAAGACTTCACTTTTAGCCATTAGAAGATATACATATGTGTATCGTGAACAATCATCAATAAAGGTTAGGAAATATTTATTTTCACCTTTTGTTTCATTATTTTTAAGATCACATACATCACTATGCATAAGTTCTAGTAATTCTGAAGACCGTTCAACAGATTTGAATGACTTCCGAGTTATCTTTGCTTGTACACATATTTGGCATTTATCATGCTTATCATCATTGCAATTAGAAATTAATCCTAAGTTAGACAAGCATTTAATTGAGCCATAATTTACATGTCCTAATCGACCATGCCATAAAGAAATAGAATCAACAGTATAAGCAGAAGAGATAGTTTCCATTAAATTCAACTTATTCATGCCGTTACAAGAGTACCCTTTTCCAATAAACACACCATTCTTAGCAAGATAAACTTGTCTAACTCATACACCAGTTTGAAGCCCCTCTTGTTGAGTAGGTCTCCGGATACAAGAATTTTACTCATCAGGTACATAGAATACATTGATTAGAGTAATAACTTTTCCTGATGTAAACTTCAATTCTACAATGCCTTTGCAAATTACTTTAGTGTGGAGATTATTTACCATTTTGACTTCAATTCCATCACTAGATTCCTCGTAAGTCTTGAAGAGACTACGATCCTTGCAAATATGGATTGTTTCTCAGGTATCAAGCCACCACCTATTGGCAATGCTAACTGAGTTTGCTTCAATTACTGTTGCTATCAGTTGTTCATCTTTGACCATGTTAGCTTGATTCTTCAAACTTTTCTTATGGAGACGACAATCTCGCATAAAATGATCGGGCTTGTTGTAGAAGTGACAATTTCCCTTCTTCAATTGGTACCTTGCTTTTTGAAATCCTTATCATTCCTTGGCTTGAGCTTGGACTTGTTTTTGTTCCCCTCAACCATATTTGCCTTGGAATGATGATTCTCTATCAACTTATCTTTCTTCTCACGGATGTGAGAATCTTCTTCTGTATGAAGGTGTCCAAGTAGAAATTCTAGAGTATAACTCTTCTCTTCATGCTTAAGTTTCTTATTGTAGCCATTCCAAGTTGATGGGAGTTTTCCAATAATCACACCAACTTGGAAATCTTCCACAAGAGTAATACCAGCAGTTTTAAGATCACTAACGATAAGTTGTAAATTATGAACTTGTTCTAGTATTGACTTATCGTTAGTCATCTTAAAATCAATGTAATTGCCAATTAAAAACTTTTGATTACTTGCCTCTTCAATACGGTATTTGTTGTCTAAAGCACTCCATAATTCCTTAGCAGTTCCAATTGAGCAGTGTGCATTGTAGACTGAGTTTGAGAGAGAATTGAGAATGTGTCCTCGACAAAAGAATTCATCCTCCTTCTTCTTGCGCCATTTCTCCTTGTCTTCTTCTGTCTCATTGTCCAATGATGTAGGAATAGGTTCGAGATCGTCACTTAAGACATATGCCAACTTTAGTGTTGTAAGGAAAAAAGCACTTTCTCTTGCCACCTAGTGAAGTTGTGTCCATCGAAACGATCAAGGCGGACAAGGTCTTGATTCATGACTTGGATTGATTGAGCGACGGTTGCCTCCATTATCCAAAAATTCATCTAAAAATTGTTGAAAATAAAGTAGAAGATAATGGAGGGAAGAAGAAGATGAACCAAATATGCTTCAAGGCACAAAGATGACAATGCTTTCTTTTAGACGAATTTCTCCCCCTCTGATTAGAATCACGATTGCAACCAAAAAACCCCTTTAGTCTTAATATATTTTGGACTAATACCCCTTCAATAATAATGAAAGGGGGCATCCTTTCATATTCAACTCAAAAACCAATTCATCTCTCACTCTAATTCTCAAAATAAAACCATGGAAAAAACTATTGAAAATATACAACAATTGAAAGTGGGCAACCTTTCATATTCAACTCAAACACCAATTCATCTCTCACTCTAATTCTCAAAATAAAATCATGGAAAAAACTATTGAAAATATCCAACAAATTCTAACTTTCCTCTCTAAAAAGACTTCAAAGTTTTGCCTCAATGAATTAGAGTTGTTGCATGGATTGTTGCATTCATACTGTCCCAACATGATGCATTGGAATTGTCTTCTTTTGGATGGTTGAATTTAGGTTTCCAAAAGATAAGAGTTTTGGTAAAAAAAAATGTAATATATATTTCCTCTATTTTATCTCAATCCAAAAACTTCCAGAGTTATTAGAGTGATGATGAAAGCTATGAAATGGTCTTCATTTGAGATTGAAAACCTGGATATTCCCTGCTCTATGTCCAACTTGTGTTTTGGTTCAATAAGACTCTTAAAAATGTGTCTTGACGTTGGAAAATGAAGGCACTATTTTTTTTTTCCTTTGATTACTTCTCACATTTGTTTCATTCTTTCCATTACTTTTCTTGCCCTCTTATTTCAAAGTAGGGAAATTAGAAAAGGAAAAGAAAAGAAAAGAAAGATAGGCAGGAAATTTCATTCTCTATGCTATCTTGATTCTTGTTCATTATGCTTTTGCATCAATTTCATTATTTTTTTTAAACAATCTGCAGAAAATTGTGTTGATAAGTTCTCTTTGAGTTGTTTGTTGTTCATTCCACTTGTTATAGTTGAATTATGGAATTTTCCAATGTTTTCTTTCAAGCTTTTTAGCATGAATTTATTGTTGTTAATCTTGATTCTCTATGCTTTGAGTTATTACTTTCTCTTGTATTGATTCATGTTCATTCTGCTTTTGCATCAATTTTATTTTATTTTTTTCAAACAATCGGTAGAAAATTGTGTTGAGATTGGATTTATATGATGATAAAGCAAGACAACGGGCTATGAAAGTAGTATTCACCATACTGTATTATTTTGATTGCTATACAATTTGACTTTTTGCTTGATGTTAATGTGCTTTCGTTTGAGAGCTTTTGATTCGAATAAATTTGAACTATGTGAAGAATATATTTGATCTGTAATTGAATTCTTGTTTTTTTGAAATATGTTTTCTAACGTTTCCTTGATGTAATATGACAGGAAAAATGGAAGGTGCATCTTCAAACTCAACAGGACAAAAGCGTAAAGGAACGCCTAATTGGAGATGGTTGTGTCTTGATCCTCTGTCTTGTAGAGATGACAAAAGCCCGGTTGAAAATGGACAAGTCTTTTAAGCGACAAGTGTTTTAAGAGGCATTAATACCTTTGCTTGTATTTATCTTTGCTCAGATAATTGAAGTATGTTACAATTAAGAAACTTGATTGATTTATTTATACTTCTTCTCGTTTGAACATGGGTTTAATGTGCTTATGAGCATATATAGTTTGTTGTTTATTATCCTTATCTGCTTTGTAGATGGAGGAATGTCTAGAATCTTGAATGATGGTGGAGATATTGGAGCTAGAATGCTATGCCCTTTTTCTCATTACCTTTTGATTTTTTTTAAAAGAATAAAAGGCTAATTATATATTAATTTTATGGAACCAAGTTATTTATTTTTTCATTCATTTTCAATTTTCTTTTTGGTCATTCATCTTATGTGGATGCATGATCTGCAATTTTGTATTGAGGTATTTCTTGTGCTTATTGTAAATACTACCCCTGAATAAATATGAATTTTCCCCAAAAATCTTAAACTGAAAATTTGAAGGGGTAAACGATGGAATTTTGAGATTTTAAAATGAGGCCCATAGAGCATAGCTTGTGAGTAAGATATGCGCATCGGAATAATCTTTCCGAATTGGGGTTAAACGCGCGATTCCAACACCCGTAGCCAAAGTTATAGCTAAAACACCGAAGCACTTAATGATTAACAAGTTATGGGGGTGTCTTTAGATAATTGAATTATTTGAATTTAATTAAGCTCAATGCTTGATTAACCTGGAAATTATTAAGTATTAATTAATCCATATTAAGTAAGTTGGAGAAACAAGACAAGTGTTCGAGTCCAGGGAAAAGTAGATCTGGTCGGGGATATGGACAACCCCGTGATGCCACAGTAAGCCAGTGACTAAAGAAGTCAATTAAGGGCCGAGATTCGCGGATCCGGGTCAAGTAAGAGGATAAACGAATTCAAATCTAATAATGGCGCATGTGTGTGCACAGTGGTGAGAGATAATAATTGAGACTACAGTATAGATGTGATGCTATAGTATAATGATAACTTATATTGTTTAATTAATTTTTTTATAAGGTTAGGGTTGAGAGGGTTATCATCCCTACTCTCTCTCTCTTGTGCGTCCCCATCATTAAGCCGCCCCCCTTTCTCTCCCGTTCTTCTCTCTTGGCCGAGCCCGCACCAGCGCCCGACTCCGGTTAACCACCTGCTCCTGGCCGCCACTGATGACTCTGATCCACCCCGCTTCCCTCCTTCCACCTCCGACACCTGTACCGGTAAGATGCGATCGCGCCTCCCCATATCCAAGCCGCCTGAGTGCTCCTTCGCCCCCGGTCACGCCCTTGTCCGCGAGCACGCGCATCGGCTAGCTCCGACGACCCGCGAGGCCAGTCTGCCTCCGCCCTCCCCTCGCACACACGCGCGCTGGCCAGCTCCGCCCCCCTCTCTCTCTCTGTTAGCCCTCTGCTTCCCTACGAGCGGCGAAGCCTGAGCACCTGAGCTCCGACGACTGAAATACCAGCGAGGCCTTTCCTTCTGCCTTTCAAGCTGAATTGATATCCGTTGAGGATCGAGTATCGGCGACCCCTTCTCCCTTGCGACAGTGAGACCTCCTAAACTATTAATGAATAAGATTATGGAAATTATAGGAGTTTTGGGACAGTGAGAGAGATCATGATATTGGGTGGATACTAGGGCTGTGAAAAGGGGTTTAGTTATGAGATTGTGAATTTTATGAATGTATGGAGGCTAATTCCGAATGATTAAATTGCCTATGATACTTAGTAATGTATGTGTTATAAAATCCATGTATCTACGCTTCAAGCGCTACTTAGCTACCATGAGCTCTATACCCTATCTCTGTTTCCTAGTGCATATATGTCACCTAGAAGATCACCACTAAGCATAAGTCATTCAAGGGAGCATAACGAATATCTAATGACAAAGTGGAATGTCCCAACAATTTTCCTCTTGTCTATCAAATTCAACTACCATGGCGTCCAATGTCATATGCGTTCAAATTTCGGTGTGACCAATCCTAATCACATTATGTACACTGGGAGTGTGATTTGAGTGCATGCAAACATATAAAAATTGATTCTTTTCATGCACAACAAAAATTAACCCAAAATCAAAACCTGAAAGTTTTCCAACCAGAAGCATATAAATATTCACAACACCAGTTTTATACCTAAAACACACACCCACACCCCCAAAAATAAATGAGATCATCGTCTTTGTGATTCCCATATATGGCAATTAAAACAGAAGTGCGGGGAAGAATTGAGTGTGCAAGTTAGTAAAATACTCCCTTGGCTGGTTGGGCTAATTACAAGTTTGGTGGCTGAATTAGAACTGTGCTGGTCCCCGCGCATCAAGATTTTTCTAAGCCGTGTGTGTTGTGCTAGGCTCCCCCAAACTTGAGCTGCATAAAGCATGAAGGGGGGTGTGGGGTAAACTTCATACACAAAGAACTAACAAAAGAAAGATATAAAAATACTCATTCTTGGGTTGCCTCCCAAGCAGCGCTAAATTTAAAGTCTTTAGCTAGACTTAAGAAGTAGCAAACACCAGAAAACACAAGTAACTACTCTAACTATTATAGAAAAATCTAACCTGTTCCCCGGCAACGGCACCAAAAACTTGTTGACCAGAATACTTAAGTGCAAGTATTAAAGCCTCCGCACGCAAGTGTACGTGGTCGCAAGTAATAATCGGTGAGTACTGGGTCGAAATCCCAAGGGAACGGAGATGAATTCTTCTTTTTATGTAAGAGCTATTGCAATGCTTTAATGTAAGTGTGTAGCGTGTGATTGGTTGTAAGTGAGTTGTGCTAAACAGAAGGTTGAAGGGGGAAAACTCTCTAGATGGATGACCTAGGGTTGCATGGGATTGCTAGACTTGTAATGTTTTTCTTCTTGGATTGCTATGCTAACTTGTACATAGATGTGGGTGTATATGTGATAGAGTATGTGCTTCTGTGTACTCCTGGTGCAGCCTACAGGACCTTATCTCTAAGGATCATGCACCTAAGTCCATATCTCTATGGTACTTTCGATGCATTATAGGACACACTCTACCTCTACCGAGGAATTGTCTACCCTGATCTCTCAACAATAGGTCAAATCGGTGTCACTCCGTCCTCCCTAATCCTCTATCCTACTAACAAGCCTAGATCTCTCATAGTGCAAGGAGTTAAAGATACTCAATGTCTCTCAACAATTAAGTAATACAGAGAATAGATTCAAAGGCACATCCACATACAATTAAGCAAAGCAAACCAAAGATAATATGATTATCAAGTCATAGCATCCATACAAGCCTAGATAAGGTGTTTAAGCTACCATTGCAAATGAGATAACAAAAGCAATGGAAACATCCATACAAACATCCATTATTCAACTAAAGAGAGTTCTAAACAATAAAAACAAGAGACTAGAAGTTCCCCCTCATAGATGCCCCCCTCTCTAGCTTCAAGGAGCTAGAGGGAGCTTGAAATCACCCTCAAGACCTCAGCAGTCGCGTGCAGCCACCACCAAGCCAAAAGGTTCGAAAACCCTAACAACTTAGCTGCTTAAATACCCAGTGCAGTCGACATCGCGATGCCATGGTTTCACATCGTGATGTTGTTCTTTATTGTATCGCGATGTCAAGATTCACATCGCGATCTGACTTTTTACTAGAAAACTGCCTCCACCTCTTGCTAAACATCGCGATGTTTATACACGACATCGCGACGTTATTACCCTCCTTGATTAGTTTGGAGTCCTGCGTCGCGATGCTCCTAAAGGCATTGCGATCTGATTTTCTGGGTCATTTTGGCCTTCTGTCGCTGCTAAACATCGTGATGTCTAGTTCCTGCATCGCGATGTTCTTTGTGTGCTGATCAATATTGCCTGTTGCAAACATAATTCACTCGCTTTAGTATTTATCTTATGCAAACAGGCGTATAACACTAAAAAGGACACACATGGTAGCATCAATGAGTAAATAATGTATTCTAGAGCGAAGCATATGTAATTTACTCAATAATTCCCTCTTCATCTCTAAAATCCCTGCTTAAACATCTCCTATAATAGCTCTTTTCTGAGAGCTTTTAGAGATCATACCAAAATTATTAAAGGCATAGCATCTCACAATCAATTAATTAAATCCCCATTTTTTTTTAGCAATCCAGTCAACACACACATATCACGCTTTGGAGTCTTAATCATGATATAATGAAGAGCCAAGATAACATATTTACTAGTACACATAGGAGTAAGTTCCCATGTCCTATTGTTTCCTTCTAACTGTATCAAGAACCATGACATGTTTCTCAACCAAATCTTGAGCCATTAAAACTCAATTTCAGCACAAATAATTCAAGCTTATGTTTCCAAACGGTAGGGCAAGCCCAATCAAATTTACTAAACAAGGCGCCTAAATCATATCACATCTCTCACATAACAACATGTTGCCCTAAAACACCAGTAAGCACCAAAACACAGATACCACCATTTGTTGTAACCTATTGACTGACCAAATCAAGAGCAAACAAACGGAAGCTAGGATTTCAGAGTAAAGGTCAGTACCTTGAGCCCATGAGAGGCTGGAGTTCATCCATTCTTCTTACGAGTAGTCTCCTGGAAGTGACCTTGCTTTGGCCTCCCTTCCTAAGCAATACACAAGGTATTAGATCGAGCGCCGACACATCCTGATCAACTCATCTTACAGCGATCTGCTGCCCAAGAAGAAGAACATGGAGAGTTTTCAAGTGCCGTTGGAAAGATGATGAAAATGGTACAGGCTCCACCACTCATCACTACCAACTTCTTCCCCATGTAAAGTAAAGTATGGCTTCTCCCAAAAGTCTAGTCTAGGGAAAACAAGCTATTTTAATCAAAAGTAAGTACCAACAGTGGATTGACAAAGATGCTTGCTAACTTGGAGAGACTAACACACATCATGACTAACACACATCATGCTACCCCTCTTCACCTCTTACTTTTCTCCCAAAAAGTCCTCACAACATATGGATCTTTGCACATTGGTCCATTTACATCCTTGATATTTCTACCTTATAATTAGGTGGCAAATATTGTTTCCAAAAATTTCCATTTTTACAGAATTTTTGGGACTAGTTATTACAAGTACAATCCGAACTGATCTTACTTTCTGAAAAATGAACACCAGAAGTGGAGAAGTGGACAGTTCGATGCCCCTTCACTTCGGTGGAAATGGACACCAGAAGTGTTCACTTTAACCCACTTCGGGGAACTGGGACTTCCACCACTTCTGCACTTCCAACCACTTTCAGGCAAATGAACGCCCCCTTATTTTCTCATTTACCTCAAAACCCACCATTTTTCAACTAGACCAATCCTTCTTTTCCTAAATGTTAAACCATCACAACAAACCCAAAGAACCAACAACGATAAAGCCGCATTATTGAGAATCCATTATAAATAATCATAAGAACAATGTGAAAAAACCAACAACCCACTGATTCCCTTGAAATTATCAAACCCATGAGTCTCCAGCTCCTAATCATTCTTGCAACCCTCGTCAATGACCACCTTCCTGCCAATCTAAATCAAAAAGCAGTGTCACTTGCTTTAGCTGGAGACCAAGATCCCGAGCTGAGGTGTTCATGGAGCTGGAGATGGGTTTAGGATTAGGTCTAGGTTAAGGGCTAGGATTGGGAAAGGAGGAGAAGGAATGGGGGTTGAAAGAGACGCCCGAAGTAGGAAAAGAGAGGAAAGAAGAGGGGTTTATGTTGGAGAAGTGCTCTAAAGACAATCACATTTGGCACTTTATGTACAAATTCATTTATTTAATAAAAGGCTTCTTCATTATTTAGATGTTCATTACTATGAATACTATATGAGATCTTAAATCTAGTTAATGAAGTCCATGATACAACGCATAGCATGAAGGAAATTATGATAGAGATCATAATGTGGGATTCCCATCATGTGTAATTATGTACGTATCTAAATATCCCTAGTCGAAGGATCAATGAGACGGGACATCATTGATCCATCAAGACTAGCACATGTTATGCTCCTTGATCCGATCAAGCAGTTGTTCTCACAAGCTGTAAGCATGAAGATTTTTTGAGTGAACATGTGGATGCTTGCTAAGGGTAGCAAGTTCATTGGATGACCTACCATGAGTCTTCACATGGTTATCCTATTAAAATGTCAGTGAAGATCTCATTGCAGCAATGGTGTAAATATCCTTAGACTTGAGGTACACAAGTTATCTTGGATATGGATCCTGTGCTTTGACGCCATTCCTACGCTTTCCTTCGTGGGGTTACTTATAGGGTAGTGATTGGAGTGCAGCCTTTGAAGTATTCGAAAGTATTTGGGTAGCCAATAGAGGATTTACAACTCCTAATAGAAGGAGAGTATACCCATGGCCACTTGTCGGGTCATTACTCAGAAATCTCTGGCCAGAGTAACTTGTCATGAAGATGGTCTTCGATGACATAAGTTTTGAGTAATATATCCCATAGGACAAGGAACTAATACTTGGGCTAGGTGTGACATAGTCAGTCTAGTGGGAGTTGACACATAGGCCATACTCCAAACCAAGTTGGTATAAGATGGTAAAGGATAAATTGCACACTAACATTGGCTGCTGAAAGGTTCCAAGTCAGACCACCTGATCTTCCGGTCAATTGGGGGTCATGATGTATTGCTAGATGCCACTCATGATCTATTTGTAATCAATGGTTGATTATGAATGACCAACATCACCGGGAACCTAATGGGTCACAGGCATAGAAGATATCAATGAGGTATAAAACGGGTTTTTAGGAATAGATCCTCAAACGAGAGAATTAAAGGGAAGAGAAAGATTGTAAGTCGAATTTTATTATAAGTCAAATTTGATTGTAAGTCGAATTTGATTATAAGACAAATTTGATTATATGTCGAATTTGATCATAAGTCAAATTTGCTTGGGAGTCGAATTTGATTATATGTCAAATTTGATTAGATTGTTATCCAAATTTGATTTGGGCTTCAATCAAAGTCACAACCGAAACAAACCCTAATCTGATTAGGGAGGCCTATAAATATGTGATACTCTAGGCAATAAAGAGAAACAACAACAACATAACTTCTTAGTAATTGATAGAGATCAATTGTCTTTTCTCTTCTCTCCCAAATCCTCTCAAGACCTCCACCATAGCTAGCACTTTGCGTGGAAGATCACCCCGTCGCCTTTGAGGTTGCTTCTGCGGATCTTCGTGTTGATCACCGTTAAAGGCACTCCGTCTATGGACTGCTGTGGTTGACGCAACGTCTTCTCAGACTTAGAAAAAGAATTCGGTACAGATCTCAAAAGGTACATGCCCTTCAACTTTACTTGCTTGTGTTTTGATAAACGTAGGGAGATCCGTTTGGGCTAGGGTTTAGAAAATTTTAATTTTTCCGCTGTGCCATGTATATGATACATGCTCTTGATTTTCTACAAAACCCTACAGTGGTATCAGAGCTACCTTATGTTTGTCAAAACCTTTTGCATGAAAAACATGGTAGAATTGATAGATGGCATGATTAGGGTTCTAAATTTGTATGTTATTCTTGAACACTTTCAATAATATGATTATTGGAATTTGAAATATCATGTTTGGAACATGTTTTTGATTTCAGAATAACATACAAACAAGTTTAAAATTGTTTTCAAAGATTGAAACCCTAAAATTAGTTTTCTTTTTGAAAAGACCCTAAAAAATCGTTTTTCTAGTTTCTCTAATTCTTTCCAAAATTAATCTGATTAATTAGGAAATTCTAAAGGAAACTGAAATTTGATTTTT
Source organism: Dioscorea zingiberensis (assembly GCA_026586065.1). NCBI lineage: Eukaryota > Viridiplantae > Streptophyta > Magnoliopsida > Dioscoreales > Dioscoreaceae > Dioscorea > Dioscorea zingiberensis. The sequence goes on along the minus strand of JAGGNH010000029.1, from coordinate 287,513 downwards.
CATAAATCTAAAATTTGGATTTGATCAGGATATGATTCTAATCAAATTTGGATTTTATGGGATAATCCTAATCAAATTTGGATTTGATCGAGATATGATCTTAATCAAATTTTGATTTGATCGGAATACAATTCTAATCAAATTTGAATTTTATGGGATATGATTTAATTAAATTTGGTTTTTATCACAATAGCATTAGAAATAGGATTTCTAATTTTTGATTGTAATCTCATACATCTACCTAAGTTTAACTTAGTTAATCCTTATTTGACTTGAATTATCTACATATAATTGATATGATCATATACGTTGCATGCTTAAAATCTGATGAGACTAAATTCAAGCAATCCCTCAATTAAATATTAAAGCTAAACGTCTTCCATTAATATGGTAAGAACCAGAGTCCTTCTTAGAGATTTGGGTTGTTGGGTAAACCCGAGCCCTTCTTTACGTTGGATATGTTCTAGCCATTGAGATATGATCTCATGATTAATGGGTCGGCTTTAATCGGAAACATTGGTTTGTTGGGTAAACCCAAGGCTAATGTAGACGAAGACGATGTTGGGTAGTATACATATGATGTACACGCGCCAATGAGTTGACAACCCAATGATTAGTGCACACATCAATCAGTTGATAGCACTAGTTCGATAGTTACACACGTATGATATGTGTAATTGGTATATGATACCTACCATTTGAACTAAGGTGACTTGTTGGGTAAACCCAAGGTCATTCTTGGGAATTTTGGATATCGAACCCACTAGGAGAACTTTCAAAGGGTTCTCTCGGATTCAAAGTGAGGGCTTATGGATTCGTAATAAAATAGTGGGAGTAACAATGCGTAATTTAAAAGTCCTTATATCATGCATTCATGTAATTTTCTCTAACATGCTCAATTTTACATCTAGGTTATTAGAATCATGTCATCCTCTGTGAATTTGAGATCGATCCTTGAGACAAATAAATTGACTAGGCCCAATTTCTTGGACTGGCTAAGGAATGTGAGAATTGTTCTCAAATCCGAACGAATAGCCTATGTCCTTGATGAGGAGTTTCCTTTTCCTCCTGCTGAGGGTGTTTCTGAAAACCAATTGTTGGCTTATAAGAAGCACTTGGCTGACAGCGAGTTAGCTGGTTGCATTATGCTGGCCTCTATGTCAGCTGAGTTACAAAAGCAGCATGAGGCTATGGACGCGTATACCATGGTCTACCATCTGAGGGAGCTGTTTGATGAGCAAGCGAGAACCGAACGCTTTGAGCTCTCTAAGTTGCTCTTCCGCTCCAAGATGCAGGAGGGGACTTCTGCAGTGCAACACGCACTAAAGATGTATGGCTATATTGAGAGGTTAGGATCACTAGGTTTTGTGATGGATCACGAATTAAGTATAGACTTAATTCTACAAAGTTTGACTGACAGTTATGCACAATTTGTGCTAAACTATCGATGAACAGATTGCATCAACAATACCGAGGAGTTGATCAACTTTGCTCAAATCGTGAAACTTCTTTGTTAAGAAAGAACAAAAGGCCGTGATCTTTGGTGGACTCTTCTAAGACCAAGGGCTCTAAGAAGAAGAAGTCCTTAAAAGCCAAAGGGAAGGCCACGAAAGAAAGGGCAAGAAGAAGCGTAACAAGCTGCCCCAAAAGGAGCCTGCCATCATTAAAAAAGAAGGCCATTGGAGAAGAAGCGCAAGGGATACAGGAGTCTCGAAGAAGAATAAGGCATCGATGCCCCATCTACTCTGGTATCTTCTTTATTGAGATAAATATTGTTTCTTATAAAACATGGGTATTGGATACGGATGTGGCTCACACATATGCACTGATATCTGAGGGACTAAAGAGCGATGACAACCGGGTCAAGGGAGAGGCAGACCTGCGGGTTGGAAATGGAGCAAAAGTTGCTGCACTAGCCGTAGGAACTTATTTATTGCCACTTCCAAGTGGACTAGTTTTAGAATTAGACAATTGCCTTTATGTTCCTAGTTTGATGAAGAACATTATTTCTATTTCTAGTTTGAATAAGAGAGGTTTTCATTTGACTTTTAGTAACAATTGTTGTTGCATAATGTTGGATGGAGTTCTTTATGGTACTGGAATGTTGTGCAATGGTCTATACATATTAGATGTGTCTAGTTCTATACTCAATATTGAAAATAATAACAAACGAGTAAAACAAGATAATCAATTAACCTCCTATTTATGGCATTGTCGTCTTGGCCATATAAGCGAGAAACGCATGACTGAATTGCTCAAGAGAGGTAACTTGGGGTCATTTGATTATGAATCACATGACACATGTGTATCATGCTTAAAGGGTAAGATGACTAAGACACCCTTTACATCAAAGAGTGAACGTACAACAGACTTATTAGCCCTAATACATACAGATATATGTGGGCCAATGTCTATACATGCTAGACGTGGTTATGCTTACTTTATTACCTTTATTGATGATCATTCATGATATGGGTATGTGTATCTAATAAGATACAAATCTGAAGCTTTTCAAAAGTTCAAAGAATTCAGAAATGAAGTAGAGAAACAACTTGGTAGAAGTATTAAAACACTTAGATCTGATCGAGGTGGTGAATACTTGAGCCAAGAGTTTCAAGATTATCTTAGGGATAATGGGATATTATCCCAATGGACTCCACCTTATACGCCACAACACAATGGTGTGGGGGAAAGGAGAAGTCGAACCCTATTAGATATGGTGAGGTCAATGATGAGCCATGCAGAGCTTCCTAAATCATTTTGGGGTTATGCACTTACATTTATTTGTTTATCTTTTAAGCGAGTCCGTCCTAAGGCGATTCGAAGTTACTCCATATGAGATGTGGACTAATAAGAAACCCTCACTATCTCACTTGAAGGTATGGGGTTGTCCAGCTTACGTGAAGCGGATAATATCAGATAAACTTGAGACTAAATCTGACAGGTGTCTATTTGTGGGATATCCAAAGGAAACCATGGGATATCAGTTTTACCACACTTTGGAACAAAAGGTATTTGTTTCAAAGCATGCTGTCTTCCTAGAGAAAGAGTTTCTCTTAATGGAAGATAATAGGAGCAAAATTGAGCTTGATGAAGTTCGAGATGCTCCAATAGACCTGAAACAAGCCTAACCCGGATCCACAACCCGGCTACTACTCATGCGATGAAGTAGCGGTTGTACCTTACGATACACAAGAACTTCAGTAGATCTAGTAGGATACGTATGGTTCACGAGACATATAGATTTCTCATGAGTAAAACTAATGGCGTATTACTCATAGAGGATGAGGAACCTACTAATTACGAAGAAGTCTTGAATTGTTGAGACTTCGGATAAATGGCTAAAGCGCCATGAAATCGAAATGGATTCCATGTATGAAAACCAAGTATGGTCTTTGGTTGATCCACAAAGGAATTAAACCTATTGGGTGTAAGTGGGTTTTCAAGAAGAAAACCGACATGGATGGTAACGTAACTACCTATAAAGCTAGGCTAGTGGCGAAAGGATATCGTCAAAAACAAGGTGTTGACTATGATGAAACCTTTTCACCTGTAGCCATGTTTAAATCCATAAGAATACTCCTAGCCATTGCCGCTTATTATGACTATGAGATTTGGCAAATGGATGTGAAAACAGCTTTTCTTAATGGAAATCTAACCGAGGATGTGTATATGATGCAGCCCGAGGGATTCACATCTAATGATGGCAATAAAGTATGCAAGCTTCAAAGATCCATTTATGGATTGAAGCAAGCATCCAGGAGTTGGAACATCCGATTTGATGAGACGATCAAAGAGTTTGGTTTCTCACAAAATCCGGATGAACCTTGTGTATACAGGAAGGTCAATGGGAGTGCAGTCGTGTTCCTTGTATTGTATGTGGATGACATACTACTAATAGGAAACGACATATTTGTCCTTCAATCCGTCAAAATTTGGTTATCCAAGAATTTCTCCATGAAGGACCTTGGAGAGGCGACCTACATCTTGGGAATAAAGATTTATAGAGATAGATCTAAAAGGTTGCTAGGTCTTTTGCAGTCTACATACATAGACAAGATGCTGAAGAGGTTTAGCATGGAAGAGTCTAAGAGAGGGTATATCCCCATGAGACATGGGATTACACTCTCAAAGTCTATGTGTCCAAAAACACAAGATGAAAGGACTCGCATGAATAAGATCCCATACGCCTCAGCTATAGGATCTATCATGTATGCTATGTTATGTACGAGGCCCGACGTATCATATGCTTTGAGTGTCACGGCGAGATACGGTCGATCCGGTGAGGGTCATTGGGTAGGTATCCAAGAATATCCTTAAGTACTTGAGACGAACTAAGGATTTATTCTTGGTATATGGGGAAAATGATCTCGTAGTAAGTGGGTATACTGATGCCAGCTTCCAAACCGACAAGGATGATTCCAAATCCCAGTCCGGTTATATTTTCATTTTAAATGGAGGAGCAGTCAGTTGGAAAAGTTCCAAACAAGAGACGACTGTCGATTCAACAACTAAAGCAGAGTACATTGCAGCTTCTGAAGCAGCAAAGGAAGCAGTATGGATAAAGAAGTTCATCACTGAACTAGGAGTGGTTCCTAGCATTGTTGATACGATACCCGTTTATTGCGACAATAATGAAGCTATTGCACAAGCAAAGGAGTCATGGTCTCATCAGAGATCCAAACATGTACTCAGGCGATACCATTTGATTAGGGAAATCATTAGTAGGAATAATGAAAAAAACAAAGAGAGTTCTCACTGTTCAGAATCTAGCTACAAACGCCTATGGTATTAGATACAAAGGCGATTGGCTTTAGTTCAAGTGGGAGATTGTTGGAGAAGTGCTCTAAAGACAATCACCTTTGGCACTTTATGTACAAATTCATTTATTTAATAAAAGGCTTCTTCATTATTTAGATGTTCATTACTATGAATATGATATGAGATCTTAAATCTAGTTAATGACGTCCATGATACAACGCATAGCATGAAGGAAATTATGATAGAGATCATAATATGGGATTCCTATCATGTGTAATTATGTACGTATCTAAATATCCCTAGTCGAAGGATCAATGAGACGGGACATCATTGATCCATCAAGACTAGCACATGTTATGCTCCTTGATCCGATCAAGCAGTTGTTCTCACAAGCTGTAAGCATGAAGATGTTTTGAGTGAACATGTGGATGCTTGCTAAGGGTAGCAAGTTCATTGGATGACCTACCATGAGTCTTCACATGGTTATCCTATTAAAATGTCAGTGAAGATCTCATTGCAACAATGGTGTAAATATCCTTAGACTTGAGGTACACAAGTTATCTTGGATATGGATCCTGTGCTTTGACGCCATTCCTACGTTTCCCTTCAGGGGTTACTTATAGGGTAGTGATTGGGTACAGCTTTGAAGTATTCGAAAGTATTTGGGTAGCCAATAGAGGATTTACCACTCCTAATAGAAGGAGAGTATACCCATGGCCACTTGTCGGGTCATTACTCAGGAATCTCTGGCCAAAGTAACTTGTCATGAAGATGGTCTTCGATGACATAAGTTTTGAGTAATGGATCCCATAGGACGAGGAACTAATACTTGGGCTAGGTGTGACATAGTCAGTCTAGTGGGAGTTGACACATAGGCCATACTCCGAACCAAGTTGGTATAAGATGGTAAAGGATAAATTGCACACTAACATTGGTAGGCCGAAGGTTCCAAGTCAGACCACCTGACTTCCGGTCAATTGGGGGTCATGATGTATTGCTAGATGCCACTCATGATCTATTTGTAATCAATGGTTGATTATGAATAGTCAAGATAACCGGAAACCTAATGGGTCACACACATAGAAGACATCAATGAGGTATAAAACAAGTTTTTAGGAATAGATCCTCAAACGAGAGAATTAAAGGGAAGAGAAAGATTGTAAGTCGAATTTTATTATAAGTCAAATTTGATTGTAAGTCGAATTTGGTTATAAGACAAATTTGATTATATGTCGAATTTGATCATAAGTCAAATTTGCTTGGGATTCGAATTTGATTATATGTCAAATTTGATTAGATTGTTAGCCAAATTTGATTTGGGCTTCAATCAAAGTCACAATCCGAAACAAACCCTAATCTGATTAGGGAGGCCTATAAATATGTGATACTCCAGGCAATAAAGAGAAACAACAACAACATAACTTCTTAGTAATTGATAGAGATCAATTGTCTTTTCTTTTCTCTCCCAAATCCTCTCAAGACCTTCCACCATAGCTAGCACTTTGCGTGGAAGATCACCTCGTCGCCTTTGAGGTTGCTTCTGCGGATCTTCGCGTGGATCACCGTTAGAAGCACTCCGTCTAAGGACTGCTGTGGTTGACGCAACGTCTTCTCAGACTTAGAAAAGGAATTCGGTACAGATCTCAAAAGGTACATGCCCTTCAACTTTACTTGCTTGTGTTTTGATAAACGTAGGGAGATCCGTTTGGGCTAGGGTTTAGAAAATTTTAATTTTTCCGCTGTGCCATGTATACGATACATGCTCTTGATTTTCTACAAAACCCTACAGTTTAGAAGAGAGAAAGAGATGAACCGGGATTGAGATGAGATATGAGAGATGCCGGCCAGGTTGAGAGAAAGAGAGAGGAAGGGTAAGGGTTGAGGGTTAGGGTTTTTAATATCGTAAAAGTAGAATTCACTAATTTTGACCAACAGTGACTAACAGCAGGGGCATATAAGCAATTATGGTTGTTTTATAGGGGTATGCAAGCAATTATCACTTTTGTAAGGGTAAATAAGCAATTACACTATTTCACAAGGGCATACAAGCAATTTTGTCAATAAAAAACACGGGACAGTAAATACTCTATTATAAACAAATCAAAAAAAGAGATACAATGTGTAACGCCTCAATTATTATTATAGATAATTTTCCTTTCTCTTGTAATTACAGTTTAAATAAACTAATGGTTAATATGATTAAAATAAAGAAATTATAATTAAAAAAACTCATAATTAATAGAGAGTAGTTTTGGGAACTTATATGCAAACGTGTTAACTAGAAAAGCATAGGGTTAAGTTGCAAACATACTTATCATGAGATGCACCACAATTAATTAATATTTCATGTGATAACCTGGGGTTGACTCATTTAATTGGGATACAAAGGATTCAAGTAATAAATATTATGATAGGGAGAAAGATGGTAAGACACATGGAGAATATCAGGAACAACTACGTGTCAATATCACAAGACCCCTCAACAGGAATGGGCTCAACCATACCGGATCGGCATGTACCATAATAACCGTCTCTCATCATATCGAATCAGTCAAAAGAAACATGGGTCGAATCAAACCGGTGAACTTCAACACAGAACGGATCGGAAAATAACTCCCAATTCATCACACCGGAAATTCTCCTCACCGCTCTCATTCCAAATGCACACTCAGTTCATCGGCACAATTTCAGAAGTCTTCTAGAAAGCTTACAATTGAACACTTAGGCGGAATCCAACCGAAAACTTACTCGATAATTTAACACGTGGCATAATTCTATAAAGCACGTGTTGAAAATACAAGCTTCTTCTCCAAGCTACCGAAGCCTATAAAAGGCCATGACCCCTGCTCATTTGGGGCAAGACATTAAAGACAGCGAAGCTCTGCTTCACTGGGAACTGATCCACTCTTTTAAATTTCCACTTTGTAAAATGGCCTTCAAGGTCCAGATCAATGAGAATTTCTCTCTTTTCTCCGTGGTTTTTTTCCCTATTAAAGGGTTTTCCACGTTAAATCCTCGCCTCTATCTCTTGTGTGATTGCTTCCTCTTTCACTTTCTCGTTGTTCAAATCCCTACAAATCAAACAAATTTAACGGTTGACTTGGAATTGGGGTTGATCTTGAGGCAGACCCATTTTCGTAGTTAACAGTTTGGCGCCGTCCGTGGGGAAACGAGCAAGAAGTCCATGGCGACAGTAGTGAGAAAATCGAAGAGATTCCAGCACCAAAAGGGGAAAGGTGAGGCTCTATTAGCGTCTCCTTTAGGAGACGTTCAGGCACCTGAGGATGTTCCAGCAGCTTCCGAAGGGGAGGAGGTACCCCAGAAGGAGAAAGGAGTTACTGAAGATAATGCCAAGATGAAGGCCATGGCACGAGAGATTGAGGAGTTGAAACGTGCCTTGCGTGATGTGCAGCAACACGTTTCACAAACCACTGTACCACATGATGCACGACCCTTGAGGGTATAGAGGAATGGATCGGCAAATCACCCTCCCCAATATCAGGCGATGCACTCTCCAAGGAGAAGTAGGACTCCTAGGTCCTCAACTGGAAGTTCGAAACCGTATCATGCACATCGGATCCACGGTGTACGAGACCGAGGAAAAGATAGGAAAGAAAGGAGATTCTCTGTCTCCCCAGCCCGACACACTGCAAGGAGGAGAGCTTATTCACCGGCAAATCACCCAACCAGGCATCGATCGATTTTAGATCGGCATCCGCTATTACCAGAATGATCACCACGACGATATTCACCAAGATATCGTTCCCCTCACTGGTATTCACCACATCGCCGTCATCATTCACCACGGCGATACCTCACTGAGAAAGAAAGGGTCCTTCAACTTGTGCCACAACCCACTTCACCATTCATCAGAGAGATCTGAGAAGTTCCATTCCCAGACCAATTCAAAACCCCAAATATTCAAAAATTTGACGGTTCATCGGACCCACTAGAGCACCTTGAGCGATATTCTGATGAAATGGCGATCAATAGGACTTCGGAAGCTATAATGTGTCGTGCCTTCCCGCGATCATTAATAGACATTGCTCATGATCCTCCTGGAACCGTATATAGTTTTCAGCAGCTCTCTGACCTATTCCTTCATCTCTTCGCTAGCAATAAGCGATTGAAGAAAAATCCGATCATCCTCCTGGGTTACAAACAGAAACCGACAGAAAGTCTGCGTGACTACATCCTTCGCTTTCCACTGGGATGACGGACCTCAGTTCCATCATAGTGGTAGGAACTGTGATTAGAGGATTAAATGAAGGACCATTTAAAGACTCCCTTACTCGAGATGTCCCTCGGGATATATCCGAGTTCTTTACAGTTACTGAGAAATATGTGGCCGCAGAAGAGATGAAGGCCAGATGGGAGGAAGAATATCTCCTCAAACTGGAGGAGTTCCGGAGAAGGGAACCACAGAGAAGGGAATATAAAGATCCTAAGCAGTGACCTTCGAAGGAAGATAGGCCTCGGAGAGAAGGCGCAAGGGATCGGGGCGAACCGATGCGACCTAATGATAGGAGGCCACCTCATCGGCAACGGTATGACCCGGAGAGATTGGCGAGATATCACAATAATTCAGTCCTGAATACCTCCAGGGAAGATATCTTGCGACAGGTTCAGGACCAGAAAATCCTGAAACCGCCACAGCCGATGAAGGATAACCCTAAAAGGAAGAAGAGCAAGAAATTTTGCAAGTACCCTCAGGATAAGGGGCATTCAACCGATGAGTGTGTTCATCTGAAGGACGCAATAGAAGATCTTATACGAGAAAGGAAACTTGATCAATTCTTGCAGAAAGAACAGAAACCTGAAGATTCTTCTTCTGCACCACCACTTCTAGTGAGTGACACTCATGTCACGGTGATCGCAGGAGGACCAAAATATGGAGGGGAGAGCTCCACTTCCAGGAAGAATTATACCATGATGGTGGAGGCAGTACAGAATGTCTTACCATTAAAGAGGCCTCGTTCATCTATGGAGATATGTTTCTCTGATGAAGATTTGGAAGGCGTCCGTCATCCACACGATGACGCTTTGGTGATCACTGCAAAGATCGGAATCTTCACAGTAGAGCGAGTACTGGTGGATACTGGGAGTTCAATAGATATTATTTTGTCCTGTGCCTTTGACCGAATGAAGATACCGGTCGAGAATCTAACGCCGGTGAAGTCCCCTCTCATCGGATTCAATGGTAGCCCCCTCAAGCCAGACGGTATGATTTCTCTTCCTCTATGCCTTGGTACTCCTCCTCGGACAACAACTGTAAACATTAATTTTCTTGTTGTTCGTTGTCCGTCGAGGTACAATGTAATAATAGGGAGGCCGTCTATCAATTTGATGGGAGCAGTCCCATCAACATACCATATGATGATAAAATTCCCGACACCAAACAGCTGCGGGGAGGTGAAGGGCAATCAGCTGGCTTCCCGGAAGTGTTACACAGCTATTATCAAAGATCTGGGAAAAGGGAGCATCACAGCGGGAGAAGCTTTGGTGGTTGAAGAAACCATAGGGGAAGATGAAGAGAGGGAGAAGAGAAGACCAACACCTGTTGAAGAATTGATGGCCTTCCCCTTAAAAGAAGAACAGCCTGAGCGAACTGTACAATTGGGGGCGGAATTGAAGCCAGATCAGAGTACTGAGATCCTGGAGCTACTTAAAAACAATTCCAACGTATTCGCCTAGACGGCTGAGGAAATGCCCGGAGTACCACAGGAGGTTATCGAGCACCATCTCAATGTCAACCCGGAATACAAACCGGTCGTTCAGAAGCGAAGGAACTTCACTCCAGATCGTTTGCAGGCAGCTGAAGATGAAGTTGACAAACTGATGAAAGCCAATTTTATTAAAGAGGTGAATTATCTTGATTGGTTGTCGAACGTGGTACTTGTAAAGAAATCCACTAGAAAGTGGCGTATGTGTGTAGACCTCACTGATCTTAATAAAGCTTGCCCCAAGGATTGCTACCCCTTGCCTCATATTGATAATTTAGTAGATTCCACATCGGGATATCAAATGCTCAGCTTCTTAGACGCCTTCTTTGGGTATAATCAAATTCGCATGGCCGAATCCGATGAAGAGAAAACTTCTTTCATCACTGGGCGAGGGACTTATTGCTATAAAGTTATGCCTTTTGGCTTAAAAAACGCAGGCGCCACATTCCAAAGATTAGTGAACAAAGTTTTTAAACAACAGATTGGAAGAAACGTGGAAGCGTATGTGGATGATATATTGGTGAAGAGTGATAATGCTAAGCAACATACACTTGACCTCCAAGAAACTTTCAATGCTCTTCGGAAACATGGAATGAGCCTCAATCCCAACAAATGTGCATTTGGTGTCCGATCTGGGAAGTTTCTTGGATTCATGCTTACTCAGCGGGGCATAGAGGCAAACCCTGAGAAGATCAACGCTATTCTAGAAATGAGGTCTCCAAAGACCATCAAAGAAATACAGAGGCTTAATGGCCAGCTAGCTGCTTTGGGAAGATTCATTTCCAAATCCGGTGAAAAGAACCTCCCATTCTTCCGAGCCCTGAGAAAGGCAGCCAAGGTTGAATGGACTGAAGCGTGTGAAAAGTCCTTTGTACAATTGAAGGAATATCTACAGTCACCGGCGTTGTTAGCCAAACCCCGGCAAGGAGAAGATCTTTATATCTATCTCGCTACTACTGATGCGATTAATCGGTCTGATTCTGGTGAAAATAGAGGAGAATGTGCAGAAGCCTGTATACTACAACAGCAAAGTCCTCACAAATACCGAATCTAGATATCTTCCTCTAGAGAAGTTGGCCTATGCTTTGATAATATCCGCCCGGTGACTCCGCCCATACTTTCAGTCTCATAAGATCCGAGTACTAACCGATCAACCATTGAGGCAGGTCCTTCATCGGCCCGACACATCTGGTCGATTGGCCCGATAGGTGATAGAGTTGGGAGAGTATGATATCAGTTATGGCCTAGGACAACCATAAAAGCTCAAGTACTAGCTGACTTTATTGCTGAGCTCACCATAACGAGTAATGAGGGAGAAGTAAATCAAGAGTTATCTGAGGAAAAAGAAATATCTTCCGATCAGTGGGTTCTACGTACCGACGGATCGTCGACCAGTGATGGGGCAGGGGCAGGCTTAGTCTTAAAATCACCATCAGGATGGAGGACATCCACCGCTTTAAAGTTTAACTTTAAAGCAACAAACAACGAAGCGGAATATGAGACCATGATTACAGGGTTACAACTAGCCCGTGGGCTTGGAGTTCAAAACCTGCAAGCTAATACAGATTCTCAATTGGTAGTCGGGCATCAAACTGAAGAATTTGAGGCTAGAGAAGAGAACATGATGAAGTATAAAGCTTTGGTGCAGAAACTAACCTCCAGCTTCCAGAGGTGTTATATTTCAAAGATTCCCAGGGCGGAAAACCAAGATGCCGATCTTCTCTCAAAGCTTGCTTCATCAGATGCAAACATCAAACAACCAATCAATATTCAATATCTGATGGCAAAAACAATTGAATGCAGACCGGTTGAGGAGTTGATGGACATAGATGACATACCATGTTGGATCGACCAAATTCTGAAATACCTTCAGGATGGGACCCTCCCCCAAGATCCAAAAGAAGCGCGAAGAGTTGTTACCAGATCATCTCGATACAGTATAGTGGAGGGACAGCTTTATAATTGATCATACACTCTTTCACTCTTGAAATGTCTCCATCCGTCAGAATCAACTTAGAAATCCATGAGGGGATTGCTGGAGATTATTCGGGGGAAGAGCTCTTAGTCACAATGTTCTACGACATGGATACTATTGGCCAACCCTTGTCAAAGATTCCATAGATTTTGTCAAGAAATGTGATGCATGTCAACGCCACTCAAACATCCAGCGGCGACCAGCAGCCCCGTTGACGGCCATCGTGAGCACGAGGCCTTTTGCTTTGTGGGGAGTGGATATACTTGGTCCTTTCCCAACAGCTGTTCAGCAATTAAAATTTCTAATTGTGGCGATTGATTATTTCATCAAATGGGTAGAAGCTGAACCGCTGGCCTCCATCACCGAAAAAGCTTGCCAAAGTTTCCTGTGGAAATCGGTGATTTGTAGATTTGGTATACCAGTGGCGTTTATCACTAACAATGGTCGTCAATTTGACAACCCAGCATTTAAGAAATTCTGCACAGATCTCGGAATAGAGTTCAGGCTCACTTCCGTCACACATCCTCAATCAAACGACTAAGTTGAAGTAACTAACAGGACCTTGTTGCATGGTCTGAAGACCCGAGTTCTCGGAGCAGGTCGGTTGGAGTGGATGAAGTACCAGGAGCCTTATGGGCGTATCGAACCACTGTTCAAACTCCTACAGGAGAAACACCTTTTGCATTGGCCTTTGGTGTCGAATCAGTCTTGCCCACGGAAGTCTCGGTCCCTACCCCGCGCATGCAGTCTTTCGACCAAGCAATTAATGAGGAGCGGCTTAGGGCTGAACTTGATCTCTTGGAAGAAAGGAGGGATTGTGCTAGTATCCGGGCTGAAGCATATTGGTGAAAGGTCAAGAAGTTCTATAATGCTAAAGTGAAGCAGGTAACTTTCCAAGTTGGTGACTTGGTTCTTCTGGAGAACAAGTTCCAAGGAAATAAGAGCCGAACCGGGAAGCTGAACACCAATTGGGAAGGACCGTATATCATTAAAGAGATTGTAAGACCGGGGACATATTGGCTTACAAAAATGGATGGGCGAAGCCTTGAACGCCCATACCATGCTGAACATCTACGGAAGTACTATCAATAAAATTGATTACTTCTTTGCAAATTATCATTTTTTCTTGTTACCTTTTTCTTTTATAGGAAAGAGAACAATGAATATGAAGATCGCTAGAAATGCCTCACACAACAGAGATTCACATACAAAAAGGAATAACAACTTCGATCTCATAGAAAGCCAGATCGATCATCTACTTTTAATAGGATCATACCGATCCGATGTATCGAGCTTCGATCTCATAAAGAGCCAAAAAAGCATCGATGAACCATACCGGTTCCAAAAAAGCATTGATGAACCATACCGGTTCCAAAAAGCATCGATGGACCATACTGGTAACAAAAGCATCAACAGACCATACCGGTCCCCAAAAATGAAGATGACCATACCGGTCCTCCTTTATAAAAAAGCCATACCGGCCCATTACAACAACAGGTCATGCCGACCCCATAAAAAGAACCATAACCGGTCTTATATATCGACAGATGTCATATCAGCCAAATATGTTGAAAGAATTACAACGATCTCCACACACCGGGGAAAATACACTAGTTCTCTACAGCAAATAATCGCATTCATCTGGCGCGTTAAAGGTTGTGATCTACTTCCCATCAAAGAATACACATGCCGATTCTCAACTCCCGGAAAATGCAACAACAAGTGATATGGTCTCATCCAAACAAAGCAGATACATATGCCTTTCCGAAAAGTTAACACTGATGCATATATGAAAAGAGAAAAGATCGTCTTACATCAAACATATACAAACAAAGAACAGAAGACAAAAACTCAACAGATAAAGTGCAATAAACCAAGGAGAATCAAAGAAGAAGTCAAAAAAAAAAAAAAAAAAAGAAGAGAGACACCAGTTTCATTGACAAAACAGGAGAAGAAAGTACAAAACGAACATTCAAATTAAAGAGAATCGGATAGATCGGATTAGAAACCAACAAGTTCGAATGCAAAAAAAAGATAAAACGACCACATTAAGCGATATATCGGATCAGGTCGTGTTACAAAAATAATTCAAGGAATAACATCCCAATTTTCTGGGGGATTGACGATCACTGGTCCTCTGCAGATTTTCTCCTCTGGATCCAACTTATCCCAAAGTTCTTTGATATACGAAGCATAAGGTTCACTATGAGGATCCAAAATAGGCATAGACCCAGCTTCAGCACTCCTAGGCAGTTTCTTTACCCATTTTATCAGTTCTGCTTCCAGAATTTTAATTTCTTCACGAACAGCTTCAGCCTTAGCTCCACCTGGAGAGTTATAAAAGTCGATGAAGATGTAATGTGAAGAGATATAAAAAAAAAGAGAGAGAAAAAAAGAATATTATACCTATACAAGGACGTTTGGCTCTTGAGATCCGAAGGCGGGATTGGAATCCTATATCTCTAAAATCAGCGGAAACTAGTTCAGCAATACCCACAATTCAAGTAAGCCATCTTTCTAATAAAGTGGAGCAAGAGAATTGAGACAGAAAATCATATTCACCTGCCCTTGACCCGAGCTCCGAAGACGTTTTATCGGAATCAACAATCCTCTTTTCAACCATATCAACGGAAATCGAATCAGGTACAGGGTTAATAGTGGCTTGCTCTGTTAAAGGTGAAGGGAGGAAAAAAGAAAAATAATTCAAAGAGCCAGCCAAGTAGAATAAATAAGAGTGAAGGAAAAATTCTAACCGACAGCGACACCGATAGTAGCATTATCTCCCCCTAACTGTTCGACAGAAATGATTTCAAGGCCTTTAGCGGCCGGTAATGACCCAATGAATTCTTTCACCGTTATAGGATCCTCCTTATCAATTGGTTCTGATGAGTCAATATCCTTATCGACAGTGGAAGGGATCTTCTTGTCGACCAAAAAATCTGGTTTGTCGACAACCTCGATCTCCACATCTCGTCCACTCATAGAGTTAGAAAAATCATCGGAGGCAACTATCAAAGCTAGTTCCTCAATGACCCTGTTAACAGCGGCTTCATCTACAATTGGTTCACCTCCATCAGGAGCGGGATCATCTGATTGGGAAGAATATAAAACAAGAAAACCAAGGAACTCTTGAGAAGATGAGCAAATTGAATAAGAACACAGGATTACATACCTTTAAGATTAGTTTCCTCAATCTTGGAAAGCGGGGAGGATAGTTGCCCTTGACATTTTGTAAAATATTCTTCCACCGTATTGGCAAAAGTCAAGTCTTTGAAAACAATTGAGGGATCGGCGGATTGGAGGTCGCTAAACATTTTATGAATATCTTCCCCAAGCTTTTGCAACTCATCCTCAGAAATCTCCCTTGCATCTTGTGTTGACCCTTTCAAAGTCTCAACTTGGGTCTCCAGCTCACTAATTTTCCCTTTGCTTTGACCCAGTTCATCCATGCAAGATGATAATTCAGCCAAGACCCTGTCTTTTTCGGCCTTAATATCAGCCTCTTTACCTTCAGCTTCAAAAAGAGCAGTTTGAAGGGTTGCTATTTTCACAGTAAGGACGCTCTTCTCAATTTCCATAGCTCGAGCTTCATCTTCAGCATCCTTTGCTCTCTCAGTAAGGATGGCATTCTGCTCCTTCAGTAAAGCATTAGACTGCTTGAATACGGCATTTTCCCTTGCAATATTTGATAAGTCCAAAGAAAGTATTTCCTTCTCTTTCTTAATCTTATCGAAATTTTGTGATAAAGCAGAAGTGCTTTCTTCCAACGAGCGAACGGATTCTCGAAGAGTATTGCGTTCACATTCAAGCGTTCTGAAAGACTCTTCGAGCTCTCTATATTTCTCTAAAGATCGATCTGCTTCATCAGTCATTTTGATAATTACTTTGTCCTTACGAAGTAATTCTATCACTAATCGAGCATTTTCAGCTTGTACCTTCTCTAAGCGGGCAGAAAAATCAGAATTCTCCCTCCTCAAACATTTATCGACTTGGTTGACCCATTTGAGAGACTACAAAGAATACATGGGTATGAATTTAGAAAAACATAGAGAAGAGAATGAACAGAAAATATCCCATAATTACTTACAGAAGCCAAGCTGTAGCGAAGATGTTCCACGGATTGAAGACCACTAAATTGACCTACATAAACATCAACTCTCTTACCTCCCCAAGTGCGTACGGATTCGCCGATCAAGTGATAATCAATAGGTAGAATAGTATCCCGGCGGTTGATCCGTCTGTAACTCTTGGCTCCGGAAGTTCCAGAATCAGTCCTGGAAACCTCATCATCGGATGTCCGACCAATAGTGCCTTCTATCGAGAAGACATTGTTCAAGAATTTTCACGAAAATATTGATAAAAATATGAAGAAAGCATACAAACACACCTGGAACAGGAGGAACGTTACTTGTTTCCTTTCTCACTAAAGACAACCCTTCTCCCAACTGGCCTGGAACAAAGGTTCGATCGGCTGCGACAGTTGGAGGGGGAGGGAAAGATCCCACATCCTAAGAAGTGGTCGGGAAAGCTTTGGGGATCGACTGGGAACGATCGGAAGCCGTTGAACAAGTAGGAGCATTCCCAACATCATCATCATCAATCAAAACCAACTTCCTTCTTTTAGTTGGAGCTGGTTTGATGACTGGGGGAGGGAGAGAAGTCGCAACAGGTGCTTCAACAGTTGAATACTCAATTCTCTGATTAGCATAAGGAATATTGCGACCCCTCTCGTCGGGCACAATTGGTTCATCGCCCAAAGGTTGTCCTCTTTTCCTCCATCATACACCCTTCAAAAGATCTTTTTCCTTGGCAGTTCAGATGTTGGTTCCACCAGTAGACTTCAGAAGATTTGTTTTTACCACAGCTTCCTCACCACGTTCACCGAAAGTTCTCTTTTCTGAAGGGGCCCCACTAACTACTTGACCCTTGGTCTTGGAAAGAGCTTTATCGTTCTGCTTCTTGGCTCGGGAAATAGCTCGCATTCTATCGGCAATATCAACACCTTTATCGGAAGGCATTTCGTTACCTAACAACCAATGAAAAGGAAATGTTAATTCCTGAAATAAAGAACCAGTAGATCTGTGAATAACATGGAAAATCCTAAAAGGTGCCCCTACCCATGGCAAGGTATAAACCATTCTCTTGGAGTAGCCGATCGGTTAAAAGTTCATTAAGGGGGCCGAGATGAAGCTTCTGTAATCTTTTCACTATCTCCATCTCTTTGGAATCAGGTTTTTCCTTATTAGCTATATGGGTCCGTGCAACACCCCACTTGATGGGAAAGCCCCAATCCTCACTTCAGGAGATAAAGAAGAACTTGCTCTTCCACTCCTTAATAAAATCAGGAATAGAGCCCAAAAATTGCCTACCTTGTCTAGCACAGAAATAGTACCAGTCTGTGTTCCTATCTTTGTTCAGAATAAAAAGAAGGTTGAAAAGATGAACAGAAGGCACAAGATTATTCTGAGATAATATTATCACGAAACCGCACAAGATCCTCCAAGAATTAGGGGACAATTGAGAAGGACATACATTGTAAAAGCGAAAGATGTTAATAAAGATTTGAGGAAAAGGAAACCTGAGCCTAGCGATTAAAGCATCGTAATAAACCACTAAATCTCCCTCTTGAGATGGTGAACAATCTCTTTCAGTCGAAGCGGGAATTCTATAACTAAAAGGAGGAATAGATAGTCTGTAATGACCCACGAGTTCAATCACATCCGCCAGCAGAACATTGGCCTAAGAATCGGAACAAGCCCTAGTTCCTTTCGACTCAATCTTGTTCTCAGATGACGAAAGAACATCAGAAGAAGAAACCACAAGAGCAGTTCAAGATACCTTACCTGTGATAACACTCTCACTTGATGATCAAAACTTTTAGAAAAGAAGAAGAAGATCTTGTATGAGAGTCACAGTACAAAATAGAGGGAGAAGCACCGCCGCAGTGAAGTTTGAAAAACCCTCCAACTATGAATCTTCTACAGAAGCGTGAAATCGCTTTTGACGGTGATGATCCTTAACACGTAGAGCAAAGATCAATTATTCCATCATTGCTTTTAAAGGTCCCATATCGCTGATACATCCCTTTATCCATCCTCGAAAGCGGAGCCCAAAGACTAAGTGATGGACAATAAATGATCCTAGGGAAAAGACGTGATTACCCTTCAGAAACTTACCCTTCAAGATTGCATGGAGAGTATCTCATCGGAAGGATCGTTATTCAGAAACCAAACGAAGCGAAGACTCGAGGAAATATATCGAATGAGAGGTCACTTGTTGAGATATTCGTATGCTTAGCTTGTCGCAAGCATACTTAGGGGGGGACTTGTGATAGGGAGAAAGATGGTAAGACACATGGAGAATATTAGGAACATCCACGTGTCAATATCACAAGACCCATCAATAAGAATGGGCTCAACCATACCGGATCGGCCCGTACCATAATAACCGTCTCTCATCATATCGAATCAGTCAAAAGAAACATGGGTCGAATCAAACCGGTGAACTTCAACACAGAACGGATCGGAAAATAACTCCCAATTCATCACACAAAAAATTCTCCTCATCGCTCTCATTCCAAATGCACACTCAGTTCATCGGCACAATTTCAGAAGCTTCTAGAAAGCTTACAATTGAACACTTAGGCGGAATCTAACGGAAAACTTACTCGATAATTTAACACGTGGCATAATTCAATAAAGCACGTGTTGAAAATACAAGCTTCTTCTCCAAGCTACGGAAGCCTATAAAAGGCCATGACCCCCGCTCATTTGGGGCAATACATTAGAGACAGCGAAGCTCTGCTTCACTAGGAACTGATCCACTCTTTTAAATTTCCACTTTGTAAAATGGCCTTCAAGGTCCAGATCAATGAGAATTTCTCTCTTTTCTCCGTGGTTTTTTCCCTATTAAAGGTTTTTCCACGTTAAATCCTCGCCTCTATCTCTTGTGTGATTGATTCCTCTTTCACTTTCTCATTGTTCAAATCCCTACAAATCAAACAAATTTAACGGTTGACTTGGAATTGGGGTTGATCTCGAGGCAGACCCATTTTCATAGTTAACATATTATATGAGATAGTATTAAGATATGGGTGCAATGAATAACCAAGCTACATGTGTGACCTTTATGAAACATAGCGAAGTCTCACACATAGTATCATCTCAATCTCGTCACCATAAATGGCATAATATATATATTAAACATCTAAGACTAGCCACCTATTGCACCTAATGATAGACTATCGGCATTTAAATGAGAGTGGATACATCTCTGTGCACCAATGAGACAAGTGTGACATCTATGACATCACACTCCACTAGCGTTAGCTGTTATTAGATTTTTTCTGAGAAGCTATTTGGAGAAATCTTCTCATCTAAGCAGAGGTGGTGGACAGAGTTTTAATGCATGATAGGAGTTATGTCAAACCAGAAACCCTAGATCTAATATTTTTCCTTATGGAGGTCAGGGTCCTCGATTATAGTTGTAGCGAAAGTGGTGCGATAGAGAACCTGACAACCTTGTGATTCGTGGCAGCGTGTGTTCGTGGGGCTGGTCATTGGGACCGCCGCTTTGGCGCTCCACCTTGAGAGATGCCAGGGTTCAGAAAGAGGAAGAAGAGAGAGAGTACCATTTGGTCTTCTGTATTCATTGGAATATTAAAGCTGTGAAGAGGGAAGCTGCTTGGACGAACAAATAGACTGATGGAGCACTGGTCAGTGAGCTTCTAACATTCACTAACAATGACCAAGTTAAATGTGTATGAACTTTTGAGTTTAATGATTTTCCTGATTAAGGGGTTTAGGTAGGAGTTTTCCTCAAGAGACTTACATATCTGTTGCATCTAATCCAGCTTTAAGAGCATGTCTAGTAGTAGGGGGTTGCTTACCAGTGTGCATTAGTTGGAACTTATGATTATTAATGCTCAACTTGTTAAAACCATTCACATTAAAAATAGCTACACATTTATAAGGAATCCAGATAGAGGTTATAATAAATGAGGATATTGAGATGTTAGCAGAGATGTAGGTAAAGGTGTAATGTCATACATATTAAAGATAAAGAAGAGTACATGTATGTGCTTAAACAATTCATGTGTAAATATTATGAAATGCTTAGTAATAATATATGTTATGTTAGGACGTGGTTAAGGCATTGTGGACTCGGCGGGAGAGTCAGAGTCGGGACATCAGGTGAGGGAACACAACTGTAAATTTATCGTACTTCTCTCGTATTTTTATCATATTGATTTCTTGAGAATTCATGTTATGAATCGATTAGTTTTCATAAATACTGTAAATTTTCAAGCATGAAAGTAGTGATCATGTTCAATATCTTTTGAAAACCCATTTATGAAATACTGTAAATTTCCAAGCATGAAAATAGTGATCATGTTACATAGACATATTAGTGCACTGCATCGTACTCACATACATGCCTGCGCCAGAGGTGGCTCTACGATAGAGCCAAAGAGTACGATACTAGGTAGGAGACGGGTGGTTTTATATAACTTTGTTTTTACTAGTCCAACTATCTGGTTTTCAAACCCTCCTGATTTAAAGAAAACAAGACCCCTTTCCTTACCCGTCGGGTGCTTAGTATACGTATATACACTTATAGCCCACGGTCGTTGAGTTGATCCGACCGGAGAGCTATCGAGTTCTGAGTTAGTCCACTCTGGTACCGCTGTATGACAGTAGAGGTGTATATGACATTAATATGATTGACGAAGAGGATTTGTTTTCATAGCTTTTCACCTCCACGGTCCTACCAGGAGGCTACTAGCTTTGATACGGTCAGCTAGGACATATGTGGAAACCATCTCCCACAAGATTTGACATTCATATGATTGAAGACGAGGAGTGGATTCCATAGCTTGTCACCTTCACGGTCCTATTGGGAGGTTATTGGCTTTGAGTTGATCAGCCAGTACATATGTGGAATTCATATCCAGTAGACGAGGATTTGTTTCCATAGCTTGTCACCTCCACGGTCCTACTGGGAGGCTACTGGCTTTGAGTTGATCAGCCAGGACATATGTGGAAGTCATCTCTCGTTCTGATGATTAAAAAATTTAAGAAATGTATATGTGCATATCATTTGATTTATTTGGATATTGCCACTAATCATATTTATGTTCAACATGTTGTTTTTCATGTTTTAAATATCGTTCACTCGTTGTATTCCAAATTTTGATATTTTATTATCTACAATTGAAGGCAACAGGTAGGTTAAACCTGACAGTAGTGTTAGTACCTCACTGGGCTCCTGTAGCTCACCTTGTTGTTGAATGATCTTTTGCAGGTAGTAAGCAGGGTCATGGCTCTGCTTAAGATGGAAGATAGGGTCTTGATTACCTTAGTTGGCTCTGACCACCTGGCCCACGTCGTGTCTTTCATTTCATGTTTTATAATTTGAGGAGTATTGTTAACTCCTATCTAGACTTGTGTGTATTTTAAGACATTATGGCTTGTATCAGTATTGTATCTGACTTTATGTTTTTCCTAATATTAGCGTTGATTATGAGTAAATGTTTATTTTATACAGCCTTAGGCCGGGGTTCATTCCCTGACCTGGCTGGTGTGACACCTGGGTCCAGAAAAGGATAAGGGTGTTACACAATGGAGTTGTATGTAGTTAATACCACTAGATGCACACATTCAACTCATCCACACTAAATCCATCAACAAGATTAAAGCAAAACTAAAGTGCTGAAAAATATCAACAAAAAAAATAGTTTCTAATAACAAATTTTATGAAAACTATATAGCTTGAAACACGATTTTTACAGTCCAAATTTAAGAACAACTAGTGAGAATCTCTTATTAAAATTTTAGCTCTACTGAAAGAGAAATCACTCTATACGATCATTCACTTGGTGGAAATTGGTCATAATAGAAGAAACATGTGAATTCCTACTCAAAATCTTGCAAAAGCTCTTCTATTGCTGTCACACCCAAAGTAACAAAATTTAGATTTTCTTCAACGAGTGTGAAAATTACAAAAATACCCTTGGATAAAGTTTGTTTAAATTTTCTCTTTATGTTTGGTTTAATCTCAACATAGAAGTGAAGTGTATTCCAACAAACTCCCCCTTATGTGTTGTATCTCTCCCGCAAGCGCTTGGGGTCGATCAAGTAATATAGTACCCCAAGAGTAGGGTAGCCGAATCCATAGAGACTGGCTCTACTAGTACTAATTTGACTTCTATTAACTACCTAAAAATATAGATATTGATCAAATCATAACTAAGAAATCTAAAGAAGAAATAAAGTGAACAATTGGTGAATCTAGGGTAATCCAATGCAAAGATTATGGCACCCCTGATCTCTTTCCCCCTAGGAATGCCTTACTCGACTAATTTCCTAATACTGACCGGCTATTTAATTGATATATTCTTGGATCGTGAGGAACACTAATTTAGTTCAACCCCAATCTCTCGGTGGCTAAGCTCTAATTCAAATAAGATGACACTAATCGCCCCATGATTGCATTAAGTTCTGTAATTCATAGCATTAGGTTTTACCCTAATCCGGAAAGTGTGACACCATATACCCAATCTCTCAGAGCACACTCATCCCCTACCATCTAATTCCTGATCTAGCATGACCGAGATCTCTCTACCTAATCATACAATTCAAAAATGCAAATTGGGGATCTCATACTAGCAATTTGCAAGCATTAAGCATAAATAGATAGTTCAAAAGAACAAATCAAAACCAATATTATAAAAAGAGGAAATAGTCACAAGTTCATCCTATGGTTCAAGAATCTGAGGCATCATAGAAGGTTTAGCTTTGCATACTAAGAAATCCTAACACAAGATCTAAAGAAGACGACATAAATAAAGGTGATTCACTCCCAGATCGATGTATTCTCTGCCTTCAATCTCCGTCGAAACCCTAATTGTCAGCAAAAGAATCACAAAAGTCCTCCGATAACTTGCATCTGATAACCTTTTACAGACTTGAAACTTATGAAGCACGGTCATGCATAGGGCGTTTTTAGGTCCCACTTATCTCTAGAAGCTTCAAAAATCAATTCAGAGTGTTTTTAGATAGTCCCGAGATAAGCATAGATAAAACATGCTAGTGCTCTTTTGAAGCACGCCCGTGCTTTGAGAAGATGAATCATGTTGGGCAAAAACCCTAATTCTGGATTAGCACGCCTTGAGCACGCCCGTGCATAGGCCATGCTCTTCTCTAAAATGCTCCTTTTTAGCTCTTTTTGCTCCGAATTGAGTAGATTTTTGCTTCTTTTGTTCCAAACACCTATTTTCCTGAAAGCAGAGAAATAGAGAAAATACGCAAGTAGAGTAATAGAGGAATCTATGTAAAAAGATGAGTAAAGTGCATGCAAATATAGTGTAAAAATATGTATGACCATGCACTTATCACCCCCTCATGACTATGTAGAGGAATTCACCATTCCAGTGATCAAACAACATGTTCCAATCTTCTAACTTGGTACCACCAAGGTGAAAAACACTCTGATTGTCAAATAATAATGCATATCTCTCTTGCTTAAAACTAAGCTCTCAAAGAACTTCTTCATCCATAGCAAGTCTTTACATGCTTCTATTTTTGCAATAAATTATGTCTCAATAGTTGTAAGAGCAACACATTTTTGCAATTTTGACTGCCATGCCATAGCTTCACCTACAAAATTAATTAAATATCTTGAAGTAGACTTACAGGAATAAATGTCTCCAGCAAAGTCTGCACTAGTAAAGCCAATTAACACAGGTTCATCTATACCAAAAGATAACCTCGAACTATAAGTACCACAAAGGTATCTTATAACACATTTAAAATCTTCCCAATGCTCTTTACTTGGATTTGAGAGAAAATGACTGACAATACCAACAACATGAGTTTATATAAGGTCTAGCACATACCATGGCATCTTTATTGCACTTAGGCTCTTCTCCATTAGTCAACTAAACATACTCATTTGCATTGTATCAAGTAGAAGGCTGCCTGTTTCTTGTGGACCTTCTAAATAGTACTCTAGGATTCTCTTGTGTTTGTAGCTCCATATGAGTATCCACAACTAATTTTTCCCCTGTGTGAAAATTTGTATCAACTATATCCTGTTGACTATTTGGAGCTTCAATTGCACTTTGCTACATTACAAAAGTAGGTGAACTATATCCACATCAACTTAGGAACTACTAATTCATAGGTACTGACTCCTTTTTTTTGTCAATATTTACCACTGTTTGGTCTTCCATAAACATGACATCTCTACTTCTAATTATCTTTTTCTTAATAATGTTATAAAACTTGTAACCAAATTCATCATGGTTAAAACCTAAAAGAACACACTAATGGGAATTCATTTTGCGGAAAGTGCACAGAAGTCCGGAAGTGGACGGAAGTCCCACTTCGCCGAAGTTGGAGGAAGTGAGGGGAAGTTAACATCTCTAATGTTCATTTCCGCCAAAATGAACGGACATCACAGTTCCTACTTCTCCACTTCAAGTATTCATTTTGCAGAAAGTAAGATCACTTCGCTCTATACTTCAATACGGTGTTTCTTTCCACAAAAGTGGGGGAAGTCAGAAGTCATACAAATGCTTTTATATACATTTTATATGAAAGATTATAAACATTTGAAATAACCATTTTATTTTAAATTACAAAATCATGTCTTTTTAGCATGTTAAAGTTTTAGTTAACAAATCTTTTTGTCTAAATTATGTTAATTAGGCCAAAGATTATGCTCATGACAATTGTATATAAAAAGAAAACTCATTATATCCTCATGGGCATACCTTGAAAAAACCGAATATTTGTAGGGAAAAAAGAGCAAATACAAAATTTAAAGATGAAAAATCTTGTTTTACCTACATTTACTGATAAAAACACTACCCTGTAGATTTTAAACAAATAGCATAAACAAAGAGCATTAACATCTCCCTGAAACATAATAAGCTAGCATAACTGTTGTATTGTGCCTTCCACAATAACTCCTTGAAATAGCATCAAAGATGAATATTTTAGAAACTAAATAAGTTAACATTGAAAACAAACACATCTAGATAAAATAAAATTCAAGAAAATCTAGATAACAACTAGATAAAACAAAGTTAACATAAAACAACATAAAACATCATTAAAATTCAAGCAAATCTAGATAACAACTAGATAAAATCATACAAGACATCCAAATTAAACATGTCCATTACAAAGTTAACATAAAACAACATAAAAGTGCATTACAAGACATTCAAATTAAACATACCAATTACAAAGCTAACATAAATGATGTGCTGCTTGCCCTCAAGTGTACGGGATTGCTCAAGTAGTAATGTAGTAATGTACCATGAAGGTAAGGTAGTCGAATCCACAAGGAATGACAGAGCTAGTACTAGTTTATCTTCTATTATCTAGCCTAAAATATTTTTGGTGTTTTTTTGATCCTAAGTAATCTAAAGAAGAACTAAAACTAAACTGAACAGTTGGCAAATCTAGGGTTATCAATCAAGAGGACATGGCACCCCGGATCTCTATCCCTTAAGAATCCCTTGTGACTAGTTTCCTAATATCGGTTACCTAGTTGATGTATTCATGGACCTAAGAGAACCCTAAATTAGTCTAACCATTATCTCTTGTGCAACCAAACCCTAGCCACATACAACAACTTCATAATACGAAAGCATTATTATTATTAATGTTCTGTGGTTCCCACTATTAGTTTTACCCTAATCCGGAGAAAGTGTTATGAAGTCACCGTGATCACCTGATCTCTTAGCGTGCGCACCGCCTATTATCTATGCCCGTATCTAGCTTGACCGAGATCTCTCTCAATGTATAAAGCAACTCAGGTATTTGATCAGCGCTTATGCACTAACAAATCATAAGAATTAAGCACACATAGAAAATTCACAAGAATAATCAAAAAGAAAACCTAGTATTAAAGAAAGAAAAATAGCCACAAGTTCATTTAGTTTTCAAGGACCTGAGGCACCACAAGGGGTTTAGCCTCTCATGCTATCGGAAACCATAAAAAAGATCTAAAGAAGAAAACATAATAAAATAATATTGACTTTCTCGATTGATGTCTCCTTTCGCCTTCAATCTCCTCTCTGAAACCCTAGCCGACAGTGCAAGAACAGCCAAAGTCGATCCGCCAAAAGTTTCACCAAAAAGTTGATGTGGGAACCCTTTATAGATTTCAAAAATCATGAAGCACGGGCATGCAGATCTAAGCATGCCTGTGTTCTATCCTGAAAATGTATTTTCTAGAATCCCTAGAGTTACATGGGCAACATGCCCGTACTTCCGGTCGTGCACTTTTTTTAGCACTACGAAGTCTTCATCAAACATTCAATCGGATAACAATTTCACATGGGATTGATATGAGATTTTAATTAGGTGTTCCCGACTCCTTTTTTTTCAATTTGAGTGGTGGAGATCGGCTTTGGAGTCCTGTAGCTCTTGTAATAAATTCTTGACCTTTGCAACTCATTCATAATGCTCAAAACCCTATCAACTCTCTTTTTGCTCCTTTGTCATAGAACACCCCTTCCAATTTCCACTTGATTAATCCTAACTTGGTCACCATCTTTGAGAGCTAACACTCTTTTCTGAAATATGTCTTTTCAGCTCTTTTTGCTCCGAATTGATCGATTTCTACTTCTTTTGTCCCAAGTGCCTGTTTTCCTGTTCAATCACAACAAAATACCCAACATAGCAGAAAAATAGAAAAATCTATGTGAAAAGACACACAAAGTGCATGCAAATGTAGTATGAAAATATGTATAATTATGCAATCATCAATAAACAAGCCCATAGACATCTAGAAAATATCTTAGAACATGATTCTTATTATCTGGAAGCTCTTCTGTCAGCAATAAAGCAATCCAGCCATCTTTTGCACAGAGATGGCTTCCGTATATAAATTTATCAGTAAGGTTCCTATCTGTTATCAGTACTATAAACACTATCTCCATATCATCATCATTATAGCCCTCCATACTCGACAGAGCATCACTCAACCTGCTCTTCCAAGGCTTCTTTTTGGAACTTTCAAATGAAGTGTCTAAATGATCAAACTTTACTCCAAAGAAATCCATCATAAGATTCTTACTACTCACCCTTGATATACAAGCAATCCTTGTAGTAGAATATGTTGCAGAAGACCTTGGCAATTCATACTGTTGGTTGTTGGTCTCAATTGGTTCAGTTTTAATTTCATCAGTAGCAGATGTATTGGTACTTTCAATCTTTGGTTCTTCAAATCCAAACTGGTTAAAGATTATTTATACATAATCACCAATGTCATGATCATCCCGAGAAAAACCTCCGTGGTCATCGAAGTGGGGAATAGGATTGTTTAGTAGATCCTTTTCTTTTGGATGTGCCTATGAAAACATGGAACATTATAAATTCTCCTGATTCTTTAAGTAAGTTATAATACGCACATATTGATTAAAATGAATGAAAATAATTCATCTAACTCAACACATGTGTGATAAAACTCATCTTCAAGCACCAAAATTTTCAAGTTATAATTCCATCCGACGCTAATAAGGCTCATAATCTTCTTGACCTCTTGAGATTTTTCTTATGGTGTGAATGTGATTTTCAACATTATCTACATTCATGCAATCAAAAGAGAATTTTCCTTTTACTATGTTCACAGCCCCCACGATCACTTGACGAACTTATCGATCTTCAATCCAGCTTTTTCCCTCTCTACAAGGTAGGGATCAACACATCATCCATCTCTTTTGTCTATCGCTTATTAGGTAAACCTTTACTCTTCTGATTTGTTGAACTTGAAGTTGCAACCGTTATTTTTCTGTCACATTAAAAATAAAAAACAAATATGATTAATACCACAAAAACCACATTGAAAGTACATGTAAAACATATAATGTGATCAATAAAGACCAAAAATTAAAGCAAGTAATTAAAAAAAATGATTTTGTTGACAAGCATGTTGTGCATACCATGAATTTCCTAACACAAACCAAATTAAAGCACGATGAGTTCATGAACAATCTGCATCATATTGATAGGTCAATCATGGAGAAAATATAGAAAAAAAAAATTGAAAAGAAGGTTAGCAGAAGTTAAGAGACTTTTAAATGTGCATCACATTAGAAGACGCCCAAAGTAGTTTGAAGATGGGAAATAAAGTCTAGGTTTCATGCATCTACATAGTCCCAAAACACAATGCACAAGTGAAATTTTAGGGTGGAGTCCGTGAATTGTAATCAATCCACATTTCATCTACCCTCTTATTACAGATTTTCCGCCATTGATTGAAAGCCTCCCATTGTTCTCAGAATGTGGCCATCCTTGCTTGTGTAGGTTCTTCCTCAATAAGAACATCCTAGTGTATAACCATGTCTACTGGATCAACTTCTTTTATGAAATTGTGTAGGATTGATGAGTGCATAATTACAGATATTTTCAAATCATATTTGCATGCACTTTTTCTATCTTTATGAATGTATTCCTCAATTTTTTTCTATGTTGGGTATTTTGTTGTCAATGGATAGGTAAACAGGGTCTTGGAAAAAAAGAAGCGAAAAAATGAATCAATTCAAAGCCAAATGAGTTGCAGAAGCCAATAATTTATTACAAAATCTATAGAACTCTAAAAGAGATCTCCACCATTCAGATTGAAGAATAATAAGTCAGAAACATCCATTTAAAATTTCAAGTCAATCCCAGGTCAATTGGTCATCCGATCAAGTGTTTGATGAAGACTGTGCAGAGTTGGAAAAGACACACGACCACGGAGCTACTAACATGGCTGTGTCAGATGCACACGGGAGTGTGCATGCCCGTGTGAAGGCCATGTGCATCTCAGGATAAGCCAAAAACGCATCAATTCAATTTCAGATGATTCCATACTCACACACGGGGTTAACACGGCTCAGACACGATCATGTTTTTTAAAATTGAAGCCTATAAAAAGCCATCGGATCAAATTTGAAGGGGACTTTGGGCGGATCAAATCCCTGGGGTTCTTTGCCCGTCAGCTAGGGTTTAGAATAGGAGATTGAAGGCGGAGGAGAAATCGTGCAAGGGATGATTTATTTTATTATGTCTTCCTCTCTAAATCTTATTAGGCCTTCCCATAATATGAGGGTGTTTGGTTCATGGAGCACATGGAGGTTATGGGGGTCATAGAAGTCATGGAAATGAGAAGTCCAAGTTCCATAAGGATTTTGCACTTCATGGTGTTTGGTTAGACACCGAAGTTGTTATGGAGCTTGCACTTCTATAGACTTCCAATGTTTGTTTGACGGAAGTGAAGATATTGAAGTGTGGATCCGATCACTACTTTTGTAAATTGTGAGCTTACCCACAAAGTTGGATTTTTTTTTAATATATTATATTTTTTATTTAATAAATATTTTATCAGTTAGATGTAATTTTTTTTCAATTAGTTTTTTTTCCCAAAATAAGAATATTACTTTTTTATTTAATAAATAATTTGTTTATATTTTGGATATATATAAATTTTATCTATTAGATACTCCAAAATTATAAAAAACACACACTTAATATAAATAAATCATAGAAATAAACAGATGAGCAACTTAAATATGTTATTTGCGCCTCTTCTAAAATTTCAAATACATTTGAGTTTCATAACTTTGATCTATTCTTGCATGCAAGTATATTTCTCCCATCCAAATTTCCATATGATGAACTTATTATAATACACTTTCTGATAATAATTAGGAAACTCAAGTTCATATTAGTTGAAATTCTTCTGCCTCGTTCGCAGGTTTTTGGATGATTTCTTCATGAAAAGAATGCAAGTGATAGCAAGTTTGGTAGCCTTCAAGCCACATGTGTTTTGTCAATCTTCTCACTTGTTCTTGTATCTCTTTAATATGTAAATGTAACAGCTCTCTGGAAGCAAACACATGAATTTTACTCTTGAACTAATCCAACTGCAACACATGAACTCCACCGTAGAAATAAACAAAGTTGCATATTTATTTGACAGCAAAATGTAAGCTGATGAGTCCTGTGTGCTGGTAGGAGGATACGCCACAGGTTGGTTCCAAACTCACAAAGCAACCTGCTCACAATATATTACACCACACATACTCATTAACAATATCCATGGGCTCACCTTATAAACATAATTCAATCTGAAACAGAACCCTATTTCATTAACAATTTAGTGAACAAAAGAATCCTATCTCAACTTATAACCAGAATTCAATCTGAAACAGAATCAAACAAACATGGGCTCCAATGCCCTAATTCAGGAAAAAAACAATTACAAACAAAAAATTGTTGAGTCTTAAATAAAACATGTTATATTTCCAAGTATCCCGAAATGAAACTAGACACAGATAAGCAGCTTTAGAAGTTCAATGAGCAACTGTTAAAATATCACAATGTTCATAATCTGACATACAAAACAGTGAGTCCAAAGTAACTAATATAGGAACAACACAAAAAAGTGTGTCTACACAACAACATAGATAACAAGAGTGAGTCTAACAACCTATCACCCCATCAATCATAGGAAAGGAACCTTCGGATCCATAATTTCCTTAATTCCAAGATCTTTGGAATGAATGACCTAGCCAATAACTAGCTCGATTGCAAGTACGCAAAAATATCATTTAGAGTTTCAATGTCATAACCATCCACCTCCATAACCTTACTATATAAGATGTCACTCCAGTGAGTAGGGTTTTTGAAAGCATGAGTCATGTCCCTAACACAATCCATCAGGTCACTTATATTATTTTGGATGGGCTCTCTAACTCTTTTTGTTCTACGGGAAACACTTGGTTGTGCATGATTAATATTAGCCATCGGCTGATTTGCATTCACATTATGATGCAGGACAGCCCGAGTCAGACGATGCCGAATTATCTGATTGCACCATGAGAGCTTTGGCATACCATAACTTAGCGGACTGACGTAAAGGCGGAAGGTGATCGAGCCAAGTCCGGAATTGGGGAGCACTTTGGACACGTTTTGGTATTTTGGCCATAACTTTGGCTACTGATATCGGATTCGTGCGCTCAGCCCCAATTCGGAAAGCTTGTCTCTACGTGCACGTGAGGTCTATCAAGCTTTGCTCGATGGACCTTTCCTTCCTCCTCAAATTCCACTATTTTCCCCGTTGTTTCTTAGTTTCTCGATGTTTTTTTCCGATTTTTATTAATACTTTGTATGCCAATTTAGGATAGGATACGAATCCGATTTGAACTCAGATTTTTAAGAGTTATCTGATATGTTTAGTTATTTTAGAATTAGATAATTTTTTTCTATTGGACAGAAATTTGCTGATTTGGGCAAAGTTGGATAAGAAGATAGAATTTCTAGGTTATCTAGGTTAATTTTTTTTAGCTATTTAAACCCAGCTTGTGGGTTGAATTTTATTCATTGATTATTGAGTTATATTTTCCTTTTAAAGTTTTAGAGACTTTTCTTCTTTGTTTGTCCTACCTTTTCTTGCTCTTTTGTCAATCCCCCCTTGGTTACTACCGCCCGCAGGTTAATCACTACCTTGCTCGGCGTCACATTAGGTTCGGGACTTTCGTCATCTTGAAGTTCATCCTCATCATTGTAAGGATTCTCTGATAAATTATTGAAAACAGTCCTCGTACTAGACCTTGTGGCATAATCATCACCACATATGATCTTCAGTCCTTCATAATTGCCTATTGGTTTATTTATAAAAGGTCTTGCAGCTGGGTGAGCCTGTAATATCAAAATAAATTTAGGGAAACAAGATAATTTTCAAATAAAGTTATGAATTTAAGTATTCAAAAGTTAACTATTACCTCAACATATGCTTTGTAGACAACTAGATCAAGGGTAACCATTTTTAGTTCCTCATTCCAACCAACCCGCTCAAGTCCTTTGCCTTTTTAATCTTCAGGTATCTAGCCTTCAAAGTACGATAGTGGTTCTCCACATTTCCGGGGTCAAATCTTGTATTGAAATGTTGATTGACTACACCTACAACAAACACAAATGCAGCATACTTGAACGTCTTATCACATTTTAGTCCTTTATGGACTTGCTCCACCATAATAGGGATTAAGAAATCATCATATTATGGTTTTCAACGTTTTTTTGCATTCCTTTCTTTGGATTACTTGGGTTTCCATTAGTAATATCTCCGTTGTTTGACCCACCGATATCCATTTTTTAAGATCTAAACCAATTGACAAGCATGTCTGTTAGAAACTAGCATATTTCAATCAAGTACATAAATAAAATGGCAAAACAAAACCATCAGCCTATCCACACCAACAAAACAGCAAAATTGTCATCTTATGTTACTATAGAGTAGAAATCTTCTTAAGAAATTGAAAGCAAAACACACAACAGTCTTTACAAGTAAAAGAAATAAGAATGAAATACGAAAAGAGGCAGTCTCTTCAACGTGAAAAAAATTAAGTTATATGAGATATGAAGAAAAGAAAACAAATATAAACATAATAGTTTCGAATATTAACACCTACTGAAAGCCTTTAGAGAGCCGAAAAGCAGTACCAAAACAATCCTAATAGAATTATTGATAAATCTAAATACAAAAACAATAAAAAAAAAATTTAAAAATATATATATATATATATATATATATAAGCTTGCCACCAATTGAGAACTTTGTTTATGATGGTGATAAATCATACGAAGTTCACCATTGAAAAGAATGCTCAAACCTGGGCATAGTCATCCATCATATTGTGCATCTTTTCCAACAAAAAAAAAGCACATAGTGACCCTTGATTTCCATGATGAGCAATTTTATTTATTTTGAACCAGGACCATTCTTAGCAAGATTTCAAACATAAAATCAGGAGTAGGTAGAAAATCACAGAAATAAACAAAAAACAAATATGCCACATTTAATTAAATAAATAGAAATTTATCCCAAAGTGTCTGTTACATATAACATTCAATAAACCAAAAATTCCCTTCAATATTACAATCACATAGAACGACCATATTTGCGCCACATTTCATTAGCAATAATGTCCCTAAACTCAACCCACTGCCTATTCTCCTCCCTTTGTTCTCGTTGTGACCTAGGTTGAGATGAGATAACTTCTCCATTGATCGTCGACCTTGACTCTTGTATTATCTTGTCATTTGGGTCAACACCGGCTATGTAGTTATGGAGGATGGTGGCAACAAAGACTAAATCAACTTGTGTCTCAAATGGAAATAGAGGCTGTGATGTTAAAATCTTGAAAAGGTTTTTTAGTATTCCAAAGGCACGTTCAACCTTGCTACACAATGAGGAATGCCTAAGTTGAAAAGTTCTCTCGCATTGGATGGTGGTCGAGCACTATACTCCTTTAAATGATGTCTAACTCCTCGGTGGGGTGAAATAAAACCATTCATTGTTGGATAACCGGCATCAACCAAGTAGTATTTTCCTACAAGTGAAAATCAAACTATTTAGTTTCTTACTATATAAATATGTACTTAATAAGATATGTATTTTATTATAATACCTTCTATGACCTTTAAACGATATGGTAGTGGTTGCGATAATGCATCTTTCAAGATGGTAACATCATTTGTCGAGCCCTCCCATCCAGCTAATACATAAGTAAATTTCAAATTAAAGTCAACTGCGGCCAAAACATTTTGGGTTGGACCCTTGCGCCCACGGAAACGCGCAACATCACTTGGAGGAACCGCGACAACTATGTGTGTGCCGTCGAGTAACCCAATGCAATCCTATATTAATGATTGGTCAACAAATTGTAGCACGAGAAATTACATTAGTGTCACTACGAAAGCAAAAAGATTAACTTACTTTAAAAAAAAGGGTACCATGATGGGTTTTTTTGAATCTCAAGATGCTCATTCCCTCCTAGTTGTTGCATAAAATCATTGCGGAGGCTAAAAATAGGACGCAAGACTTTATGAAAATATCTACTGATAGTTTCTCCAGAGCGTTTGAATTCTACTCTCATGGTTCTATTTTTAGTGTTATGGCCTATGATATAAAGGAACATTGCAAGTTGTTCCTCTATAGATGTGCTCTTTGTATCTTTGGGTACATGCTTCTCCTGGAGAATTGTGGCAAGTTGAAGGAAAGAACCTATATCCATCCTAAGATAACTAACACAATAATCATTCCCACTTTGTAGGATACGATGCATGTGTTTCTTCCTATTTATATCTTTGAACATAGAAGGTTCAATATACGTAACTTTATCTTGTCCCCCATTTGTATCTCCTAACAAAGTGACAATTATCGTTATAATTGTCATTATGATGGTATCTTGTTATCTCAACCTTTCATTGTGCTCCATGTTGTCCATCTATATAATAACAAACAAGTGAACAATATGCAAAATCCCCAATAGTATTATTTTATAACAAAAATAATGCAGTAATGAAAACATATAATGCAGGAACTATATGCAAAAAAAAAAAACCTAATAAATATTAATGCAATAAAACAAATAGATTACCATAAGCCAAGATATGAAACATTTGCCTGTGGTTCAACCATTTGCATGTAATCTCATTATTCTGTGGATAATAAAAGATTTTTACTATTTATCAGTCCATGGTTTTTCCCTCTCACATTAAAAGACTGTCACGCCCCGACCTGGATCCCGGGACCTCGGGCACGTCAACAGACCGGCCGTACTCAAGCAGAGACAAGCTCAACTCAAATACAAGGCCTAAATGTGATAAGCAGATAACAATCCATAACATAAACTCAAGTTCAAAAGAACACAGAGTCATAAGGGTCCATAGGCCCTATACGAACTTTGGTCCCTATACGGGTCCTAAAGAAAATAAACAGCTCTCAGAATATAAGATAAAGGAGACTCCCAGACCTCGGATCTCCTAGTGACCTCTCCTCAAGCTCTGCCCCCTAAACCTCGGAATCTGTAAAAGAGAAAGAGCAAAACGCATGAGCTTTCGAATGAAAATCCCAGTAAGTATCCCTGTGGGGTCATAAAGACATAAATAGGCAATATGTCAAACAATGAGGTCACAATACCAAGTAACACAATCCTAGGAGTCTAACAGAAACAATCCAAAGGTACGACCCCTGATACAGAAGCCCTCGGGCTCTGTGAAGAGTTTCAAAGAGAACTCAAGGATCACTCCCGACCAGTATATCCAGCTACTTGCAATAAGCACGACCTTCTGGTCGTTCGACCCTCCGGTCGCAATTCGGTAGAACTACCTCTCATACGTGTTAACACGGTCAGTGAATCAAGCCCACTGACAAGTAAGACCACCAGAGATTCGCCCCTCTGGCAAGGAAGGCAGAAATACCAGGGGGTCCTGTCCCTAAACATTCCCCTATCGGAGCCCCCACGCTCCACTGAGTCCGGGCAGTAGACCATACAAACAGGGACACCAACATCCCGAAACAAGCATACATGCTCAACAGGAATCTAAATAGACACAAATAGCATGTATGATAACAGTAAGGCATGTAACAAGAAAACATAAGCAAGTCCAAGAAAACCCGAAACCGGGAGGGAACTAGGCAAGTGTACTTACCTCTGGTTTGTTGAAACTAGATGTCCTTCTAGCTTCCTCTTGAGTGCCTACAACTCCCCGAGAGTATCCGCATCTGAGAGGTTCTATTAGAATTAGGATTCTAATAATTTTCTATGTCTCTAGTTTCACATGCATGTCTACTGTCTCTGTTGGGCCTGGGCCCACTAACGGGTCCTAAAGATCTTCTCTCGGGTTTTTGGTCCTTTTCCCCTGTTTCCATGTCCTTTAGATGTCTCTAGACCCAACTTGGTCAAACCTAGTCAACTCTACACTCACATGTTGGGTCTGATCCCTATTTGGTTGTCTCTAATCACTTTAGTTGGATTGGGCCCATTTCAAGCCCATTTCACAGTTTAGCTTGACCTTAGCCCTTTTTAACCATAGAAGGGCATTTCAGTCATTTTGATTAAGTTCACCTTTAGATCATTTAACAAAAACTAACCCACTCATGTTATTAGTTTATATCTTGTCCTGATTTGGTTGAGCCCAATTTCCAATCTTTCAACCACCTTGTTTTGATTTAATCAACTTAATTTGATTAATCATCGTTACACAATAAGGTTTATTAAAAGTATTTAATAACCTTAATAATCTCTCAAATTATTCCAACATTAATCAACTAAATTTGTCACACAACCTAGATTTAAAATCTCATCAAGATTCTTAAATCATTTTTGGCAATCAATCGAATTAATTACGTCACACCGATTTTTTTTTATGGAAATATCCTCAATCATACTAACTAAGTAATTGATTTTTGTCACGCTACTATAGTCTCACAATTAATTAAATAACTGTCACACCCCCTATAGTCACTGTTTTAATTAAAACATTGCCCTTTAATATTTATTATTGAATATATATATATATATATATATAATTAAAACATTGCCCTTTAATATTTATTATTGAATATATATATATATATATATATATATATATTTAACCTTCTTCTTTCTCTCTCTCGCGCGCGGCCGTGGCTCCAACGCCACCGGCCTTCCTCTCCGACACTCTCCGCGCACCTGCCCGTGCTCGGTCCCCATCGTAGGAAACCTGACGACCACAACAGGGTCCTCTAGTGCGCCGCCAGCCTCGCCACTAACGTCGGAAATCTTTGAAGTGCTTGGCCGCGAGAGCAACACTCTCCGACGAGCTCCCCATCAAGTAAACAACACATGCTACCATTCCTAATAGCATAAATGAAGGTACAAGATAGTTACCATGTGTTTTTCGACGCAGAGCGGCACTGTTGATGCCGGGAAGAGCCTCGGTTACACTTTTCCGGCGAGCTCTGTCACACTATGCAGCACCTTTGTTTCCTCCACTGTCTACATTCTCTCTCATTAAGCTTGGTAATGCTGCGGATGCAAGTCAAGTTCGTGGCAGGCTCCCTCGTTGACCACCCTCTCCTTTCCCGTTCCCAACATCACCAGAGTTGGAAGCTCAGTTTGTTTGTAGTGCGAAGACCTAGAGGGATTACCCCCCCCCCCCCTCCCTCCCTCCCTCCCTCTTTATAGCCTCACTCGGAGCCAGACGAACGGTCGGCCATTAGAAACCGTCTATGGGCGATGGCCGGCTTCCCGCGTAACGGCCGGACAAAGCGGAGCCCTCGCATGGGCGTTGTGGTAGGGAGAAACTGCGCCTCGAGATCGTCACTCCGATGATTAACGGTTAGGATCGAATAGATCGCATCCTACTGCCCAGATTAAATTAGGA
This sequence comes from Dioscorea zingiberensis, assembly GCA_026586065.1. Lineage (NCBI taxonomy): Eukaryota > Viridiplantae > Streptophyta > Magnoliopsida > Dioscoreales > Dioscoreaceae > Dioscorea > Dioscorea zingiberensis. Next base: position 249,843 of record JAGGNH010000029.1, on the reverse strand, counting down.
AACCTAGGATCGTGCACCTATTGGATCAACGGTCATGATCTCATCACAACCAAAGGCCATATCTTCTCAAGTCACCTCGAGATGGGGACTCATCTCTAGATGGGTGGCCCCTGTGAGCCCGCACCATGGGATCACTCCCATCAAACCGTTTCTCCTTGCCTCGCATCTGATCCACAATCAGATGGATTTAATCTCGGCTCGACACGTGGCTACACCATAGCCACTATAATGCCTCGCGATAGCGTGATTTCCACGATCTTCTAATCCTATCCGTTGTCTCCCGAAAATTTTCCAGAGGTCCCCATATCATTCTATGTTACACCTAGGTCCACCCCTGTGAGAGAGAATTATTCTCCTTTAGTCCTTGGAATTTTAAAAATTTCCAAAAGATCCTCCTGACTCTCCATTAACCCTAGTTAGGGTTTTTTTTTTTTTTTTTGCCCTTACATTCTCATTTTCTCCCATCTAATTAATTAATCAGGAAGACCTTTCCTTTAATCAATAATCCAATTTAAAGGAATTTAACTAATTTTATTCTGATAAAATTCATGGATTTTACAAAGACTCCTCATACTTTCCTTGTAGTTACTAGCTAAATTTTATTTCAAATTTATTTATGAACCTGCTGTAACACAACGAAAAAAGGGGATGGGCCATATAATTTACAATTGGTTTTTACTACTTAGCAATCCTTGTAGTTATCAGTCCATGGTTTTTACTATTCATGACCTTGCACAATGATAAATAAATAGCACAGAAGAACATTTCTAATTCATGATTAGAAATAGATTAGCCATATTATTTCATTGATTGAAAATAACATATATGCATTACATATAATGACCAACACTAACATCTAATAAAAAAATCAAAACATAAGATGAAACAAAGAAGATGTGAGAATTATTTATTTTCAAAAACAACATAATTAACATATAAGATACTCGATTTATGCTTGCTATAATAATTTAATGGATGAATTCACTATTGATCCTGAAAATAATCGCCGAAGATCACTACCATCAGAACATACACAACTTCTTAAAGTCTTAAACAAAAAGAATATGCACCAATTTCTCTCATTTAAACCAAACCCAAGAACGAAAATTCAAGAAAGAAGTAAGTGATAAACACCCACCATTCATCTTATAACATTGCAAAGAATCATCAAGAGTGAAAGCGAGAAATGAATGTTGAGTTTAAGTCCCCGAAAATCACATCCAATCACAAAACGGTTCAAAAACTCTTAAAACAACAAAAATCTTCCGTAATTTCTTTGATTTGTTACCTGAAAACCAAATCATTGAGCAAATATTTAAGAAGAAAATGATTGATGCTTTAACCACGGTTCAGCATAGCACATCACAAAAGAATCGTGAATGCATAGATGCATGCCAATTCACACACTCTTTAAACAGCAAAATCAACATTGTTTCTCAACAATTTTCATCATGAAAAACAAATCAAAAAAAATATATTCCAACAGCTAAAAAATCAATAAACAAGCACAATATCTCTACTAATCATAAAGCATGAAAAGGATGTATGAAGAACCATATCTCATACTCTATTGGCGTGTAGATGATCGAAGAGAAGGACAGAAGAGAGAGGTAGAGGGAAATAAACAAAATCCTAAAAAATGCAACAATAAACAAAATCCTAACAAAAAAATAAAGAAAATGAGGACCTTCAGAGAAGATGAGTGCTCACCGGCGAGGAAGGCAAGGCAGCGACAGCCGCGAGTCGAGGTGAGTGAGATGAATGGTTTCTGTTAGTGCAGATGCACATTTGTTGGCATTACTTGACACCATGATGATATGGCACAAGCTGACGTGGCAAGAGGTTGACAAGCCAAAGACATGATGTCAAGACATGGTTGACAAAGACACAAGGTCAAAGCATTGAAGAGTTCAATATGTGTGTTATCAACATTTATATCTTTTGTCTATGAGCACATTTAAGTTGTGTCTTGAGTCATAATCAGTTCATGTCTACAATGGGAATTGTTATGTTGTAACGGGTCTTTATACCCAAGTCAGTTCAGTTGGTCCAGTTATGGTCAGTTCACTAGTTGGTGTTGACAGTTGACAAGTCAAGAAGATGTGATAGCCACTGGTGCTTTGGAGAGAAAGTTGGGAGCAACTCATGCAGACAACTACAACCAATATGGCAACATGAATCTACTTGGAGGAAAGAATAAATTGTAAATAGTTGAATTGATGCAGCCCAGATTCAAGCAGAGGCTATATGGAATGCAAGCTTGTTTTAGGAGGTGACTGCATGCAAGCCTGGAAATATCATGCAAGCAAAGATTATTGATTGAAGATTGCATGCACATGCAAGCAACATTGAAGGCTGATTGAAGAGAAGCTCTTTGAAGATGCCATGCAGACTGAATAGGCAGCTATATGCAAGTGGCCATGCAAATTGAGAGTTGTCATGCAAGATTGGGAGATTGCATGCGTGAAGAAATGATTGGGAGCTGATTGAAGATAGCATGCAGACTAATAAGGAGACTTCATGCAAATAACTATATGATTGAGAGTCAACATGCATGGAGATTTGGAGCTGATTGGGAACTGATTGAGAACTTGATTTGGCAAGCTACATTGGTGATTGATGAGGTGCTGAATTGAAGCCAAATCAAGAAGTGATTGAAGACCATATTTGGTGTTGATTGAAAAGCAAATATTGTAGAGACGAAAGGAGCATGATGGGCCAAGTTGTGACCAAACTTGGAAAGAGATTGGAGGAGCCAATCTTACAGCTCAACCTTGCATGAAGATGAAGGTTGATGGATGGTTGCGCGCTATGGTGGAGTGCGACAAGTGAGAAATTTGAGTCTGTGATGGAGAGGTGGATCGGCTAGTTGCGTGTAGGGATCGGGGAGGATCGGCGTAGTAGACTCGAGACTCAACCGGGGAGGGTTGGAGGTGCGTCGAAGTCGAAGAGGTGCAATGGATGTTGTAGCCTTGGTCAAGTTCTTGGTAGGGTCATGTTGCAACTCATGTTACAACTAAAGTTGCAACATCGAGGTGGAAGGAGTCTAATTACGGAAAGTCATGAGGAGAATTACGAAGGTGGAGGCGGTCTTTGTGATGGCGTGAAGACGAGGAGGTGACTATATAAGACCAGGACTTGGAGGGTTGAGGTGAGCCGACTAGAGTAGTCCCTTGGAGAGGAGGGTAATAGTGGTCATTGTCAATCAAGGAGTGGAGGTGCTTATGATAGATTGAGTGAGGAACTCTTGTACTCCTGTTTTTCCCTACACCTTTAGTCGATTATCTTCTCCGAGCTTGGCCCCCCAGATGTAGGCTTGGTTAGCCGAACTGGGTTACCAACTTGCTTGTCTCCTTTATGTGTGGTTTGCTTTGCTTGTGTCTCTCCTCTTGATGTGTTGAATATTTCTTTGTTTGTGAGAGAGTGTGAGATTAATTGTGTTTTCGATTCATTGAGAGGTTGTAATTCTTAAAGCCACACAATCACTCTTGGTGGAACTAACAAGATTGCAACACCACAAGTTACAGCCTGACAGCAAGTTGCAACAGAAGTTACAACAAAGATACAACAGGCGGACAACCGAACCCGACGGAACTTTCAGTTTCAATGAAAATTATTTTGTGGATTTCAATGGTGTTTTCTTTTAAAAGCTCTGAAAATTATTGCACACCTATAATTTGCAACAGGACCAATGAGTTCATATTATCTTCTTGCTTTGAATATAGCAGGCAACCTATACAAGCATTGTGTCAATCTTAAACTATTTATCCGCCCATACATGCATTGCTAAAATTAAATTTATATATACCTCTTTTGTATTACATATTGATGTCTTTTCTGCTACATGATTGATATACCAACTTAATTTGTTCAGATTTCTTTTTTTTTTCTCCCATATCATAACTTGCATCAACAGTGTGTTACTTGTTTGGTCTAGTTTTTGTTGTAATAGATCAAGTATTTGGATTGTCATATACCTGCTTTACTTATTAAAATATTGAATGGGATCCCATATTGTTTTTGTTTGGTCAGTTTTCCCGATAGGTCTTGTTGTAATAGAACTTAAAATCAGGTTTTTGGATTGTCATATATCAACTACACTTCTGTTTTTTTGTTTTTTGTTTTTTGTTTTTTTTCTTTTTGGGTCATCCTATAACCTAAATAGAAATCAAAATAAGTTATTCCACATTATTTCAAAATAAAATTTGGACTAGTCCTGGTTCTTGTGTTGTCAAAATCATGTCAATAGAATATATCAATTTGTTTATTCTCCATAGAACTCAAGATCAAATCAATAGCATTGTTTATTCCTCATCTCTGCTGCATATTAAGGTCCCTGCCATGTTGTTCTCAAATCTTTTATGAAATCTTGCCAGTCATGTTAAAAGCATGCTTGAGGGCGGTGTCTTTTACATGTCTTAAAACATTAAAGTTTGTCGCTTTGAATCAATGAAAACATTATGTAGATGGATAATTGGAAAACCAACGAGAGGGTGAGGGCTTTTGCTGCGGCGTTCACTACAATTGTTGTCATCATAGCCTTTCTTTTAAGAGAAAGGCACTCTAGGAAGAAGAAGAAGGTAGATGTCTGACCCATCTATGTTTGGAGACCTAACACGGAGAAGACATATGCGACGCATTCTTAAGGGAGGTAGGGATTACTGTGTTAGTTATCTCCGGATGGATGTAGGCCCTTTCATGCATCTCGCAACAATTTTGCGTAATCGGCGCTTACTCCAAGACACAAATCATGTTTCAATAGAAGAACAATGCTATTTTCTTGCATATATTCGGTCACAACACAAAAAATAGGACAATGCGCATCATGTTTCTCCGATCCGGCAGAGCAATTAGTAGATAATTTAACTACATGCTCCGTGCCATTTTCTCGCTTAGTGATGATTTTGTGCAGCCCCCTATATCCAACTGCCATCCTGAGATTGAAAGTAACCCTAACTGGAACCCTTTTTTCAAGGTAGGTTGTCATTTCTTTCGTATGTATTTTGACTCGTTGCATTTCATCTTAGTTTAAGTTGAAATTTCTATGAATTATTTAGGATTGTATTGGTCTATTAGACTGCACCCACATCGCTGCATCTGTCCCGCAAAATGAGATGGCATGATTTCATGGTCGAAAAGGCCTACACAAAAAGTGCTTGCAGTTCTCAATCCTGACTTGCGATTCGCCTATGTGTTGGCCGGTTGGAAAGGGTCAACGAATGATTTTACTGTCTTAAGAGATGCATTGGCACGTCCCCACCCGGAAGGCCTTAGGGTCATAGAAGATAGGGTCAACATTATTGACAACATCGTTATAAGTTATGACTAAATTTTTTCATGAATGTGCTAGTTTTTTTTTTTTTTTACTATTTTGTAGGTAAATATTATCTTGAAGATGCTGGGTACACAACGATGAATGGTTTCATCTCCCCATACCGAGGTGTACGGTATCACCTCAAGGAGCATAGTAGCCCCGACAAGCTCTAGAGAGTTGTTCAACCTTAGGCACTCAATGTCACGCTCTAGAGTTGAGCATGCATTTGGGACCCTTAAGAATCGGGACCCTTAAGAATCGTTTCAAAATTCTTACCTCTCATCCTTTTTTCCCATATAGGACCCAGGTCAGACTAGCGCATGCCAGCTGTGTCATTCACAACTACATAGCCAGTGTTGATCCCAATGATATGATTACCCAAGAAGACACAACCCATCATGATGAAGACATTAGCACATCGCAAGCAAGGTCACAGAGAGAGCAGAGGGAAGACAACAGGCAGTGGGTTGAGCTAAGAGATAGGATTGCAGAAGACATGTGGAGCCAGTATACTGGCATTTAGTAACTAATAACTGATATGGTTTTTGTGCATCAGTTTGCATTCAAGTCCCTCAATGGTTTTTGCTCCAAACTACTAATATCAAGGTGCATGTTTTGTTTGGTGGATTTAAATGTTAACCTATTTCAGTGTTTGTTTTGTGGATTTATGTGTTAACCTATTTCAGTGTTTGTTTTGTGGATACAAGTGTTTATCTATTATTGTGGTTGCTGAAATTTATGGTTTCAACGGTAATATTCTGTAAATTATTGTTCATCTATAATTGTTTCTTCTTGAATTGTGTTAATGGTGGCATTCTGTTGTAGTGTTTACTTTAGTGTTTTTAAATGGATTTCAGTATTTTTTTAGTGGATTTCAGTGTTACAAAATTTCAATGTTCTTGAATATTGGTGTTCATAGTGTTTTTGAAATCTAGGTTTTCCTTGTTAAGCTATTATATTGTGAGAATCGAGAATTTTTTTGAGGATAAATTTTTTTTCTTTCTTTCCTAGTTTTTGTTTTAGTCGAGTGGTTAATAAGGGAATGTTCCCAATGTTGGATTTGTTTGAAATTCCTATTTATTAATTAAGCATTTAGTTGATTAAAAAGTTATGTATAAGCACCCTCTAAGTTTTCCTTTAGTTAATTAGTTTATTAAAGATATGTCTCTTGCTAGGAGATGAAAGGGGGGATTCAATTAGCTAATCCCTTAAGTGGAATTGTTTTGGAGTCACCAAGGGCATTATGGTAATTATGTGTGATAGAGGAATTTGAAAAGAATGCATAACAAAATTTATTCGATTACTTATTAATTGATTTAATTATGGAAGTCCCCAAGGTTGGTTTAAAATGAATTTTTCTAAATTCTTTAATTATTTTCCCCAAAGTTGATTTTTATGGTAAATAGCGGATTAAGGTGACTAATTCCTTAATTACGGATTAATATGGCAACTTAGAGATCTTCATGGAAATTTTTAATGCAAACATTAATAGAAGGACTTGCATGTACTAAAATGCTATTATAGGGGCTTAGATGTAAAAAGGTAATAATTTGATTGAGGGATGATTTTTTTTTTTAAATCAAAGCACGTGGATTGGATCATGAATGAAAGTGTAATAATGAGACAAATATTTTATTAGTGTAAATAAAATAAGATAAGATTTCAACTTGATAGTTATGATATACTTTATATTTTAATTTATAATATATAGTTATGATTTTTGAATCCAAGAGAAATTAATAATAAAATATTAATTTATAGGGGCACGTGCATCACTGAGATGGGATTCAGAAGTTTTTTTTATTTTGAAATAAAACACATTTCTATTATACTATATATATACGTAGAAAAAGAAAGTTAGAGAGATATAGAATGAGAAATAGAGAGAGACAGAGGGATATCGCCTCCGCGATCACCGCACCAGCCAACCATGAGAGATCTGATTGTGCTCGTCAGCCGCGATCAAGGGAGATCGTGATCTCCTCCATCGTCGCCCACAACTCTCTATAAGAGCGCCGGTGGTGAAACCCTAAAAGCTTCTTATTGAGAAGCGGTGAGAGTCATCGTGGTGCAAGGCAGCGGAAGAAAGGAGGCAGAGGCGTTGGTCCACCCAAACCTCATCAGTGGTTCCGTGCCGACGTTGGTGTAGTCGTCGGATCACCTTGTGCTCGCCGCCTTCATTTATGAGTTTCTGATACCTTCTAGCTAGGTGCATGAGTAGTATATACATGTACGAGCATGCAAGGAGGATTAGGTTAGAGGGTGTGAACTGTTCTTCTTGCTTGTATGATTATCATAGAGTGAGATTTATCTAAGTGAATCTTGGTCCTTGATGAGGTCTGTGATAATAGGAAGGTGATTCATGTGCTGTAACAAAACATAATTTTATGGATTTTAACTTATTGAACTCATGGATTATCTGTTCTGTTGAATTTTGCGAATTTTGCTAGTGGATATATATAAAACCAGATCATATTTTTGCTATTTGCATAGAGTCCACTTTACACCTAACTTATTCTCATGTAGAAGTCCAATCTTTTAATGCATAATTGTGGGTTTTATTCACACTTTCCAGAATTTATAAACCATGCTTTGTAGGTAGGTGAAATGGGTGAAGTTTAGTGGTACGACTGGGAGGTTTAAAAGTGCATTGAAGGGATTGTGTTATGGAAGTTTGAGACCATGTTAAAGGACTCTAACTGCATTTGTGTGTGTGTAATGTAAGGTTGGTGATATATCAGTTAGTGCAAGTGTATAGTCATGGTTATTGGTTTTGATTAGAGGTTGAGTGTCGGGTTGAGGATGACACATTAGAGTTGAGTTGGGTTTCTGGATGAGTTTATGTTTTGTTGAAGTCCGGTTAGGTTATAACCATGGGGCCTTCCTTGAGTGTTAGAGGAATGATGGTGATGATGTACTTTGGTTGATAGAAGCAATGAATATAGTTAGTTGGTCTCTAACAAGTTATTGAGGTTGGTTATTGGTTGCATGGGCATTGAGTTGGCAAACACATATGTTAATGTTTTCGTGCCTGATTGTTATGGTCTGATCTTAGTAGAGGGTTTGATTCCTTAATGATATGCTAATGTGTTTCGTGGTGTTTCAGTTGTGATTTAACTTATAAACCTGAGCTCTTATTATCACATGTGATATGGGTGTAGGTTGGTAATTAGTTTGAGGTTTTCAAACTTGAGTTATAAGATGAGGTTCAGAGAAGGCTTAATGAGGATTGATTCATTGAGTTTAGCCACGTCAAAAAATTAGATGGATCAACAATAAAAGGTTCAACAGTTAAGTAATTGGCTAAGTGTTAAAAAGTTGAGTTCAATCAAGTTAAAAATAGTAAGAGGCTTGCAGCTGGCTGTTTCATTCGAGGGATAGCTGGGTAGCCTGTAGGTACGGATAGGATTGTGTAAGATACCATTAAGAAGATGAGGAAGAGATCTTTCCAACGAGCCTTGGATCAACTCAAATGGGTTCTTGGGTAAAAAGTTATGAGCTATTCTTTGGGACTACGCAGTGGGTTCAGGAATTATACATTAATGTTATTGTCAATATTAATAAATTATAATGGGGATAGTGAGGATACTAAGTTAACTTGTGTTCATCAGGATTGACGTAGATGCGAAGGGAGTTGGTTCTTTGGGACACCAGAGTTCGTGACTTTTGTAAGTGCACCTGCCTAGTACCCACCTAGCTTTGGGTTTTGTTTCTGCTTCATTGCTTGAGCGTTTATTTATCTTGATTTATTGAATATCCTTAAACTAATGTTGCGTTGTTTATTGACCTTGATATCACCATGATTGGTACTTTGTGATTTGGATTTGCGTACATGTATTCGCTTTCTTGCCTTATCGAGTTTCCTTGTTAGTGTATGCATATTGATGTGTTAGTTTTGTTGGACATGCATGTGTACACTCAACAAGCCTTCCCGTTGATCGGCACATGGCCGTGGAAACACGTGAGCCGGTGCTCCGTCCGGGTTGGTGTTTTAGTTTTTTCTAGTGTTGTGGAATCTCCCGTTCAGTGCAGATTATGTTTCGGGTGTCCAAAGGAGAGGACACTCTGAACGTCCTGTAGTCCTACCAGGGGAAGGGAACTCTGGATGTCCACCCGTCAGTGGGATGATACACTGCCCGTGTACCAGACTCAAGGGTTTGGATGATAAGATTCAAAATCAGCTTAGGTCGATGGCTGCCGGGGAGATGACAAGTTTGTTCTTCATTTTTTATTTGACTTCATGTTTTATGCCTGTGCTTAGTGATAGTGATCCTCATGTGTTTGAGCTTAGTCTTTCCTTTGGTATGGCTTTGTGTGGATCACTTTTACACGATTGTTTTCAAGACCTCTTCGCATTCCTTGCGGGGGTACTTACTGAGCTTTCTATTCGAAAGCTCATTCCACTTGTTTCCCTTCTTTTGTCCCAGGACTTGAGGTGTAGGTGACTCGGGATCAGGAGCTGTGCGAGGGATCGAGATATTCTAGTAGAGGTTTAAGGACCTCAGGCTCACTTGTGTGTGAGATCGTATTTCATTTTGTAGGACCCTTATAGGGCCATTACTCGTGTAGGATGTTTAATTGTGTTTTAAATTTTTCTGTACGACTCTGATTATTGAAGTTAGTGGATTATATTATTACATGCTTTTGATTACTTAGGCCTTATATCCGATTGGGGCTCGTCTCCACTTGGGTACGGTCGGTCTGCTTACGTGCTCGAGGTCCCGGGATTCAGGTCGGGGTGTGACAGATTAATATGGTATCAGAGCAATAGCATGCAAATAATTATCTGAAGTACTCAGATTAAAGTAGCTTCAGATAGATGACACCTTAGAGAGTGTTGTTGTCTGGCAGAGAACTGACTATGTCCGACGTGGAGAACCTGGAGGATGTAGAGGAAGAAGTGGAGAGCTCAGAGGTGATAGAAGTAAGCGAGGAACGTCTAGAAGATGTGGATGAAGATGTGGAAAGCATCGGAGAGAATGAGGTAGGAGAAATAGTAATGGTGGAAAACTCGGAAGAAGAAGTAACCTGGGAGAAGGAATGTAAGTAGGAGATACCACCACCAGTTCAGAAACACCGCAAACATAGCTTTGTATGGCCGAGTGGTGTCGTCGTTGTGAAGGCCTAATTGCGTATTGCGGACACCGTCTTCCTAAGTGTCGTCCCTGTGGTAACACGGACCACCACAAGAATAATTGTCCGAATGTTCCTCCTTAGAAAAAGCGCAACTTTGTGATACAGTTTTGAAGGAGGGGATCACTACCTATGTATTGCTAGTATTTTTATTTCAATCATTTAATAGGGTTAGGATTATGTTAGTTAGTTGGGGTCAGTTATTGTTTTAAATCATAGTTGGAATCTATTACCATTTCATTAAAATATGTGCTTGAATTATAGTATTCAAAAGTGATAGATTTATATGTTGATATCTCGCAGCTAACATGGTGAGAGGAAGAGGTATGTCGGAAAGGCCTCACGGACGGCCACGCGGTGTGGAGGTACCACAGCCCCCAGTGGAAGAGGTATCCCAACCTCAAGTGAATGAGGGTCCCCCATCCCTAGTGGATATGGTGGTTGAGTAGGAACTGCATGCTTAATCAGGTACTGCGGGGCAACGAGCAGCGGGCCCAGACTTAAGGGGGGAGGCACCCTCCATAACCATGATCGAGTTAATAAGAGAAATTATGGGATACATTCAGGAAGAGAGGCAACAACGACAGGCACAACCTCCACCACCGCCTTCCTCTGTTGTGCCAACCCCTAATAGAGGCCTGATGGGAGAGATCAAGAGGCCTTCTCCCCGTCCATTTGATGGTAATACCGCCCTTGAAGAGGCCGAGATGTGGATTCGGGAACTGGAGAAGACTTTTGACATGTACCAGGCCGAGGATCCGGATCGAGTCAGGACGGCAGCCTACCTGATGCAAGGGAATGCAGAAGATTGGTATCTTGGGGAGATATGAATTAGAAAAGAGGTACCCTTAGAGACTTGGGAAGGGTTCAAGAAAGCTTTCTTTGCGAAGTACTTTTCCCGAGGAAGGCTTCTTCTAATGGCTCAACAATTCAACGCTCTTGTTCAGGGTGAGATGTCAGTGGAACAATACGAGATTGAGTTCGACAAACTGGCACGCTTTCTACCGGACATGGTCCCCATGGAAGAGAGCAAAGTCCGTAAGTTTGAGACTGGTTTGCGGCCATCCTTGAAAGAAATTGTGGTAGGACATATGTGCTCTAGCTACGCAGAAGTGGTGGCTAGAGCCAAGTACATTGATGCATCTAGCCAGGGAAACCCTCAAGGACAACCCTAGAAGGATAAGAAGAAACACCAGGGACATGGCAACATCTAGGGTCAGTCTTTTGAGAAGAGCACTGGAAAGTCAAAATCTGGGGGCAAGTACTAGCCCTATGGTAAACCTTCCAAATCATCAACTGCATCTGGGGGAGGAGGATCACTAAAATGCTTCATGTGTGGGGGACCGCACAACAATTCTGAGTGTCGACGCGTTACTGGTGCCTGCTTTGTATGCGGTAGCTTCGAACACCGCATAGCACAATGCCCCCAGATTCAGCATGGAACCAAGCAAGGAACTCAGGCTTCCCAACAGTCCTTTGGTACCTCACGACAATCGGCTGCGCCAACACAAGGGCAACATGGTAGGGATAAGTAGGGGAAAGCGACCGAGACGAATCAACCATCTTCCTCCAAGACCAATGACTCATGGACGAGTTTATCACCTTGTTACTGTCGAAGTGCAGGCATCGCCCGATAATGTCGAATATGTTGGTTCAGTAAGTGAGTACTAAGAATGAATTTCGGGGACGAAATTTTTATAAGGGGGGAGGATTGTGAGAATCGAGAATTATTTTGAGGATAAAAAAAAAATTTCTTTCTTTCCTAGTTTTTGTTTTAGTCAAGTGGTTAATACAGGAATTTTCTCAATGTCGGATTTGTTTGAAATTTCTATTTATTAATTAAGCATTTAGTTGATTAAAAATTTATGTATAAGCACCCTCTAAGTTTTTCTTTAGTTAATTAGTTTATTTAAGATATGTCTCTTGCTGGGAGATGAAAGGGGGGATTCAATTAGCTAATCCCTTAAGTGGAATTGTTTGGAGTCACCAAGGGCATTATGGTAATTATGTGTGATCAGGGAATTTGAAAAGAATGAATAACAAAATTTATTCGATTACTTAATAATTGATTTAATTATGGAACTCCCCAATGTTGGTTTAAAATGAATTTTTCTAAATTCTTTAATTATTTTCCCCAAAGTTGATTTTTATGGTAAATGGAGGATTAAGGTGACTAATTCCTTAATTAGGGATTAAAATGGCAACTTAGAGATCTTCATGGAAATTTTTAATGCAAACATTAATAGAAGGACTTGCATGTACTAAAATGCTATTATAGGGGCTTAGATGTAAAAAGGTAATGATTTGATTGAGGGATGAATTTTTTTTTAAAATCAAAGCACGTGGATTGGATCAATAATGAAAGTGTAATAATGAGACAAATATTTTATTAGTGTAAATAAAATAAGATAAGAGCTTAACTTGATAGTTTTGACATACGTTATATTTTAATTTATAATATATAGTTATAATTTTTGAATCCAAGAGAAATTAATAATAAAATATTAATTTATAGGGGCACGTGCATCGCTGAGATGGGATTCAGAAGTTTTTTTTTATTTTGAAATAAAACACATTTCTATTATACTATATATATATATATATATATATATATATATATGTAGAAAGAGAAAGCTAGACAGATATAGAATGAGAAATAGAGAGAGATAGAGGGATATCGCCTCCGCCATCACCGCACCAGCCAACCCTGAGAGATCTGATTGTGCTTGTCAGCCGCGATCAAGGGAGATTGTGATCTCCTCCATCGTCGCCCACAACTCCCTATAAGAGCGCCTGTAGTGAAACCCTAAAAGCTTTGTATTGAGCGGCGGCGAGAGTCATCATGGTCGCAAGGCAGCGGAAGAAAGAAGCCAGAGGTGTTGGTCCGCCCAAACCTCATCAATGGTTCCATGCCGACGTTGGTGTAATCGTCAGATCACCGCGAGTTCGCCGCCTTCATTTGTGAGTTTCTGATACCTTCTAGCTAGGTGCATGAGTAGTATATACATGTATGAGCATGCAAGGAGGATTGGGTTAGAGGGTGTGAATTGTTCTTCTTGCTTGTATGATTATCATAGAGTAGGATTTATCTAAGTGAATCTTGGTCTTTGATGAGGTCTGTGATAATAGGAAGGTGATTCATGTGCTATAACAAAACATAATTTTATGGATTTTAACTTATTGAACTAGTGGATTATCTGTACTGTTGAGCCTTATGAATTTTGCTAGTGGATATATATATAAAACCAGATCGTATTTTTGCTATTTGCATAGAGTCCACTTTACCCTTAACTTATTTTCATGTAGAAGTCCAATCTTTAAATGCATAATTATTCATACTTTCCAGAATTTATAAACCATGCTATGTAGGTACATGAAATGGGTGCGGTTTAGTGGTACGACTGGGAGGTTTAAAAGTCTGTTGAAGAGATTGTGTTATGGAAGTTTGCAGACCATGTTAAAGGACTCTAATCTGTGACTGTGTGTGTATTGTAAGGGTGGTGATGTCTCAGTTAGTGCAAGTGTATAGTTATGGTTATTGGTTTCAGATTATAGGCTGAGTGTCAGGTTAAGGATGACCTGTTAGAGTTGAGTTGGGTTTCATGGATGAGTTTATGTTTTGTTGAAGTCCTCTTAGGTTATAACCATGGGGCCTTCCTTGAGTGTTAGAGGACTGATGGTGATGATGTACTTTGGTTGATAGAAGCCATGAATATAGTTAGTTGGTCTCTAACAAGTTATTGAGGTTGGTTATTGGTTGCATGGGTATTGAGTTGGCAAACTCATCTGTTAATGTTTTCGTGCCTGATTGTTATGGTCTGATCTTGGTAGAGGGGTTTGATTTCTTAATGACATGTTAATGTGTTTCGTGGTGTTTCAGTTGTCATTTAACTTATAAACCTGAGCTCTTATTATCACATGTGATATGGGTGTAGGTTGGTAATTAGTTTGAGGTTTTCAAACTTGAGTTATAAGATGAGGTTTAGAGAAGGGTTAATGAGGATTGATTAATTGATTTTAGCCACGTCAAACAATTATATGGATCAACAATAAAAGGTTCAACGGTTAAGTAATAGGCTAAGTGTTAAAAAGTTGAGTTCAATCAAGTTAAAAATAGTAAGAGGCTTGCAGCTGGCTGTTTCATTCGAGGGATAGCTGGGCAGCCTGTAGGTACGGATAGGATCGTGTAAGATACCGTTGAAAAGATGAGGAAGAGATCTTTGAGACTACGCAATGGGTTCAGGAATTATACATTAATGTTATTGTCAATATTAATAAATTATAATGGGGATAGTGAGGATACTAAGTTAACTTGTGTTCATCAGGATTGACGTAGATGCGAAGGGAGTTGGTTCCTTGGGACACCAGACTTCGTGACTTTTGTAAGTGCACCTGCCTAGTACCCACCCAGCTTTGGGTTTTGTTTCTGCTTCATTGCTTGAGCGTTTATTGATCTTGATATTATTGAATATCCTTGAACTAATGTTGCGTTGTTTATTGACCTTGATATCACCATGATTGGTACTTGTGATTTGGATTTGCATACATGTATTCGCTTTCTTGCCTTATCGAGTTTCCATGTTAGTGTATGCATATTGATGTGTTAGTTTTGTTGGACATGCATGTATACACTGAACAAGCCTTCCCGTTGATCGGCACATGGCCGTGGAAACACTTGAGCCGGTGCTCCGTCCGGGTTGGTGTTTTAGTTTTTTCTAGTGTTGTGGAATTTCCCGTTCAGTGCAGATTATGTTTCGGGCGTCCAGGGGGAGGACACTCTGAACGTCCTGTAGTCCTACCGGGCGAAGGGAACTCTGGATGTCCACCCTTCAGTGGGACGATACGCTGACCGTGTACATACATGTAGGAGCGCTACCAGACTCAAGGGTCTGGATGATAAGATTCAAGATCGGCTTAGGTCGATGGCTGCCGGGGAGATGACAAGTTTGTTCTTCATGTTTGATTTGACTTCATGTTTTATGCCTGTGCTTAGTGATAGTGATCCTCATGTGTTTGAGCTTAGTCTTTCCTTTGGTATGGCTTTGTGTGGATCACTTTTACACGATTGTTTTCATGACTTCTTCGCATTCCTTGCGGGGGTACTTACTAAGCTTTCCATTCCAAAGCTCATTCCACTTGTTTCCCTTCTTTTGTCCCAGGACTTGAGGTGTAGGTGACTCGGGATCAGGAGCTGTGCGAGGGATCGAGATATTCTAGTAGAGGTTCAAGGACCTCAGGTTCACTTGTGTGTGAGATCGTATTTCATTTTGTAGGACCCTTATAGGGCCATTACCCGTGTAGGATGTTTAATTATGTTTTAAATTCTTCTGTACGACTCTGATTATTGAAGTTAGTGGATTATATTATTACATGCTTTTGATTACTTAGGCCTTGTATCCGAGTGGGGCTCGTCTCCACTTAGGAATGCGACCCGATCAACTCCACGTGCTTTCGAGGTCCCGGGATTCGGGTCGGGGTGTGACATATATTATATGTTGAAATCTATTATAGTATTTTTGATGCCTTCAATGGTGAGATTCTGTCGATTTCAATGGTGTTTTGTATTTGAAAGCTCTGAAAATTATTATTACACACCTATCAGTGTGTTACTTTGGATCTTGAAACTATTTATATGTTTCAATATTTATATGTCCATGCCTGCGATGATTACTTTAACTTGTAATTATTCATGCTCTGTGGATCTGTTTATATATCAACCAAAAAACTCTGAATTAGTTTCTTTGTTTGTTCATCCTATAACCTGCAACAAGATCAGCTTATATTGTCTCCTTGGCTTTGAATATAGCAAGCCACCTATACGAGCATTGTGTCAATCTTAAATTGTTTATCTGCCCATTAATACATGTAGTGCCAATCCCTTAAATTTTTTTATGCCTATTATGTATTGTTGTGTTTCATTGCAGGTTTTCGTTTGTTGTGGCTATGATGACGCACTTGAAAAATCCAATATAGGACAATGAGGCATTACTTTCTCAAGTTTTTGGTTCCCTGAATTTCTGTTTTTGGTTTGATTTATGCAGGTCTTGGTTCTGCTGTGAGGTGTGGCAGTTGGAAGGCGAAAACAGGCAACCACTGCAGCCCACTAGCTGTACTGAAATTTAATTTTCACTTATGTTTTTCTCTGAGTTCACTATTTTACTTAGTTTTCACAGTTTGGTTCATGCCTTATTTCTTCAATTTGTGTTGTAAGAGTGTTGCATTTTACTTAATTTTTTTTGGGTCTGTCTTGTACATGTCCTGGTTTTTCTATGAGGCGTGGCAATTGGAAGGCCAAAACAGGCAACCATTGCAGCCCATTAGCTGTACCAAGCTCTAATTTTCACTTATGTTTTTATCCGAGTTTGCTTTTTGACTTTATTTTCATAATTTGGTTTATGCCTTATTTTTTCAATTTGTGTTGCAATAGCACTGTAGTTTACTTGATGTTTTTGGAAGTTTTGATTTTTACCAAAGGGTTGTTTTTTATACTCTTCTCTTAAAACTAAAATGCTTGTTTTAAAGTGGAGCCAAACATAGAGAAACCAATGGCAATGAAAGTGTAGGATTTTACTTGTGAACTGAGTCAATGGTACGCTATCCTTCAAGTTCTGTAGGGAATTTATTACTTGAAAGTGCAGAGATTCACAAATTTGTATGTATGTTCGTTGATGTTTTAGCATTGTATAGCAACCCTAAATAGCTTTATCATTGTTGTAATGTGTTTCATTGATGTTTTTCTCTTCTCCTTTATATTATGATGCAGATGATTGCAAGATTGAGTAGGGAATGATGCAACTCTCAAGATCACAAACAAAATGTTGGTTTCTTTTGTTCATATGAATATATTTACTAATATTTGTACAGTTTTGTGAAGAACCAATGTTGTACAGTTTTGTCCAACTGAGCTATTGTTGTGGATTGTATGTGGTCAGACTTTTTTGATATGAATAAAGGTCCATTGTATGTGAATTGTAGATGAAGGGTATGGCTCTATTGTATGTACAGCTGCTAGTGTACGCTAATTTGTTGTGATTGTTGTGTATAGCTTTAGTGTATGAAAAATAAAATTGTATGCTAATTTTATGTGATTGTATATGAAGTGTATACTCTATTATATGTATAGCTTCTATTGTATGCTTATTTTATGTGATTGTTGTGTACAGCTTCTAGTGTATGCACTATTGTTGTGTACAACTTCTATAGGTCTTGGTTTGAATTATATATTTATGTATAATATTTTGAGAACAAGTTTACTTTGATAAAGGTTGTCTCAAATTGTAGAAGAATAGCTAATTTTATTTTAGATTAAGGTTAATTAGATTTACTTGAATAATTTCATTAGAATAATATAATTTCAATCATAGGTCTTAGACAATTTAATTTTGCATGCAATAATTGGATTTACTATAAAGTTAATTAATTTAACTAGCATAAAATTATTTCAATCATAGGACTTAGACAACTTATTTTTATTTCCCATGATTTTTGTGTAGTTTAAGTTTATTAGATTAACTTAATGTTTTCATTAGTAAAAAATTATTTCAATCATAGGACTTATACAATTTAATTCTTGGCTTGCAATATAAGTTGACTCAAATTTTAATTTGTTGGTTTTTAAAATATTTTTTATTTACTTTTTAACATTAATTACATAAACTTCGAATATTTAATTTTAAAAAAATCAATACACTTAACATTATAGGGTTTAATCACAAAATTATATAAATATTTCTAAAAGCCATCTTTCATCAAACCAATTAACTTAATTGATAACAAAATATATATATATATATATATATATATATATATATATATATATATATATATATATATATACACACGATGATGCTAAGATCAGACCGGCTGGATTACTGTGTTGACCAAGCCGCCTCCTAGCCTCTGGAGCATGTTTGAAGGATTTCCAACCGTACTGATGGGAAGACCATCGAAAAATAAGCTAGCCTGTCAATTTTCATATAATTTGTTGACCGTTTGGTCCTCCCACTTAACGGTTTTTATTTTAGGAAAATTTTAATAGTCAGAATTTCAACCATTAAGTGGGAGGACCAAACGATTACCAAATTGTATAAAAAATGACAGGATAGCTTATTTTTTGATGATCTTCCCATCCGTAGGGTTGAAAATCCTTCAAACATGCTCCAAGGGCGAAAATGGGAGGCGACGGTGGAGCGGTGTTCAGCCGACCGCATATATATATATATATATATATATATATATATATATATATATATATATATAATATGGGTAACCTCACCACCTAATGAAATTGGTGTTCATAAACCCACTTCTGTGCCAACCAAACACATAGAAGTGGGGAACTCAAACTTCAACAGGACTACTTCCGTAAACCAAACAAAGGAAGTGGCCTGCGACTTCCATCAACCAAACACTTCGAACTCCAAGTTCAAAATGGAAGTGGAAATTCCTCAGAAGTGTCACTTCTGCACTTTCGTCACCTCCGTGGATCTCCATGCAACCAAACACTCCCTAAAAGTTGGCAGATAAAAGGTCCCACTAGTATAAAATGAGGTCATTGGTGTAACAACCTGGGTTTTCATAGCACATATAATTGACTTTTTATTAATGTCATACAGTACTTATTAAGAAATTACACATACCACAGGATCTTTAGTTTAGATTTTTAGAGATTAGGTACATTCCCATACTTAAAGCTGAAAATGAAATAATTTTATTCATCAATTTTATAGTCCACATCTACTCAGAGCCAACTATACACTTAGCCGTCACGTCAATCTCCAGATTCGTACCACTCCAAGTCAATTAGGTCGGCTACCCTGATCTGTTCCTGTACACTGAAATGGTGGGAGTTGTGAGATAAAACTAGCCTAGTGAGAGACTAACATCGCACTAGGGTTCATTAAAAAAATAATACCTTGTATAACATATATTTGTCAAAACATAACAAAATTCATTCTGGTCATACGTGCATAAATCTTAACATAATTATGTAACTCATGTAAATCATAAATATATCAATCGCACCTAGTCCGTATGCACCCAATCTCAACAGCACTTTCATTCACATAACCAGCCTCCCCGGCTGCATACATGAAACATGGTGGTCCCACGGACCTAAGCCCCGACATAGGCATATTTCAACCGGTGCACACGTGACTTAGACACAGATTAATATACGAAACATAAAACGTTGGCTCTACTAGGAGCAAATATACGTATATATCAAAAATACAATTTTTCATAATTCATCGATAAAAACATAGATAAAACACTCGATAAATATGCCATTCAGAATCCATCAATCAAAACATCGAGAAAAGTATCAGTAAAACATCTGATAATCAACTGGAGTTCATTTGCCGTCAACTCAACTGATAATCCTTTCTACTTTGATTGGATTTTCCCGATTACTATAGGTGTTGTAGTTAAATGGGCATAATTTTCTCTAAATTAATTGCTAAAAAATTCATAAAAATTATAAAAACCCACTTTCTCTCTCTTCTCTCTTTACCTTCTCTTTCTCTTTCTCTTCTTCTTTCTCTTCTTCTCTTTCTCTTCTCTTCTTTTTCTCTCTCTCTTTCCTTTCTTTTTTTCTCTCCTCTCCCTGACCGTTTCCCTCCACTTCTTCTTTTCCTCTCTTTTCTTCCTTCTATCTCTCTATTTCCTCCCTCTCTCTTTTCTCTCTATTACCTTTCTCTCTCTCTTTCTATTCCCTCTTCTTCTATCTTCTCTCCCCGGCGTACGGGTTTTATAAAGAAAAAAAATTTCTTTATTTTAATTAATTATGTAATTGGATAGAGGGAAGAAACTTCCTCTAAATATCTTCACATTTTATTATTTTTTTAATTTTTAATTAATCTAGGGATGAAGCTTCATGATACCTTCCTTCAATATTTTATTCTTATATATATATTTTTTCTTTTGTAGTTTTTTTTTCATTTTAACAACCCCCACAAAAAAAAAAAAAAGAAAAAGAAAAATTGATTAAATCCATTTTGATTTATTCCATTGATTCAAAAAATCCGGGTATTACAATTGGCTCAGAAAGAAGTGATCAACCAATTGGTGTCTCTTTGAGTTCTCTCTAAGTTCTTTCTCTCTTTCCTCTCTATGATTTAAGTGTCAAATACTCCCCCGAGCATGAACATTCGAATCTTTTTATTTTTTTTAGAGTTCCCTCTCTATGCAAGGTTCGATCCCCGAAATTAGATCTCAGAAGGAGGTGTTGATCCTATAGACTCAAAAGAAGAAAAATAATAAATCGTTGATAGCAACCGATGCATATCCCAAAATCTCCTGAAGGATTTCAACTTTCACCAATTATTCTCTTTGTTTATAAATATCTGCTCTGATTCCCAAGAAGAGTGGATTCAAATATCAACAATATATATATATATGATGGGAGGAAAGATGGTAAGGCACGTGGAGCCCATCAGAGCCATCCACATGTTCATATTAAAGAGCCCCTCATTAAGGTCGGGTCGGCCTATACTGAACCAGCCCATATCACAGCAACCATCGCTTGTACCATATCGGATTGGTTAAATTTTCTTTATCGACCACTCCCGATGAACTAACATCTTTAACTTCGGCGATGGAAGCCATCTCATCGACCTTAGCATCCAGCCTATCGGTAGCACCGATCTCCACAGCTCGCTCACCTATAAGGTTGAAGGTTCATCAGGAGCAACGATCAAGCTCAATTCTTCCACGACCCTATCAACGGCAGCTTCATCAATCACCGGCTCATCATGGGTGGGAACAGAATCGTCTGTTCAAACGAAGTTCAAAAAAGGAAAATCAAAAAACATTGAAACGATAAGAAAGTTGAATAAGGACACAAGGAGACACCTTTGCGACCGAGTTCCTCATCTTCAAAAATTGGGGAAGACGGTTGTCCTCGATATTTTTTGAAATATTCCTCCACAGTGTCCGCATAACTCAAATTCTTAAAAACAATTGAAGGATCGGCAGATTGGAGGTCGCTAAACATTTTATGAATGTCTTCCCCGAGCCTCTGCAATTCATCTTCAGATATCTCTCCAGCACCCTCTACTGATTCCTCTAGAGTCTTAACTCGAGTCTCCAACTCAATAATCCTCTCCTTACATTGTCTAAGTTCATTCCGATAAGATGACAGATCGGCTCAGGCCTTATCCTTTCCTGCCTGAACTTCTGTCTCCCTAGTCTCAGCATCAAAGAGAGCAGTTTGTAAAGATGCTACTTTCATAGTGAGAACACTCTTCTCAATCTTTACAGCTCGGACCTTATCTTCAGCACTCTCAGCTCTCTCACTAAGGACAACATTCTGCTCTTTCAATGAAGTATTAGACTGTCTAAGCGCAGCACATTCGTTCACAACACTTGATAAATCAGAAGAAAGTATCTCCTTCTCCTTCTTAATCTTATCAAAGTTCCGCGACAAAGCGGAGGTACTTTCTTCTTATAAACGAACAGACTCTCAGAGAGTATTGTGCTAACTTTCAAGGACTTTAGAGGATTCTTCGAGTCCTTTACACTTCTCTAGAGCTTGATCCACTTCATCAGCCATTTTAATAATTATTTCGTCCTTACGGAGCAACTCCTTTATTAGTCGAGTGTTCTCGGCCTATATATTTTCCGAACGAGAAGAAGATTCAGAATTCTCTCTCTTGAAGCATTTCTTGGCTTGATCGATACATTTAAAAGACTACGAAGAAATGCACGGATGTAAGTTTTGAGAAAAATGGAGAAGAGCACAAACGAAAGACCATCTACTCACTAAAGAAAGGCAAAGACTAAGATATCCCAGGGACTGAGGACGTTGAATTGACTCAAATGGGCGTCAACTCTCCCACCTCCCCAAGCCCGCACAGACTCACCAATCGAATGGTAATCAATAGGCAATACAAAGTCGCGACGGTTGATTCGTTTACGATCTGTTGCCCCAGATGCTTCAGAATCAGCTTTAGAAACTTCCTCATCGGAAGCCCAAACAGTGGGACCTTCTGTCGAATGAACAATCACTTAAAAATCAATTGAAGCATGAAGGAAAAAAAGGAAAATGCCTGGAACAAGAAGAGGATCGACTATCTCTTTCCCTTTTTCGGCCCCACCTACCAAGGATAACCCTTCTTCCAACCGACCAGGAACAAAAGCTTGATTAGACACGACGGTTGGTTGGGGAAGGAGCAGTCCCGCATCTAAAGACGTAGGAACGGGAGCCTCAGGAATTGTAAAAGAAGAATCAGAAACCACCGTGCGGGTGGGAACATCCCCGGCGTCATCATCGTCGACCAGCACCAATCTACTTCTTTTAGTTGAGATCGGCTCAGGGACCGAAATTGATAGAGGTACCACAACGGGCACATCTACAGTTGAGAGTTTGATTTTTTGATCAGCTCCAAGAGCATCATGACTCCTCTCATCAGACACGATTGGTTCATAGCCCAAAGGTTGTCCCCTCTTCCTTGATGATAACCTTTTCAAAGGTTCTTTTCCCCTCACAGTATCAGCATCAATTCCAATAGTAAATTTCGGAAGACCCACCTTGGTTATGGCCTCTCTTTACTGTGCTCGCTGGAGATCTTCTCCACTCCTACCTCTGAAGGGGTCCCACTGGATACTTGGCTTTTATTCTTCGAGGTAGCCTTCTCCTTCTGTTTTTTGGCTCGTAAGACAGCCCTCAACCTGTCAGCGATGTCTACTCCCTTATCGGAAGGCATCTCGTTACCTGATGATTAGAACAAATAAACTGTTAACCTTTGGATCAGAGAGCCGATGAATCAGTAAATGGCATGAGAGGTCCTAAGTGCCCCTACCCATATAGCGGAATATAAACCCCTGTCACGAAGTTGATGATCAGTCAAATAGTCATTAATTGGACAGAGATGAAGCCCCTTTAACTTCTTCAATATCTTCATTTCATCAGGACTAAGTTTTACCCTATTTGCTACATGAGTCCGAGGAACACCCCACTTAATAGGAAATTTCCAGCCCTCGCTGCAAGAAACAAAGAAGAATCTACTCTTCCAATCCTTAATAGAGTCGGGAATGCATGGAACCAAGAAATTGTCTACCTTGTCTAGCACAAAAGTAATACCAGTCCATATTCCTATCTTTGTTCAGACTAAAAAGGAGATTGAAAAGATGAACAGAAGGCACAAAGTTGTTTTGGGACAGTACTATCACAAAACCATAGAGGATCCTCCAAGAGTTGGGAGACAATTGTGAAGGACATACGTTGAAAAAACGGAAGATATCAAAAAAGATTTGAGGAAAAGGAAGTCTGAGACTGGCGAGTAAAGCATCATAGTAGACCACTAAATCTCCCTCTCGAGATGGTGAACAGGCCCGTTCAGTAGAAGCAGGAACTCTATAATTAAAAGGGGAGATGGATATCTATAATGGTCTGCGAGCTTCTCAATCACGTCCGTCGGGAGCGTATTCGCGAAAGAATCCGAACAAGCTTTAGCTCCTTTCGACTCAAGCTTATTCCCAGATGGTAAAAGAACATCAGAAGAAGAAATCTCAGGAATAGTTCGAGATCCCATACCTGAAACAATGCACTCTCTCGGCAACCGGAACTCTTAGAGGAGAAGGAGATTTCGCACGAAAGACAAAAGTGCAGGATAAAAGAAGAACCACTGCCGCAGCAAGGTTTGAAAAACCCTTCAAGCACTAATCATCTACAGGGTTTAAATCGACTTTGATGGTCGCGATTCTTAACACGTGGAGCAAGGATCAGTTAACCCATTATTACATATAAAGACCCCATACCACTGATGCGCCTCTTGATCCTTCCTCGAAAACGGTGCCCAAGAACAAAACGACGGGTAATAAATGACCAAGGTAAAAGACCTATTTGCCTATCCGTAACTTGTGGCTCAAGAATCCACGAAATGGTTTCATCAAAATCTTAAAGTGATTATGACTCGGACACACGGCAATGAGTATGAAACCACTAGGGGTGTGCTGTGAATAGAAAGCCTAGGAATACATATCGGAAGGAAAACAGTTTACTTAGCTCATAATAAGCATACTTGAGGGGGGACTTATGATGGGAGGAAAGATGGTAAGACACGTGGAGCCCATCAGAGCCATCCACGTATCCACATTAAAGAGCCCCTCATTAAGGTTGGGCAGCCTATACTGAACCAGCCCATATCACAGCAACCATCTCTTGTATCATATCGGATTGGTTACACAATATCGGAAACGTAATCATAACACATCAGATCAGATTGGGCCGATGAATCATCAACTCGGCACCTACCGGTATACAACACCGACTCAAGAGCCTGGAAGCGCTCCTCACTTCTTTATCAACCTAGAAGCACTCCTCGCTTCATCCACCTAAAATGTTCACAACCCATCGGAATAATGCCAGTTATCACAAGAAGTCTTCTAGAAGAAGCTTAGCTGTCACCAGGTTGGCCTTCTAGAAAATTTATTTATGAACAACTCACATCCAAGCTGGATGCTTAAGGAGCCCAGTTGGATGCTTAGATGGCAGAGCACGTGCCCTAATTTTAGGAGACACGTGTTGAAAAACCAAGCTTCTTCTCCAAGCCATCGAAGCCTATAAAAGGCAGTGATCCCGACTCATTGGGAACAGGAGAATATAGACAGCGAAGCTTTGCTTCTCTGAAGATTGATCCACTTTTTCCTTCTCCACTTGTAAAATGGCTTTCAAGGCCCAAATATTAGAGAATTTCCCCCTTTCGTCCGTGGTTTTTTCCCTACCAAGGGTTTTTCACGTTAGATCTTTGTCTTTTCTTCTTGTTTGATTGGTTTTCTCTTCACTTTCTCATTGTTCAAAGCCCCGCAAATCAAACAAATTCAATCGTTGACTTAGAATTGGGGTTGATCTCAAAGCAAACCTGATTTCACAGTCAACAATATATATGATGATGGTTTAGATAAAAGAATGTGTGCATTGGAGACCCCTAAGATGGTATTTCTTCCAACCACTTTACTATCAATATAATATAGAAATCAGCTTTTATGGAGAAAGAGAATAGAAAAGCAACTTATTCAAATAATAATCAATAAGATGATCACAACTTCAAACCAAATTCCATGTCATCACACCTATAAGACAACAGATTTCACCAAATCATGGACATCCACTTCATTTGACATTTGGAACAAGATTGGTGAGAAGTTAAACAAACCCATAACTTGAAGAAACTTCTTACACGCATGACAGAGTTTATGAAACTTGCACCTTATAAATACCCAATCTTCTGATCCATGTTTCTCTCCAACACAATTCCTTGAGCTTGTCCTGAGCTTTGTATACTCATGGCATCCCACAAGTGTTTCCTCCTACCCTTGCTTGTTGCATTGCTATGCAATGCAGGTCATGCAGCTCGCCATCTTCTTGATACTCCGGCTGCACCAAAGGCCACACCATCACAGCCGACAATACCAGCGGTGCCAACAATACCAACGATACCGACAATACCGACAATACCGACGATACCGACGATACCTACAATACCGACGATACCAGCAACACAACTGCCTCCCTTGCCTTCTCTACCGAATCCTACAGTGCCAGGATTAGTTATTCCTACAATACCAGTAGCCACATTGCCTCCTATTCCTTCTAATATTCCATTGCCAACCATGCCCACTATTCCCAAGGGGCTTCCTCCATTGCCTTCTATTTCATCAATCATTCCTACTATTGCAAATATCCACGGACTTAAGCTGCCACCTTTGCCTTTCTTCTCCCCACCTCCTGCCACTACTAGTCCTTGAGACCCAACCGTTGAGGGCTTGAGGAGTTAATGCATTGATTGGCGTTCATTTGTTGTTGTTTAGTTCATTGTTATTTAGTAGTCTCAATAGCATGTAAGAGAATGGTTTGTTTTTTAATTTGCTGTTGTTCGAGTTATATGCAGTGTGTGATTGTCTGTGTTATAACCATTGTTCTTAGACCAGTGTGTACTGGATTTGAGTGTGGTTGCATTAATTGAGTGTAATAGTTTTACTTATCTATAATATCATTTCCATTTCTCTTTTATATTGTGTTATATTATATCATTGTATCTAGTGAAATTTCAAAGAAATTTCATTCCGAACCACCACTTATTTAGTCTTGTGCTTCAAAGAATCGAAGTTATTCAATAGTGCAGTCTCTTATAAATAGCTCTGGTGAGTTCGTTCTTGTGAACAAGTTTGACCAGAAAAACAAAAAAATAAAATAAAATAAAATAAAATATAAATATAAAAAATAATAGGGAAAATTATATTAAAAAAAACCTTATGGTTTCACTAATTTGCAAACTGATGACTGGGGAATTTTTTTTTCAAATTTATTACGTGTGGTTTCCCCCTAACAAAAAGAGGAAAAACCATCAACGGCATCTAACGGCATTAACTTATGCTGAGTTGGCATGAGCAATTTCATCGAATCATGTAAAAACCTGATGTGGCATTAGAAAAAATATATAATCTTAAAAAATTTAAAATTCCATGAATCTTTTGGCAAAATAAACGGCCAGGAAATACTCTAATTTCTCCATCTCGCTCTTAACTCAAAACCCTAATGGTCATGGTGGTGGCAGCGGCGGTGACAAAGCTTCCCGACGACCATTGAAGAGAGCTCAGGAACTCGGAGCTCGAGGTAGGTTGAAGGGATGGAGTTCGCCCAACGTGCAGGATATTGCTACAGGTAGAGCCAGTGAGCATGGGCCGGCGGCTGAGGCTCTTTTGCCCAACCTGTCCATATGTTTGCCCTATTTCCAGCAAGGTATATATTAACTCTCTTTCCAATCTTTTATATCTTTTGATTGGGTTGTTATTCTTCACTATTGAGGCCATTTTTGGTAATAGGGCAAACATATTTCCGGCAAATGCAAATTAGATCTCAAATGACTACATTTTACACATGTTGCAACGTCAAATGTAAGCATGATTGGCGAGAAGACTAACGCGCCTATGTGAAGTACTTGTAAATCTGAACAGCGGGTTGGGTTTGTCTGTATTTTGGAGTTCTCAAATCTATGGATTTTAGTAGTGTAATGGATTTTAGTAAGAAAATAACCTTGAGATGAACCCGATCTTCTTCCCTAACTCTGTCACCACCGGCGAGGTCTATCCGGTGGATCTCGTCGGCAGCCGGTTGATCAATCAAACCATCGGAAATGAGTACATGGTCACCGGAGAGACGGAGAGAGATGTGAAGAGAGGATTCATGAAATTTTATATTTTTAAATAAAAATAATTTTTTTAATGCCACGTCAGGTTTTGACACGATTTGACGAAATTGTCCATGCCAACTCAGCATAAGTAAACTTTCCTCAGTCACCGGTTTGCAAATCTGTGAAACCAAAAGGTTTTTTTTCATAATTTTCCAAAAATAATATATATATATATATATAATCATGATAAAGTAAGGTTGGCCGGAAACACTGTTCATTTACGATCGCCTCCTATTTGGCCACCTGGAGCATGTTTGAAGGATTTCAAACCGTATGGATGGAAAGAACATCGGAAAATAAAGTAGCATGTCAATTTTCATACAATTTGGGAACTTGTAGGGTCTTCATCTTAACGGCCCGTTAAGATGAAAGACCCTACAAGTTTCCAAATTGTATTAAAATTGACATGCTAGCTTATTTTTCGATGTTCTATCCATAAATACGATTGGATTTTCTCAAAATACTATGCAAGTGGGCCAAAAAGAGGCGACCGCACTTGCACAGTGATAAAGCCGGCCGCATAGAATCATGGCCATATATATATATATATATATATATATATATATATATATATAAGGGGAAAATGGAAAGCAACGTGGAATCAGGACGATCTAACACGTGGAGGAATCCCAACTAATGATCCCTTCGACTGCAATCCAAAACCTCCTTAGAGGATAACTTACTCCCTCTTCGGTTCCTATCAACCTCTCTTCGGAACTGAAGAAGACACTATTTCTTCGGCTCGAAATGAACACACTATCTCTTTGGCTCAGAAAAGGCACACATTCTCCAAATGATCACAGAAGTCCTCTCTCAAAATTCCGCGGAGAGCATACAAAACACTATCATACCGAATCGTTTAATAGAGACAAAATCCGAAGATGATACCAAAGGTTCACTTATCCTTCTAGAAGAAGTATGAGCTCGAACATAGCTGGCATCTAGAATCCTTCTAGCACTGAGTTAGTTCTTACCTGGCACACACGTGACTAAATGAGAAATAGCTTGTTGCCCAAGTTTTCCTCCCCTCTCAACGCCTATAAACAGGGGAGCCAGTTCATTCGAAAAGAGAGAGGTCTACAATAGCGAAGCTCTGCCACTTTGAAAACTCAGCTCCTCTTTGTTTATATAAAAAAATACATGTCTTTATCTTATTAGAATTAAAATCCTAATTCTAAAAAATTTAATTTATCATAATCCTGGCCAAATCAGGTTTGATAAAGAAGCATATCCCAAGACAAATCAAGGGGTATAAATCCCATGATCATTCGAGAACAAATCTCGAGACAAATTTAAAATAGTCCGGGAACACATAACCCGAGGCAACTTCAAAATCCAAATCATCTGAGAACGGATCTCAAAGCAATCTCAACCGAGAACAAATCTCGAAGCGACTCAAAAGATACAGATCTCGAGGCATGGAATACCAATCCCGAGGCAGTACTTTAAAATAATAATAAATAATAATATTAATTAAGTAAAATTAATTAATTATTATTAAATTTTAAAATTTGAAACGGTTTGATCTTATCCTCCTCGTTCCTATCCGGTTAAATTCAATCAGATGGTTATGATTTTTTGCGGGGATTTTACGGAGAAAGCTTTCTTCGAGGAGATAAGAACAAAAAAATTATAAAAGGAGACAGATAGAAAAAAAGACAGAGGAGACGAGGAGAAAGAGATCAGAGAGAGAGACAAACAGAGAGGAGAAGAAATCAGACGGAGACGAAAGAGAAGAAGAGAAGAACGCAGGTGGTATTTCTAATTAATCTATATATGTATATTATATATTATATAAAGAAAGAAAGATAAAAAAAATAAATAATAAAATAAATAAAAAGGGGTTTCTTCTCCCGTTCCCCTCTCCCTCTGAAGGCCGCCTTGTAACATGGCGCTACAAGGCCCGGCCTTAAGACGCCCTGAAGCTGGCCGCCTTGTGGCAGCCACGCCTCTTGTCCTGGCGCTGGCGTGCCCTCGCCTTGGCCCAGCCAACCCAGCACCTCTGCCACCCTGTCCGCGCCTGCAAACAGTCGCCTGCAACAACTTTTCCGCCGCGGTGGACGTCGCCATCAGCTACCACCGCCTCTGAAGCCCTCTAAAGCTACTGCCGCCAAAAGAGATCCCATCCTCTGATGCCTGCCGCCTGCTCGACGAAATGCCGCTGAAGATTGCTACTCCAAGCTACTGGCGATCGCATCCGCGCCACCACCGCTCGGCCGCCGCCCGTCAAAGCTGCCAGCTTGGCCGTAGTAGGCGTCTCCAACTACCACCGCCAAGAGAAGAAGTCCCCCCAGCATGCTCCCGCAGCCACACCTCGCTTGGTTGTTGTTTCGAAGGTTCTTTGCCGCCCCCACACTTGGTTGCTGATCGCCGACCTTGGATTTCTTTGAATGGATGCGGAAGGTGGTAAGCCGCCCACACTTGGGTGTTGATTCCATGAACCATAGTTGCTGATTCGATGAAGACATGGTTGCTGATCGATGAAGACATGGTGCTGATTCGATGCAGGCATGTTGCTGATCGATGAAGACATGGTGCTGATTCGATGCAGGCATGTTGCTGATTGAAGCCTGGTTGCAGACATGGTTCTTTGATTGAAGCACAGTTGCGATTAAAGGCATGCATTGAAGACCGGTTCTTTGGTTGAAGAAATGGTTGCAAATTAAAGCCTTGGTTGTTGATCAAGAATATATTGTTGATCAAAAATATGGTTGCTGATCAAAAATTGGGTTGCCGTTCGAAGAAACTTTGTTGCCGACTCTCCATGGATGTTGAACTCAAGACCTGAATGGATAACTTAGTTGCTGCTCCAAGATCCCGGTTGCTAACTGATAAAGACTCAGTATGAACTGACGAATGTGTGGGTGCTTGTATAAAATCAAAGCCCTAAAATATAGAGGGAACTATGTCAAAATTTTATATACATATAAGGGGAGCTGTCATTGGGTTGATGTCGTTATTGATGAACAAGGAAGAAAGACGGTTGCTGAAAATTTCTAAAAAAATAGTTATTGAAAATTGCTGAAAATTGTTGTGGAAAATTGTTGAAAGAAATGCTGCAGATTGCTATAAAACTCCTGCCCGAGAACTCCGATTGAGGTGAGATCTGAGGCGTTGGAAATTAGATATCTGGATCTTCTCTAGTTGTGTATGGCGCAGCTCCTCGGCGTAGATTTTGATAAATAAAAGGGTCAATTCCAGCAATTCTGCCATCAGCAATTCTACCAATCTGATCACCCATTTTCAAAACCAATAACTTTTGCCAGAAAACTCCAATGGAGGTGAAATTTGTGACGTGAGAAACTAGATATCTAAATCTTCAATAGTCATATACAGCACAGACCCTTTTGGCAACCCGGTCAATGCATATTTTGGTGGAGAAAAAGACTAGTCCTTACAGCCTAGCCAGCTTGACTACCCGTCACTCAAATGTCGATAACTCTTGCTAGAGAACTCCAATCAAGGAGAAATCTGCGGCATCGGAAACTAGACTTCAGGACCTTTCCAACCATATATGGTACAATCACTGCCGATGGCCCAATTGGGAAAGGAGAGCTGATTGGCGGTGCAGTCGACACGAATCCTAGTTACAAATTCTTCTAAGATTAATCTCAAAGCAATGATATAATAGTGCAAGGCAACCGGTAGATCATGGATTCCACATGGCAAGGCACATATTCCGAGGCAGAGGGCGGCGTCATAAATAAACAAATAAATAAATAAATATATATATATATATATATATATATATATATATATATATATATGGAGAAACGTATTCTAGGGACGTCCCTAGAATTAAAATCTAGGGACGTCCATATGAGAGCCATTGGATCAAAATCCAATTTGATCCAACGGCTAATATGAAAATTTGGAAAAGGTTAGGGATTTCTCGCTTCGTTCCACTTTTCCCGCGTCAGTGTACCCTTGCCACGAACTCAGAGGCGACAGAGGGATTCCTCGCTTGCTCTCCATGAACTTCGGTGGCGGTGAGGAGGATTTCTGCTTGCTCCCGGCCGTGTACACCTCGCCCGCTTGAACTTCGGGCTTCTCTCGCGCGGATTGCTCGCTCCGCGTCCTTGCGTCCTCGCCACGAACTCGGCTCGCGTCCTCACTGCGAACTCAAGAGTCTGAAATCTGCTTTCTGTGAGTCTGTCCTTCGATTATGCCCTCAACGTAGTTTTGGACGAACTTAGTTTTATCAAGTGAAGCTTTGTTTTTCTAGATTTGATGGTTTTGTTAGACATGCTGTTGTGAAGTTTTAATTTTTCATGATGAGAACTTGTTTGTTAATTCAATGCTTTTTCTGGTCTATTCAAATATATGGATCTGGTGATTAGTGGCTATGGATTGGATGCTTCTATTTCTCTGCCTTTTTGATAATGTGCATGCGATTGTTGGTATTAGTTTGAACGGTTCAGCTAAAGCAGGTGGTGGACTGAGTTTGAACTTGAAAAATGGTCTTTTTTTGTTATTTGCCTCATTCTGTGTCTTCTTCATTGATTGAATTTCATAATGTTGGAGAAATTTGTGCCCAAGCTTGAAAGTGAGCAATTCTCTTTTCTTCTAGTATCAATTGAAGAGCCAAGACCAGTGTGCAGAAAGTGTGCCAACCTTATTAAAGTGAGCATGGTTCTTTTCTTCTAGTATCAATAAACTGATTGCCATTTCATTGCTTGCTTTCTAACTTTCTCTAGTTCAGTGTTGCTTTTTAACCGATTAGCCATTGTGATGCATAGGATGTCAACCTTCAGTGTTAATTTAAATTGTTAATAAACTGATTCCATAACTTCTTTACAAGATTTTGCTTAGACTATGTTGTTTTTGCTATGAGTCCAACCCTTTTTGGATTATCCGTCATCTGAATCTGCTTTTTGTGAGTCTGTCCTTCGATTATGCCCTTAACGTACTCTTTAACAAAAACTTTGCTGACTATATTCATGCTGTAAATATTGCCTTTCACTCTTATCTGTTGAGTTCTTAGACCTCAATAAAGCAGACCATCTCCCGTGAGATGGATCTCATTGATCTTTCTGCACACTGAGTGTCATTTATGTATTGTAATTGAGTTTAATTGAGTTTTTCTATGGTAATAATGCAAGGATGATTATACAGTTTGCACTTGATGCAATGAACATTATTTTAGTTGTATTTTAATGTAATGTCCACTCCTTATAAAACAGGGAGTTCTACTTTTTGTCTTTTATGGCATCATGTTATCCAAAGTTCATGTTAATTGTATTTTCACATGTTGACTGTACGGTGAACAGGTTGCTTTTTTTGTTTTCCATGGCTACACATGATATAAATTCCTGTTTTTCTTGAGTTTTGGTTATTTTACGTCAATTGTAAAGGTTCTTGCAGTTTTCTAATTGTATGTGCTTTCCTGTTTATTTACACATTTAAAATGCTTTCTTGTTTATTTACACATTTGATTTTTATTCTAATTGGTTGTGTTTTTCTTAATAGAATATCATGGCAGATATCATAGATGAAATTTGCAAAGACAATGATTCCATATTTGAGGATATTGATATAAATTTGAATGAGCTCGAGTCATGTGGGTATAATGAAAATGATGGTTGTGTACCACAAGAGGTTAATACCCAACAACTTGATGATGGACATGAAATGGCAACACAAGATGGACAAGACTTGGCAATGAGTCCACAGTCTCGAGATGAACAAGAATTGACAAGAATCCCATTTGTTTCTATGGAGTTTAAGGATGAGGATGAAGCTTTTCGATATTACTTGAACTATGCAAAGTCTAGAGGTTTTGGGGTAAGAAAAGGCCACGTGTATCGTTCATCTCATTCTCGATTAATTACATGTCGGCACTTTGTTTGTGATAAGGAAGGAGCTAAGTGTATGACTGACAAAAGGCAACATGGAAAAACTATTCAAAGACGTAGAGATACAAGGACAAATTGCCAAGCTCGGATGGTAGTATCCAAAATGAAGAGTGGTATATGGACCATAAAATCTTTTGATGATGTACATAACCATACTTTACTACATACTCCCTCTAAGGTGATGAAGATGCGGTCTCACCGCCACATCAGTGAGACATGTAGAAGTTTGATGGAGACATTGCATAAAAGTAGAGTGGGACCAAGCCAAATGTGTCGAATATTGAATGAAACACTTTCAAATACGGGGTGTGCACCAATTACCCGGGATGACTGTTCAAATCATTTGAAGGGAGTTCGAAGCAACAACATTGGCCAAGAATGTATGGCTATTGTTAAGTTTTTTAAGGAGAAAAAACTAAATGATGATTTTTTCTTCTTTGATATGGAGCTTGATGAGTTTGGTCAGACTAGATGTGTCTTCTGGGCAGATGGAAGATCTAGATTGGCATATTCAGAATTTGGAGATGTTGTTGTTTTTGACACTACTTATCAAACCAATAGATTTTGTTTCCCCTTTGCTCCTTTTGTTGGAGTCAACCATCATAAGCAATCTATTTTATTTGGTTGTGCTCTAATCGCAGATGAAAAAGAAGAAAGTTTTTTATGGGTATTTCAGACATGGTTGAAATGTATGCTAGGGAAACATCCACAAACCATTATTACAGATCAAGACTTGGCTATGGGGAAGGCCATTGCAAAAGTTTTCCCAAATTCTGGTCATCGACTTTGCTCTTGGCATATTGGGAGAAATTCAATGAAGTATTTGGTAGATTTGAAGAGCAAAGAGGGCTTCATGACTACAACAAATGGTTGCACCATAGTGAATCAATTGAAGCATTTGAGAGTAGATGGGTTGAACTCAAAGCAACATATAACATTGATGATAATCATTGGTTGAGTAAGATGTATGGAATTCGTAAAAAATGGGTTTCTCTATATTGGCAAGACATATTCACAGCTGGAATGACCTCTACACAACGCAGTGAAAGCATCAACTCATTTTTTGATGGCTTTGTTAATGCACAAACTCCATTGGATGAGTTTGTTATGCAATATGACAAAGCTTTGTCTGCTCGACGAAATGATGAAGAAAATGAAGACTTCAAGACTTTAAACTCTATGGCTAATTTTCACACAGGTCACCCAATTGAGAGACATGCTGGAGGAGTATATACAAAATCTGTGTTTAATGTCTTTCAGGCAGAATTGCGAGAAAGTGATAGTATGCTTGCTGAACGCATTCGAGATGGGACTAATCATGCTAAATATAAAATTTGCAATCATATTGTTGTATTTAGTAGAGATTGCAGTGAAGATGATGAGCCTTTTGCTACATGCTCTTGTAAGAAGTTTGCGAGGGAGGGTGTGTTGTGTTGTCATATTTTGAAAATATTGAAAAAAAAAAGAGGTTGCAAGGATTCCCAAAAAATATATTCTCCGTCGTTGGACCATGGATGCAAGATATAGGTCAAGTGTTATGATGGTTGAGGCGCACAACAACACTTTTACACCCTTGATGAAGTGGAGTGCACAAAATATGTGTTTTCGTATTGCACACTCTATAACATCCCTAGAGTTGTATGAGAAAGTTATGCCTCAATTAAATGACATCTTCAAAATGATTGGTGAAATGTCTAGTGCACAAGGACATAATGAGGACAATCGAGATATTATTGGTTCTTCTTCTTTACCTACCTTCTCAAATGAGGATGATGTTTGTGGGTCACACATTAGCATTCTTGATCCAAAGCCTGTCAAAAGCAAAGGCCGACCAAGGGTGAATACTAGAATTAAATCTGGAATTGACATTCAATTATCGGGCAAGAGAAAAAGAACATGTAGCAAATATGGGAAAAAGGGTCATTACTCGACTACCTGTACGTTCATGAGTAAGATTTTTTTTTTTTTTTTTTTGAAGTGTTGTATTAATTTGATTCATACTTTCAATCAATAATTAATGGTTGATAATGAAAATTTTTATTTGTGAATGTAGGTCCACCCTGAGCTACAAGGAGCTGTCACTTTTTGGAGCTACCTATGAGTTTTCCTTTTAAAGAGTTATAAACAAGATACCTATGGAGTATGTAACAAATTTCCTAGAAAGGTTGTGTGAATTTTAGTTTATTTCATTATCTCAATGCTCAGTGGTTTCCATGTTCATGATTTTTTTTTTTTACTTATATGTGCAGGTATATGAATTCAAAGTTGAGAAATCAATTCCATGCTACAGTCGAGATAATTATATTTCAGATTAAACAGAGCTTGTGATTCAGTTATTTTCATATAGTAGCACTGAATTGTGTCATGACTTTATACTTTGAATTGTGAGAAGTGTGTTCACTGTATGTTTAATGGCATTGATCCACATGATTTTAATTTTATGATGTTCATTTGGATGGAATTTGGATGGAAACTGTGAATTAATGTTTGAAGGTGGTTTTACTTTTCTTTTTATGATGCTCATTTGGATGGAATTTGATGAAAGAAAATGAATAGATCTGTGTCAGATTAATTTTTTATGTTTTTGTAGTGAGCACCAGGTTTATGCTTTGGGAGAAATTAAAGAAGCCAAGGTTATAACTTTACCAAATTTTAGGGAATAGAATTAGAATATAGTGGTGGATAGTGAACCTTACAAGTATAAAAGGAAAAGTATTGTATCAAGCTCCATTATTTGCTAACTCAATCAGATTATACATAAAATTCTAGATTTCTACAAGTTGGGGATTGTTTCCTTGTTGTCTATAGTAATTGTTTTGTTGATCTTTCATGCATTACAATAGCTCGCGGAATTGATTGAACCATGGGTTCGACAACACCATCAAGAAGATCGCTTCAAGTAGGCCATCACCTTGAGCCCAGAAACACCAGCAGCAAGTGTTGTGTGCAGATGCCCACACTTCTTTATGAGTTGAATACTTGAAAAACAAGAATTGGTTTAATACTAGCAGCAAGTATTCAACAAGAATTGGTTTAATACTAGCCCAGAAACACCAGCAACAAGTATTCAACAACATTTTTGGCCTTATCTAGGCTTCCCGATCCTCCTCCTCCGCCCCTCTTCTGACCACCGGACCGTAGTAGTCCAAATGCAACCTTAAACTGTGGAGTAGGCCTACAGAACAACCACATCCAGCTACAGAATTTGTGGGTGTGATGCTGAGCACAAGAATTTAGCTAATCATCTTAACTGCTAGAAATACATAATATGTAGACAAAAGATTTTAGGCTTGGCGTTGGTTGATTCTGATCTCACATCTTTGAACACCATTAGAGCTTTTAGGCTTCCAAGAACTTCTCCAATCTGCCGGAATTCCTCCATTGCTGAACAACAGGCAAAGGTTTTGATAAAACCAATCAATAACTAATCAAAGATCAAACAAGCATATCTGCCTATCAATCAAAAACTAAATCAAGACGATGAACAAATAAATTAGAATTCCCTGAATATATCACCACAGATTAACATAAACTAAAATTCATTCATCCAATTAAAGAAACCACAACAAATCTCCATACATGATCCACAGAAAACCAATCTTGAAACTCAACAGAACCAATTGATCATGAAACCAATAGAACGAACCCAAGAAAAGAAAAAAAGAGCCTTTTTTTCAATCCCAGGAGGAAGCCAATTAGAGAACGTTGTTTCCAAGAAGAAGAAGAACAAGAAGAGGAATGGAGGGATTTAGGGATTTAGTCCAAGAGGACATACCTGGCGACCAAGCTACTTCGGGGGTGGAGGCGGATGTTGAGTTCGTGAGAGGGCTCAGAGGCAGAGGGGGGCGGGGAGAGGTGGAGGTTGCTCGCTTGCTTTCTGAAGCTCTTGTTACGAGGCGAAAGAGGAGGCGGGGAGAGGCGGAGAGAGAGAGAGGCGGAGGTTGCTCGCTTTATGAACACTCTCTCTCGATCTCTATATTAGACAGCGGCCGTTGGATTAAAATCCAACGGCTAACCAAGGAACGTCCCTAGATTTGTAATCTAGGGACGTCCCTAGAATACTAGTCCTCATATATATATATATATATATATATATATATATATATATATATATATATATATATAGATGCTGATATGTAACAAATCATCTTATGTTGCAATAAACAAATTATTCTTTTCTCATTGTCTCTACTTGTACTTTTGCCCCCTTAATCGGAGGTTCCCAAGATTATATCTGGGGTAATTAATAATAGAGGCTTGCCTCTATTATGAATAAAAGAACCCACAAATAAATAAAATATGACATTTGTGCTTCGATATATCGTCTGGTGTCTTCACGATGCCAGGCGGGTATTTTCGATCCCACACTCTCTTCTTCTTCTCCACTCTATTAAGATGTATCTTGTAATCTCTTCATCGATTAGTGGATTTGATCTCTAAATCCCCGTAAATCTGTGTCTTCTCTTCTTCTTTGCTTGATTTCTTCTTGATTTCTCTCTAATTTGGTCCCTTATTTAACTATAAATTCAATTGTTGATTCGGAATTAGGGTTTTCCCTGATTTTTTGGTCAACATATATCAAATAAAGTTTATCCCCAACACAGGTTATGTTCTCTTCCGTTTGGATGTGTTTTGTTCATCTTATTGAAGAAATGCATCTAAGAAGATGAGATATTCCACCTTTGCAAAAACCTCGGCAAAGAGATAAATGGGAGGGAGCAGGATGAGTCAAGTTACCTCTACAACGCTTGAGATGAAATAGGAGCTCACCTCCTGCTACAATGTCCATACTCGAAACAAATTTGGAAGCATTATTGCAGGCTCTTTGGCACCACTCCACTGCAGATACAAGATCTATGGGGAAGGGACACAATGATTGGTTAAATTGCTCAGGAATGCCGATAAGGATGGAATTTCGTGACTATGGCGATAACCTGGGGTATTTGGATGGAACGTAATAGGAGATGCTTTCAAGATAAACAATGTGTTTACAAACAGCTAATCAGGGTACTAATTTCCTCCTACTTGCATGGTTTAATACCGCCACTGCGACCAAGAGATCCAAGATGGTTTCGCTCGAATCTCTAATCAAGAGAAGTCTTGAACTCACCAACGAAGAAGCCCAACGTCCACTACGAGACACCCACTCTGACTTCGAGGAAAAAGACATACAGGAGCAGGACAGAGGGGAACAAGGCCCCAACCCACACCCAGCTTTAACTCTTTCTTTGGCCTTCTCCCTTCCCCAGAACCTTCCAACGTTGGGCACCTATGTAATCCAGTCCAACTAAAGACAATTTTTACATTAATATAAATAAAATATGATTTATCCACCTTTTAAAAAAAAAGGAAAGAAAAAAAAACTATATTCTACAAGCGGTATAGTAATATAATCTAACAATATAAGTTCAATTAATGGTGGTTGAGCAGTGTGAAGTTTTTTTATTTTTACCACAGATTCAATCAATGGTTTTATAAAACAAATTAATTATTTAGCACAGTTGTTTCCAAATTTGAAAGCCAAGTATTTAATTTGTTTACTTTATATATACACTTCTAATATAGATAAATTAATATTATACATTATATCATGTTGGTTCTAAAACTATTTATTAAAAATTATTGAATTAGTTATTTTTTGTATTTACATATTTATACTTATAGATTTTACTTGATCCCATTTTGGTAATAAGAAACAATTTATATTTATTACATAAATTTTACATTAGATCAACCAAAATTTTCTATTTAGTTATCAGTTAATATAATTTATTCAGTCAGTTTGGTTTTGAATTTTATACAACAAATTTTTTTTCAGTTATAAATTTTTTAAAAGAACTGAGAAATGATTGTTGTCATCCTCAAGCCCTCATGATCCTATTATTTCGGTTATTTCCAACACAAATAAAAGTATGAGATACTGAGCTTGGGAAACTAATTAGCAAACACAAGATGAAATTTTATAATCAATTATAAAATTTATTATTTCTAATTTAATCTACACCTTCTCTATATAATTTTGCAAACATATTTTTGTTTTATTTTAGATTAAATCACCCATTAATCCTAATTACCAAAAACACTAACAATAGAATAAAATAACATCCAAATGCTAACAAAAAGTACAATAAAAGCGACAGTGAGATATCTTAATAATTCATAACTATTAAAGAAGCATATAATTAATATCCTTATCAAGCAGCTATTTCAAACCAAATCATCAAAACTCCATACCAATAAGACAATTGGTTTCCAAAGCCGTGGCATCTATTTGACATCTGGAACAAATTTGGTGAGAAGTTAAACAAACCACAAACTTGATTTTTCTAATCCATGAAGAAGTTCAACACTCACATCCTTATAAATAACTTACCTTCTCATATTTCTCTGCAATACCAAAGACTACTAGCACTTCTCCTTGAGCTTCTGAGTTTCAAACTTATGGCTTTTAACAAGTTGTTACACCTAGTGTTGCTCACTGCTTTGCTAAGCAATGCATGCCCCGCAGCTCGCCATCTTCTCGATACTCCAGCTGCACCGGAGGCTACACCATCACTGCCGACAATACCGACAATACCATCAATACCGTCAATCCCAACAATCCCAACAATCCCAGCAATCCCAAAAATACCAACAATACCAGCGATACCAACTATACCGGCAACCCAACTGCCTCCCTTGCCTTCTCTACCCAAGCCTACAGTGCCAGGGTTAGTTCTTCCTACAATGCCAGCAGCCACATTGCCTCCTATTCCTTCTATTCCATTGCCAACCATGCCTTCTATTCCTACTACCATTCCTATTATTCCTACTATATTTGTTCCTAAGATGCCACCTTTACCATTCTTCTCCCCACCTCCTGCCACAACTAATCCATAAGTTGCGCATTGTTATAAAACAACTGCTGTAGTTCTGAGTGGTTATGCATGTACTTCCAGAGTGGTGTCACTTGTGAGGCTTTGTGGTATATATATGCATTTTATTAGTGTATTAGTGTGTGCTGTTAATGTGAGGTGCATAATTTTTAATGTTTAAGTTGTTTAATGTTTAATGTGAGGTTCTCTCATTTTCTTTATCCTGCTTCCATTTTTGTTTTCATTAATTTTATGAAAATCCACAGTACAAGTGCTACCTGATTGGATCATGTACCAGAACTCAAGCTTCAGTGTCAAAGAAATGAGATAAAATGCAAGTACGGAATTAAACTAGAGCAACCTGACAACAACATTGGAAGATTTACTTGGAAGCTGAAGCATTTATTTACTGCAGCATCGAAGAGGAGAATCATAAACCAAAGCCTGAGATTATAAATTGTCAAAACCATACCAGTATTACGCTTCCCCAAGAAGCCTAGTTAGCTGAATTTCTGCATAAGAAGAACCATAAGAAGATTCACAGTTAACTATATCCACTCAATTTCACAATTCAATTAATCTTAGAAGAGAAAATGTACCTTTAACAGATTCAATAATTATACACATTAGTTGGCTACTGGCTTCCCCTCAAAAATGAGATGTTGAGAATTCACACCATACTTGAAAGTGGATTGTCCATATTTATCAAAAAAAAAAAAAAAAACTATAC
This sequence comes from Dioscorea zingiberensis, assembly GCA_026586065.1. Classification (NCBI taxonomy): domain Eukaryota; kingdom Viridiplantae; phylum Streptophyta; class Magnoliopsida; order Dioscoreales; family Dioscoreaceae; genus Dioscorea; species Dioscorea zingiberensis. The sequence goes on along the minus strand of JAGGNH010000029.1, from coordinate 208,765 downwards.
ATATCCACTAACCATAGTGGGAAATTCTTTTGTCTTGTGATAAGATAAATTTTAAGGGACTATTCCAATTGAACTCATGATTTGTTTCTTTTATAGGCGCTGGAAATAAACCTGTATTTCAGTTACTGTTTATAGAAATCAAACTTTCTGCCACAAGAAGAATTAATGGCATTTTCCAAACTCTCAATCTTGTCGTAATCCAATCTGAAGGTGACCACTGTGATATCATCTTTCCCAGTATCATAGTCTTGTTTGATGTCCTCAGCATGAAAAAACTGTAGCTGTTTATACAATCCATGTTATGTGAAATACAAGGAGGCCTGATGGCATGCAAAATGTTCATAAAACTATGGCCAATATGGAGTCATAACTCGTAAGTACATACATTTGGAACCATATTATGGTCTTAAACTCAAAACTGATAACTAGCGCTACATCTAAACAAAACAAAATAGATGGTATCAACTCATCAAAATAGAGAAAGGAAAAAGCCATAAATGGCAACTAACTTAAAGATATGCTGAGAAAAGTACAAGTGACAAATGATAATGAATATGCAACCAAAAAACAATATCATCTGTTAACTAATTAACCATGCACACAATTATTGTTTCTCAAGTCAGCCCACAGTTTGCATACAGCTGAACAAGAGAACGACATGCAGAGGGCATGTCAGTGTGGTCACCATCATAAACAATAATTTTGCCTTTCACTTCGGAAAAATCCTTAAATCTGACAAGATTGTAGCAGACCTACCGCACTTTAAGAATATAAATGTGTAATAAGGTACCATTAACTAACAATACATCACACAATCAAAGGCAATGGTGCATGCTTTTATCTCATATACCTGTTGGGTGGATCTGATATCCAAGTAATTTCTAAATAACAAATAAGTTCCATCTACCCACAAGTATCAGTTATTAATAAAAACAATTTTATTACCCTCAAAAAAGAAAAATCCATGCATGATAACAGAACATACAAAAGCTGGACAAGACAAACTTCAATACTTTTGAACTGTCAAGTGTTAAATGCCTTGCACTTTCTCCATCAAGGATTACAAGAGATCAAATAAAAAATTAAATAAATATTTCAAGAGCAAACTCTGTTTTACCCCTGGTCAATGTGAAAATGGCATGCCCTAAGGATATTATAGTATTATATCAATAAAAGGTAATATATAGGAAATTTCAATAGCCAGATATCTGAACCTGATGGTAAACGGTTCCCAACAAATTATAAGGTACCTCAATACCAACTGGAGCCTGTTAGGAGAATTATGTCAAAACACCAACCAAAGACTAAAAAGAGTGCATGCAAAGCAAACTCTTGATACATTATATTCTGTGAGATTTAAAATGCCTTGACTCAAGAACTGATAATGATATCAAATTATATGAACATTACTTTGGGTTTTACAAGACAAGTCTCTGCACTTTTAAGGCAGTCCAAAGCAACTCCTCCATATGCCCTAACTAGCCCTCCAGTACCCAGCTTTATACCACCAAAATACCTACATGAAAAGGTTCTTCAGTGAAGTAACTGTCACATTTCATCGTAAACAGTGATAAACTCTAATAATATCTAGTTAATCTAAAGACCAAGTAGATAGTAGTGATCTAATATGACATCTGAAGAACAAACTTAGGTTGTGCAGAAAACATTAGGTCTAAAGAAGCTAAAATTAACATATGAAAACTCTTCTAACATGTAGTTATCTTAAAAAAACAAACACAAAGTATAACTCTTTTTATGATAAATCAAATATCAATCCTTAAAAGATGGAGGTAAGAAAACAATCCAACAAAGCTAAAGAGAATAACATTACAGAGAACAGCTGTAAAAAGAGTTTCAAAAGAAAATATTACCTGATCACAACCACCATCACCATATCAATTCCTGATGAAACAATGGCAGAATATATTGGTTTTCCAGCTGTACCTGACGGTTCACCATCATCATTACACCGGAACTGATCTCCAAGCTGCATAAAGGCAAATACTCATTAGATAATAAGAAGATAGCATTTGAAGTATTAAGTAGAACATAAAACAGAAACTTCTACCTTATATGCCCAACAATTATGTGTAGCTCGTGGATCTTGAACCTAATATCAAAAAAGACAGTAGCAAAAGATTTCAACCAAAAATCCTTCTATTGATTCAAACAAATTCAAACACATGCACCAAACTCTACCATTTACAACTGTAATTTAGTAGCAAAAATTTTAGTCAGAATGCTTACATACATTAAAGCAAATACACATCTATGAACCAAAATCCACCACTGCACAACTATAAGTTACAAATTTTGAGCAAAATGACGAAATTTGTCAATCACTCTCATTGATATTATTTACACCTTGCCTTTTCAAAATATTCTGAAGTCATTATAAATGATCTTGTTTTGCCATCTCTAAAAGAATTTACAGATCTTATGTCAGCTGAATGATGGAAAGTCGATCTCAAGGATTATAATTTCAAAAAGCGCATATCTTTCGAGAATTCGAGGTATTACAAACAAAGAAAATTAAGAAACACTGCAATATTCAGACAAAGAACATCAAGTCTCCAACCCTAATCAGCTTAAGAGACAGAGCGATGACAAATCCGAACAAAAATAAAAATTTAAAAGAAATCAGGGACAAGAAGAACCTCGGAGAGGAAGGACTGGGCGGAGCCTTCGTTGTGGATGGGAGAAGCGATCGCAATGAACTTGCTGCGCTTAATCTCGCGCTCGCAGCTCGCTCGATCCCTCAGCGTCGTGTAGGGCGACGGCGTCCGGCGAGCACTCCCCCCACTGGAGCTGCTAGCGATGCGCTGAGTGACTACGCTCGCCGCCATTGCTGTGGAAGCGAGGAGCGAGCGGGAAGTACAGATACGAGGCGGGATTCGCACCGCCATCAATTGCGCCCAAAGCTACTCGTCATCCGGCGGATTCGGATCCATTCTTGCTTATCCTAAACCAGACCCGGTTTGTGGATAACGCTTTCACTAATTTATCATGGCGAAATAATTTGGCCATTTTGATAACTTTTACATAAAAAATGAAAAAAATAAATACATCTTACCTTCTAAATTAATTTTAGGATAAATTATGCTTTGTGTTGGTGCTCAAAACAGGCGGGTCCTTGGGATCCGCACTCCGCTGTTAACCCAACTAAAAAGATGGAGAGTGAGTGATGGTTGTTGGATGATTAGATGAGGGTCGTCGTGAGCTTAATGACGGCCTCTGAGGATCGTCACGCTGAGAGGTAATGGAGCATTGGCCGCTGAAGTCTCCCTTCCTGTAAGAGAATTGTCTGGGGATTTCTCTCTGAACCCTCTAACGCTCAAGTCATTGAGAGATCAGTATCAATGAGAGAAGAAAGAGAAAGATGGAGAATGGTAAGCAACAAAGAAGATAGGAGAGCGTGGGAGGAGGAGAGGTTTCGAGGTCGGAGACGAGTCCCGCCCGAGGGTTAATTTGGAAAAAGTCCCTCTATCTCCTCTCCTCCTTTCCCCTTATCACGTCTCTAAGTAGCCATCAAGGCGGTTAGTCTTGGGGTGTCCTCCCTAACTTGCTAAGGATGGCGGGAATCATATGGGGTCTCCCTTACCAAGCAACCTGATACGTAGGCATCCTTTATAATGGCGCACATCCCTACCCAAGCTCGGGTGTCATCCCACGATATCGGCGATATGCTCGCTTACATTGCATTTGAGGCCGAGTTATGGGAGAATCTTTACGTGGCTCTTTAGGAGGGGTCGACTTACTGTGTGGTCTTGTTAATCTAGAATAGCCGATCATGCCACGTTTAAAACTTATTTTTCCCCAATAACACTTACCCCCCAACTTATTAGGTCGACGAGCCCTCGTCTCTAGTCGACCTAGATATTTAGATCACCAATGGACATATCTGATCCGGTAAGACAAGGGACTTGCATCTTCGACTTTATTTCCCAAGTTCTGTCAGTTCTACGGACCAGGTGTTCACTCGAGCTCCCGACCCGTCACTAGTTAGCGAGACTACGGCCTTCGGTGCATATTGGCAAGATTCCCGAGCTACCTTTTGATCAGAGAATCATGTGCCAGACCCGCTTTAACTTATACCAAGATTTTCTAACTAGACTCAGACGTATGACTAGGCCGACCCTGCATACCTCAGGTGGAACTCGTTATCTACGCCAACATAGGTACGCCAGGCCTAGCTTGGCTTTTGAGTCCATACTTGACAGACTGTCTTCATTAATGGAATGCGACGAGTGGTATGATTGACGTTATTCCCTAGGTTGGCTTTTCAAAGCACTGGGGCAGACCATGGTCCACGTGTAAGTTATCAAGCGGACATCCCCTCGTGGAACGATGTGGGTCGTTAGATTACGACCACCAAGGTATGGCGATAAAACATAGCCATGCTTGTCCTCCTTTTTCAAATTCTTTGAACATCAATACCTTTCCCCGCCTTAAAGTTGGTGTGTTCTTACCACAAGTACAAGGGGTCGCTTAAGTAGTAAAGTACCCTGAGGGTAGGGTAGTCAAAATCATAGGGACTAGTAGAGCTAGTACTAATTTGACTTCTATAATTTAGCCTAAAACTATGTGTGATAGTCTAATCCTAACTAAAATATCTAAATAGAGAACTAAAGAGAATAGTTGGCAAATCTAAGGTTTATCAATCAAGAGGACATGGCACCCTGGATCTCTATCCCCCTAAGAATCGTTTGCTCGACTAATTTCCTAATACGGGTTATCTAGTTGATATATTCTTGGACCGTGAGGAACCCTAAATTAGTTTGACCTCGATCTCTCGTTCAGCCAAGCCCTAGTCCCATACCGCGACTTCGTCGTACGACTGCATTATGATTATTATTAGGTTCTATGGTTCCCACTATCAGGTTTTACACTAATCTAGAGAATGTGGCACCATACACCCGATCTTTAGGTGTGCACTCACACCCTATCATCTATGCCTAGATATAGCTTGACCGAGATTTCTCTTCATTCATCAAGCAACTACAAATATGTGATCGGCGCTTTCGCACTAACAAATAACAAGCATTAAGCACACATAGACAATCCACAAGAATACTTAAAGAAAAGCCTAAGTATTAAAAGGAAAAGAGTCACAAGTTCATCCTAGAGTTTTAGGACCCGAGGCACTACAGAAGGTTTAGCCTTTCATACTATAAGAATTCATCACAAAAGCTAAAAAGGAAGACATAAATAAAGATAATGAACTCCCTAGATAAATGTCTCCTCCGCATCAATCTCTCTCCAAAACCCTAGCTGTCTATAGAGTAATCGCCAAAAGTCCCCCTGGAATTTGCATATGGTGGCCTTTTATAAGCTTCAAATTTATGACGCACGGCTATGTTAGGGCCGTGTTGGCCCCATGTATAACTCTGGAATTTTCTGGAATCGAATTGATGCGGTTTTGGCTAATCTCGAGATGAACACGGCCTGGACATGGGTTGAACAGGCACGTAATCAAGGCCATGCCACTCCCTGTAAAAGTGACTTTTCAGCTCCTTTACTCTGACTTGTTCTGATTTTCACCTCTTTTGTCCCGGGTACCTATTTACCTATTCAATCACAACGAAATACCCAATAGAGCACAAATATAGAGGAATCCATACGAAAAGGCCAGCAAAGTGCATGCAAATATAGTATGAAAATATGTATAATTATGCACTCATCAACAGGCCTCAAGGAACTTTTTATCCACTTGGGACGTTGTGCTATGCCATCCTTCTGGTTTGGGACAATGGGCGTCCAACCATAGACTAGCTTGAGTTCAAAATAATATTTATTCCCTCTAGTCACGATCTTGTGTGATGAGTGTGTTTTCATGCAAGTATCACGAATTGCATTGATCAAGTAATAAAAGTGGACTATGGGAAGTGGGATGTCGAACCCTGGGGAATAGAGATTGCTAAGTGTAAACCAAGCTTTAATAACCTAGTCTAAATGGCAATTTGGGGAGTTTTGGTTTTCAAAACTAAAGAGCTACAAAGGATTGCTTGAATAAGAACTGAAAATTGAGAGTTGATTGGGGTGAATCAATGGCAAGAGAGGATACTTGGGTATGTATCCCTTTTGGATTTCAATTCTAAAGATGAGCAAAGATGTTTATGAATCAAAGTTGGTACTTCTTGTGCCAATAGTCCCTAAATTATATCCAATCCCTCTTCCAAGGTGATTGGATAACTAGTCTCCTAGGACTTGATATGAAGCTCAAGGGAAATTTATGTATATTGGAAGAATCATGGGGGTGAATTAGGTATGAAAGAGTCATTCGCCCTTCTATTACCCGATTACTTGGTATACTCATGAAACTCTCTAATGAAGCAAGTTCCTAATACAAGGAGGCGCTAGCTCTACCCTTGTATTGCACACAAGTAATTTCTAGTGATGAAATTACAATCAATACATAACATTCATTAGACATTCAAGAAGGTACCAACAAATCATCATAAACATTCAATGCTATTAATGCTCGATCCAAAAGTTCAACATACCCAAGTACCAATAGATTAGTTCCCCATAAATGGGGAACTCAAAACCAAAATAGGAAAGCTTACAAACCAAAGAAAAAGGTAATAGAGGACACCATTACCTCCAATGCTTGCAACTCAATGGTTCTCTATTCTCAAGATTTGGGGGTGATGACCCCAAGTCCTAATCTCTCCCTCTAGCCTCTCTCTCAGACCAAGCTCCTCTCTAAACTCTCATACTTAACTATATATACCCATGAATTAGGTTTCCACTAAAAAAATTACAAAATTGCCCTTGATTGGGCCCATGAAGCTACGCAAAGTTACGATGAGCGACCTGCGTGAGCGGCACATTCATCATCCGATTCGACTCCACACACTCACGAATCGGCGGGTCAGCCGGCCGTTCATCACCCGATTCACCTCACGGCTTGCTCTGAACGGCGGTGAAGCTGGTTCATCGGTACCGGTTCGCCTCCGCGCCTTACTTCGAGCGGCGGATGAAACTGATGAATTCACTGAAGGCCGTTCACCCTCTCTTTGTGCCTAGGTGTGAACGACCGTTCACAAGGCCGTTCACCCCCTATTTACTTCAAAATATCTTCGTTTGTTCTTCATTTTGTTGATAAATGCTTCCTTTTCGTTGAGGTGGCCTATTTATGCCCTGTTTACAAAATATGAAGCATTTTAAGTACCGGCGGGCTACAAATTATTGCATTTGACATGAAAATAAGTATATATATGTTATGTAAATATGCTCATTTAAACGCTATCATGCGCGTCCTTGGATATGGCGATGAGGATGACCCATACACAGGGATAGGGATTGGGGACTGGTTGATCGGGGAGCATGTGGGCGATGACACAAATCTCTTCCTCTAAACTCTTTGCGGACTTGGCCATTGAAGCTCAACACTGACTTCTCCTATGCAGGCATTAACTCACCACACTCCCCATCAGCACACAAGACACATGAGAGCAAGAGAGAGAGAGAGTGTGTGTGTGTGTGTGAGAGAGAGAGAGAGAGAACAAGGATTTAGTGGAGAAACAGAGAGATTTAAAGCGTGATGGTTGACGTGGGGGCCACAATAGGGTCGAGATTTATGTTACCTCGGTATACATATTCCATTGTCTCTAGATGCGTATTTCATTGCATGCTTAGGATTTTTGATACTGCTTCGGCTTCGGGATTTGTGTCACTCTGGGATACATATTCCATTGTCTCATTTTGTGTCTCCATCGACTAGCCTCATGATCTGTAATTTGTCGCTTCGGGATCTACCATCTCCATTCGCCTAGGATGCAGTGTGTGTTTATGTTTAGGCCTCAAGATGCATCTTTATAAGCATCTCAAGATTTGTGCCACCTTGTTACTTGAGATTATGATTCTTCCGCCACTTGGAGATGTGTTTTCCCCATCACCTCGAGTTTGGATTACTCTGTTTCCTTCATCGCTATTTGGATTCCTTGTCGCCTTTGGATTTATGCACCTTTGCTTGAGATTTGGATTCCTTTTTTATCGCCTCAGTTTGGATTCCTTCCCTTGCTTTGAGATTTGAAGTCCTTGTCACCATTGGGATTTGTTTTCTTCCATTGACTTGGGATTTGTGTGCGATCTGGCATCTCAAGATGGGTGATCTGTCACCTTATGATCCATGCTTCATGACCTAACGATCCGTGCTTCATCATCTCATCATGTGGATCAAATTAATTTTTTTTATTATTTATTTGTTTATCATTATCTTTTTTAAATTCAAAACATACCTTCTAAGTGATGGCAAGAAAAAGGGTTTTTTGCTCTCGGTTTTCCTCCTCTTGGTTGTGGCTTTTTCCTCTTGTCTACTTCTCCCCGTCTGCTTTTTTTTTCTCTATTTGTATGCTGTCGCACTCTCTTTCCATCTGTCACCCTCTCTTTCTCTCTGTCTCTCTCTTTCTTTTTCTCTATCTCTTTTTATCATTTCATGTCTCCTTTTTATCACCTCGATTGGAGAGATCTGACCTAGTCCCTAAAGAAGGTCAAGTAATGTCGTGCGACCACTCGAAAATAATCCACCATCTCGCCCAAGATTATCTATGAGGAACATATCTCAAACCTACGACTAAACACGTAATTTAAGCGAGAGGCTTGTCCGAAAGGGAACTTATCCCATCCCTTTTAAATTTTAATTAGATCGGGGACTAAAATGCAATTTTATATGAGTTTATCCATGAGAATATATCTCAACCTTAGGATTGAGATCATGTGATTTTAGGTGAGAGGATAAAGGAATTTATCTCATTCCTTTTAAATTTTAATTATATTAGGATTAAAACGTGATATCAAGCGAGTTTATTCAAAGAAATCTTAATCAAACTTTAATTAAAATTTTAATTAGATTAGGGATATGATGAATTTTTTTATATATAAACATTATTTTTGTTTAGACAAAAGAAAAAGCCACAATTTGTATCTAAACAAAGGAAGGAATAAAGTTCATTCATGATGTGTTGCTAGTTTCCGAATTGGATCAAAACGCCATGTTGTACAACTTTTGGAGAATGGATATGTAGTTCATTTTGAAGATGATAGCACTATATATGACAAATAGAGGGGGAGAAAACTCATAGCAAAAAATAATAATGAAGAGATAAAGAAGCTATGAATTATCTTTCAACTATAATAGAGAAGTTGCTTTAAAGGCACAAGCCAAAGATGAGTCTTGGTTATGGCATAAATGGCTAGGATATTTGTATTTTCATGGCTTGGAGTTACTTCTAGAGAAAAGTATGGTGCATAGGCTACCTAAAATTGGAGATAAACCTGGTGTATGTGAAGGTTGTGCCTTGGGAAGCTTGATCATGTAGACTTTGTTTTTTTCCAAAATGAGCACTAGGAGTCAAAAGGTTGTTGGAATTTGGAGTACGTATGTGTGTGGAAAATTAGATGTTTGTTAACCAATGAGTACTTCATCTCATGTTTAAAAGCAGGTATTTCATCTTGTTTTATAGATGATTTTACAAGGATGACTTGGGTATATTTTATGAGATAAAAATCACAAGTGTATCGTGGTTTTAAGAAAATTCAAAAGTTATGTTTGAAAGTAAAAGGTCATTACATAAAATCTTTTGAGAAGTGATAGAGGTAAAGAATATACCTCATGAGAATTTGATAAATTTTGTGAATATGAAGGCATTGAAAGACAATTCATTGTTGGGTACAACTGCTTGAAAAAATGAAATTAATGCAGAAAGGAAAATTTAGGCAATGATGGAAAAGGTGGGAAACGATGCTCAGGATAAAGGTATGTATTGATGTTGACAATCGGCTCCTCTTCGGGATCAGAGCCAATCGGGATCAACGAGTAGAATTTGTAATTTAGGAGACTCCAGGTTATGGGGATAATCAACCATCAACCAGGGCGTCAGAACCGCCAATCCTTCTCGTTCAAGCTTGCGACCTCATCTCCGTCGGTGACCTGCACAAAGGGATGTCCGGAGATCTCTCCCCGGACTCTTCGACGATCAAGTCAATCTATCGGATCAAGGAGAGGAAGCGTAAGGCAAACCGAGAGAGCAATCATGGTGGATAAGATCAAAGAATCAAAGAATTAGCGAGAGAGAGAGAGAGAGAGAGAGAGAGAGAGAGGGCGTACTAAGGCTCTCATTCCATGGTTTTGGAGAGAGGCGCGCCCCATTTCTTTCTTCTCCTCCCCTTTTATATCTTTCCCTTCCTCCCTTCATCGCCGGTGGCTTGCATCCCAAGAAACCCCTTGGTTGGGTGCCAGGTAAGCTCCAGCTGGATACCAGCTCAGACAGGACCTTATAGAGCTTTAGCCGGGCTTCAAACCTACTCCGATAGTGCTTCCGACATCTTCTTGGAAGTTAGCTTTTTTCGGTAATCTGTTGGAGAGAACCTGCGTGGGTATTTCATGTCTGGGTTATTATGGTTTTGCCATGTGTATCTTGATTTGGGTTTAGTATGCAGTCGCACTTATGTCAGGTGGAATTTCCCCACTATAACACTTAAGCCCCAACTTTTTAGGTGCACGTGGCTCTGGAGTGCGAGATGACCTAAGAGGTTAAGTTGTTCTCCGGTGGAGCAATATCATCCCTATTTGTGGTGCGCCTGCCAGCTAGACACACAATGTATGCCCACTTCGAGCTTTTTGCAGTGAAGACACATGCGTTAAAGGCATCTAGATCTTCTTTCCATTTATGATATATTGGTGTACCTCGTACTACCCCTTGTCTTCTGAGTTGTGCTTCTTCTCAACACGCGAAGGTAGGAACAATCATGAGGGTGTTTCTTAAGATGCTTTGCTTGAAGCATCTCGTGAATCTGTCGCATGTCTATTACCCTATAGGTGGCTCCTTGAGGTCCAGACAGCCGTCGAATGGCAACCTCCACATCTCCTCTGCTTCACTCTTATGTTATTTAAATAGTTCTTCAAGAAGATCCCTCTTCATCACTGCTTGATTTTGTGTGAGAGCCTGAACACTAGCCCCAGTTCGTCGAAGTTCCATAACTCGAAAGTAGGCTCAGATGGACCTCCACCGGCTAGGAAGGTCGCTTTGTAAATTCTCTGTTGGATTGTCATTAACTTCTCCTTCCTTTTTGAAGAGGAGAAGATCCCTAAGGACGATCATAAGCCTAAGGGAATGGCCTAGGGGGCCAAAGGGACCCTTGCACGAGACTCGATCGCCCCCAACCAGTCTGGTTGCTGAGCTGGAGAAAGCAAGGGTTGACATGGCCCAAAAGGATGGTCAGATCAGTCACCTCTAGTCCTCATGCACCCGAACTCTGAGATGCGGGGTTGAAGCTTTTGAGAAGAAGAGGACAGGCATCGCAAACTTTGAGAGGTTGACCGGCATGCACCGAATGACATTTACTTGAGGGATTAAGAGAATGTTGTAGTGCCATATAAGAGCCGCGATACTATACCACATCGAGATCCGATGGGCGATCGAGGCCTATAATATCTCGGACGAGAACCTGCGCTAGTGAAGGAGAGATTACCGACCATGCGTTGGCGAATTCAAGGACTTCGGCGAATTCCAAGACTTGGTTTGTGTAGAGGGATGCAAAAGAAGTGAGAAAGTTTTAAGATTTTTCTTGAAATTTCCCATCTTCACACAGGTTTAGGGAGGCCCTACGGTATCTCCCTCCGATACTCCCAAGAAAGATCTTGACTAGGCCGATACTTTGCTTCCTCCTTTGGTGGGACATTCCGTTGTGGGATCTCTTGTGTTGTTTTCCCTTTATATTCCTTTTTCCTATTTCTTTCTTTGTATCGTCACTTATTGTAATGAAATCATTCTCCTTTTTAGTAAACCCCTCTCATCTCCTTTATCTTCTTCCTCGTTTGAGTGGACTATTTGGGTTCCGAAAATCGTTCAATTTTATTCTTGTCCCGGGTCATTGATGGTCTCGGAGTGATTTGAGCACTAAACAAAATCAGGATTGCTTTCTAGAAAACGACTCCTTGCTTCACTACTGTTTCCCAATGTCATTTCAAATTTGAATCTTTCTTGATTCTCAATCTTGCGGCGTTTAGGGATTCCTTCATATTCTTGGTTTGGCATTTCAAGGTGGCCGGGATGGCCATCATAGTGAGGGGTGTTCCCTAAGGTGACCTTCTTGAAGAGTTGTGGGCATTCCATGCCACACGTCAGCGCCTCGTGACGTCCTTTTGGTAAAGTAAGTCTCCTACATTGTTCACTAAGGAGGTTAAGCCTACTTCTTTTATGAATATTCTATCCTAGAATTTGCACTAGTATTCCACTTCTTCTTTGTTTGCATTTTCAAGTACTTCACCGCCTCCTCGAAGTCGTCTTCTCACTTCTCTTCCTTCCCTACAGATGGCGGAAAATCCTCCCTCACACCTTGAGGAGCCACTGGGAAGTTTAGTCCTACTCCTAGCTATGTGATGTGATCAGAACCTTTCTCAACTCATTGATTTGTTCGCCATCATCTCCCATTTTCGGTGTATGCTTCCATCCCTTGATGAACATGCTAAATATCATGGCCCCAAGGAGATCAAGTTCTACATCGAATTCTTTAAGGTTGGTCCTAGGCTTCCCTTTCCCTCCTTGTTCAAAGATAGTCTCAGTTTTTACAACCTTTGTCAGTTCTATCTAGTTCCAAACTCGTGGAGTACTCTGTGCGGTTTCATCCTCATTCTCAAAGAGAACGGCTTGGAACCTACCTTGTAGTGTTTTTGACATCTCTTTCATCTGAAGAGACTTTTAGGCTTTTCGAGGGTACGATATCTTTGCCCATGAGGCCAAGGAAGCTTCCCTTCATACGATTCACGGCTAGAAACTAGGGTTTATCTTTATCTCTGTGATTCCCCTTGGCCCGTCCCCGATTCTTGGGAGTTCCCCACTCTTGGACACCCCTTTGGAGGAGACGATGATTTCTAAGGAAATAAAGTATGTAGCCTTTCTTCACAAGCAGGCTAAAATTCCCCTATCTGACTTGGTTAATTCCTCCAACCTCCGGAAGGTGGGCTCTTTTAGTGACAACTCTCATGGGTTCTCTTTCCTTCTTGATTGTGTGGAGTGGGGTGTAGGCAAAAGAATTATATGTGGTTGTCACCTTTTTAGATTTGAGAACAACTAGATTCACTATGAGATCTCAGAAAAGCATTGTAGAGGGAGATCTAAAAGTTCCAACCATAGAGGTAACCCAATGCACGACCTAGATCATAAAATAATCAAACTCAAACGAGATCTTAGGAGGAAATGCAAAACCAACTTAATAGAATTAAAACAAAACATAGAAGTAACAGAGACTCAGAAACTACAATTAGAATAATTGGATAGCACAAGAGATAATGATGATAGAATCTAGGAAGAACTTAGAGCTCTTTATAATAAACATCAGGCCCTGCTCAGGCTTGATTATAAGGCTCTGACTCAAAGATCAAGAAGAGTTTGACTACTAAATAGGGAAAAACTCTAATATTACCAAAAAAACATAGAAAAGGTAGTAGGATAGCCCAAATCATAGGAGATGACAACAAAGATGTAACATGTCACCATAATATTAAACAAGCATTTATAGATCACTACAACAAAACATAGCAGTAGCAATCCACCTGAAGATTGGAGGATCTGGTGAATGCTATGCCAGATGACCTCCTAGAACTAAACAATGAACAATGTTGCAAGGCAATTAATTACCTTTGAGGTGTATCAAGTAGTGTCAGCAATGCCAACAGGTACACCCCCTAGCCCGAATGGTTTTAATTCAGAATTTTGTAAAACTTATTGGCATATTTTAGGGAATTCCATTATATCTACAGTTAATCATTTCTTTGAATCCAATAATATGCCCAATAATTGGAATAAAATTCATATATGCCTTATCCCAAAGAAGCCAAGATCTCACCATGGGGAAAGAACAAGTAGCATTTATTCAAGGGAGGAGTATTTATGATAACATCTTAATAGCCAAGAACTTCCACACTCACTAGAAAAAGGTTTCTAGGCCCACCCAATGATGTTAATCAAATTGGGCATAGAAAAGGCCTAAGATAGTATGAGATGGGACACTGTTATTTCTATCCAAGATGAGCTTCCCAACAAATGGATTAATTTGATTAAAGCATGTGTTGAGACTTGCACTATGGTATTCATATTAAATGGGAGAGTGGGTGCAGGCATAAGGTAAGGGAACCCTCTATTACCCTACCTGTATATTATTGTGTCTCAGGTCCTATCAAACCTACTCAATAAAGCATCATATCTTCAAATGATTAGAAGTATTAGAGTTAATGAAAATCTAAATATAAATCATATTCTGTATGCTAGCGATGTTTTAATATATTGTCGAGCATCCAGAAAAGATGCTTGTGTGTGGGCATATACTCAAAGAATTACTAGAGCGAAACCAAATTATAACAAATATGAAGATTATTTGCCTATATAGGTTAATTAGCCTCAAAGTTAAAAAAACCAATCACACAAATCCTGAAAATGGAAAGTGGGACTTTCCCTTTCAACTACCTTGGCTGCTGGATATCTCCTAATAAGATCTACTCAATTTATTTTAATTATTTAATAGAAAAGGTTGACTGTAGACTGGCACATTGGAAAACCCTCAATTTATCCATGGATGGGAAAATAATATTAGTTAATTATGTACTCATGGGCATACTTGTGCATGGTCTCAATACCTATGCCATACCAGATGTTACCCTTGAAGCCATTAGTAAACTGGCTAGGAGATTCATCTGAGGGAATAGTAGTGGTAACAAGGGACATCTAATTGACTGGGGAACTGTCGCCAATCCAAAAGCTAAGGGAGACCTAGGAATCAATGACTTAAAGATAATGAAAACTGTATTATTAGCTAAACATGTAATAGAGCTGCTGGCGAACAACACTGCATAAGGTTTGGGTCAAAATCACAAGGCACAAGTACGAAAAACCTGACATATGGAACCAAGGAAATCATAGTAGGGACTCAAGGACATGTAGAGGATTGATGAGCACAAGGAGGACAATTAGAAGCAACCTAGAATTAGATGAACCAAGTAGAACATCCTTTGTTAGTAGGGACCCATGGATATATGACATTCAAATACAATTTAAACCATGTATCCTTAATATGAACTATGAGTATATTAATATGAATTCTTAACAGTTGATGCTTGATGATGAATAAGATGAGCATATTATTTGGTACATTTTCTTAATGATATAGCTTGTGGGTTATTATAGAAACAGATAGCAAAACAAGGGGGAAGTAGTGTATGGAAATGGGAGGCGAAAATGGGGAAAGTTCTCTATTAGGCTATTTGCGATGTATGATGTGTATAGAAGACAAACAAGAACCCAAGAATGGAGGGAATGGAAAGCTATATGGAAACTACAATGGGCTCCCAGGATCAAGATCTTTCTTTGGAAACTTTTCCATGATAGGCTACTGACGAAAGAACTTTTATATAGCTTCAACATGGGCTCTAAGGAGCTTTGCTCCTCTTGTAATTTACAAGATGAAACTACTTATCATGTCTTCACTGAGTGCAGGTAGGAAGATCAAGTGTGGAGAACCCTACATAACAAAGAAATCCTTAATGGGTGGATCTGGAGAGATAGGGATGCACCAACTGGGACATGGCTAATAGCAACAAAACATAGAAACATAAGAGAATTGATAGCAACTACCTTTTGGAAGATATGGAAGTCTAGATGCAAAGTTGCATTCGGAAATACTAAATATTACCCAATGATAATAACAGTTGCAAGCTTTAGCCTAGTAATGGAGTATAAGGGGACTAAGAGGACACATATACAGAGAGAGGAGGGCAACAACAAAGAATGGAATAACAGGTATTACAAGATATTGTTGTTTACTGATAAGTGCAAGATTATACATATATTCCTACCATATTTACATGCACTTATACCATTTTCCTTTCATTGATTTCTCTATTTTGGTGCTCCTATGTGTATATTTGTGTGATTCTACGAGGAAAATAGGAAATTTTAGAGTTAAAGGAAATGGAGACGGGAAAATTCAGAGCAAAAGAAGTTGAAAATACATCTTTGCATGGGATGAGAAAGTTAGGATTGATAAAGTGGCAATTGGAAGAGGTGTTTTATGACAAAGGAGCAAGAAAAGAGAGGAGGAGATAGAGCTGTGAGCAGTATGAATGAGCTGCAGAGGTCAAGAATCTATTACAAGAGTTACAGGACTCTAAAACATATCTCCACCGTTCAGATTGAATAAAAAGGAGTTAGGAACACCTAGTTAAAGTTTCAAGTCAATCCAAGTTGATTTGGTCATTCGATCGAACAGTTGATGAAGACTGTAGACCTGGAAAATAGCATGGCCAGAAGCACGCCCATGCTTTAGGGCGTGCATCTCTTTGTATTTCTGGAAACGTGTTAACTTAATCACGAAGTAACCCCAAAGTTATCCATAAGATCAACACTAACGTCGCGTAGATCAACACGCTTCGTGCTTCATATTTTTCCAACCTATATAAACCCTATCGTAGCAAAGAGATTGGATATCTTTGGGTGGAGGCGGAGGAGAGCTTTTGGTGGATCAGTCTTGGGCTCTTTTCACAACGACGGCTAGAGTTTCTGGAGGAGATTAAAGCCGGAGGAGACATCGAGCAAGGGAATTTTCTATGCTTTTATTTATGTCTTCCTTTTGCATCCATGTTATGGATTTCCATAGTATAAGAGGCTAAACCTTCTATAATGCCTCAGATACATGAACCAGGATGAACTTGTTATTGACTTTCTTTATTTATTGGTTCCCTCTTTCTTTTTTTTATTTTTTATTTTTATATTTTTACTAAGGCCATAAAGACCCCCACTCACGGGACAGTTAGGGATGTGGCCATGGGCTCCGAGAAGTAAACTCACTCGATCGCCCATGACCCCTCACCGTGCGCATAAAAGTCTCCAGAAGTAAACTCTACTCAAGCTTGCTCACCCCATTTACGGGGCCGAGGATTCAATCCAGGACCTTTCCCAAGAGAATGCCCCAACGCACGGGACCCAAGTGATATACCATTAGGCTACTAGTCCTTTGGTTGGTTCCCTCTTTATTGATAGTTCTTGTAAATCATCTTTGTATGCTTATGCTTATGATTTCTGTGGTTGCATGTGCAAGACCCCCTGATCATACACCTCGTTAGGTTGCAACATATATACGATAAGTGTTATTCTTTGGTGATTTGTCGCGGTTACTATTGCTTTAACTAAATTTGGATTTTGGGCCGTCGCCGGCTCTACCCTGCTGACGCTCCGACCGATTTATCCGGGCCGTATGCACCGGCACGTCTCGAAAATGAACAAAGATATCGCCGCAAGCCGGTGCATGGCCTAGCCTGTCACTGCGTCTTAGGGCCAAAGCCCCACACGGGCCTCGGTAGAGCGCCAGACGCACGCAAATATTCGATGCGGGCGCGTGCCACAAGACACCATTACTGCTGACCCGAAATCGACATGTAGCGGCACCATATTTTGCCGCGTGGCGATTTTAATTTTAATTTTTAAAAAAATGGGCAATTCTTATGAAACCTCAAATTACATTACATTATTTGGGACATCATTGTTTACAAAACTAAAGTAAAAACAAAGGAAAAAAATTTATTACCTCAATTACATTTACATGACATAAAAAATTTTTACTAGCATAAATGTAAATGACCTACTTGACGCTGCTTGGTGTGTTAATTTGCAAATGTACTGTACTTAATCTTTTATGTTATATATATAATCCTAGATATTATATATCTTGTTTTTATTTTATATATATATTTGAATTTAAGAATATTTAAGAAAAGATGGTAATTTAATGTGGGATGTGATCATCCCTAAAAGAGATGGTGAGAATGCAAGAGGTTTCATTAGATATGAAAAAAACTAATTTAATATCCATAGTCCTTGTTGAGATAAGGATGGAGCTCCAAGGACTCAATTGGAGAAAACAAAAGATGATTTAAACTTGTACAAAATTAAGATGAAGCAATAGCATTCAAGCTCAGAGACTAGTTCCAGCAATGTGACTAGTAGATGGGGAATGTTGTCGAGGCGTAACAAATACTATTTTATAACTGAGCAGGACAACATCTTTTGAGAAAAGATAATGAAGCAATAGCATTCAAGTTCACTAGACCGGAAACTTGATAATAATAAAAGATTTATATATAGTAGTATTAATCTTGAGAAGTAGATAAGCTTGTGATTTATTTCTCATGATCATGTACAAACAAAACATTAGTAAAAGAAGTATTAAATAACATAAAGTTGAAGCTTTGATCAAGTAAAAAAAAATTTCACTCCTTTCTTTTTTTAGTAGTGTTTGATTAATTTAGATTTATTTTATAATTTTTTTAAGATTTTTACAGATTTTTTTAGATTTTTTTTAGATTTTTTTAGATTTTTTAAAATTTAAATAATATTTTATTAAATGGGCCGTGCTTGACAGTGCACGACTGGGCCCAACACCGGCGAAGCCGTGCTCAATCTTAGGGCCATTTGTCAAATATTTACGTCGCCGTGCGGGCACGTACGAAAATGGTGAAACGCGGCCAGTTGAGACCCGATGTCGGGCCGGGCGATACGCCCAAAATCCAGCTCTAGCTTTAACCTATATTTCATACCTTTTTAAGTCACAATTAGACACAAATGATGAGGTATGATTAGTACGTTAAGAGATCGGGTGTTGCATTAGATATATGTATTTTATCACACCCTCCGAAAACTAATCTCCAAAAAGTGAAACTATGTTGGGACTATATAACAATTTTCCTTATATATATATATATATATATATATATATATATAAAACATCATTCTCTTTGACTTTTAAGTTTTAACTAGTTTACGGAATCATTGTTACAGTACGGTGGAGGTGGTAGTGTGAACCAAACAACAAATGGGCAATTGTGGGACCTAAGAGCCATGCAATGGGGGACCCAAAAGCCAATCACCTAAACAACATTATCTTATAAACAAACAGACACTTTTAAGAGGAAAGCAAAACCTGTTACCCAAGATTGATAGATTCGATGACATTAGTAGTCACGCAAAGTTCATCACCCTGACAAAGCACTTATCTTAAGCAACAACACATATGAATGAAAGAGTGTGAAACAAGTAGAGAGCAGCATATATTGCAAGCTCCATCATTCTCATATTGGCTAAAAAGAAAAGACCTAAAGCTGTTGTATGTTCCCATGCTTCCAAATCCAACAAAGAAAAAAAGATAAATAAATCCTTTTATGTCCAAACCCAAGTGGAAGACATGATCAAACCAAGTCAGCCCATGCTCTCTCTCTCTCTCTCTCTCTCATCACTGTCATTACTCCCCAGGACAAAGACATGGCTGAGCAGTCTGCAAAAGATGGTGGAGATCTTCTCCTTTCCTGCAGAAAAACTCAGGCAAGATAGAAAGTACCAATGCTTCACTTGATAACCCTTATCAGGAAAGTGTGTTTTGTATTGTCTTGACACTGCTTTTGATACTACTCTCCTCACTCACGGTCCATCCCTTCTTCTTCCCATCTCTGCAAAAGATCAAACCAAAGGACTACCACTCTCAATGCCTACTCAAGATGTAGACCTGGAGATTAATGGAAAAAGAGACAGCAAGGAGAGCTCGCGTGGGTATCTTTCTGCTGTACTTATCCTTCTTCTCATCAAACCCTAACCATTCATTTCCCTTTCTTTCCTCTCTCTCTAACCATCCCTTTTGACCACCGGACTCTTGTAACACTAGCTAGTAAGCTCTGATCTCGTCTTCCCAAATGCCCACATGATCTTCTTCATCATTCCATAATGAAATAAACATTAAAAACAAAAAAGTAACAACAAATTAAGAACCACCAAAGTTCAAACCCTAATGTCTTCTTGAACTAATACTAGCACTAAGCTTAGAATAAACAAAGAAACTGCTGAACAATAGCTACGGATGAAATTAACAAGGATCGATGAAAGCAAAAAACCAGAGAGTTTGAATATTACTTAATCATGGAGGTTAGCTAGAATGGATGTGATGGACGGGGCGCCTGAGCCCAGATGACGTCGGAGGGGAGGTGGCTGCTGCAAGTCTCCGGCGAGGTCGTAGACACCGCTGGTGGGAGGTGGTGGTGTTGGTGGTGGTGATGGGAGTGTGGGCGGTGAACAGGAGTACTATCAGGATCAGCACTAGCACTAGCACCGCCACCGCCGCCCCCAGGAGAGATGTCGGGAACATCGTCGTTGTCCGGTGGAAGGCGGTGGAAAGAGGGGTTGGAGAACCCGGCCGCGAACAGTACCACCGACCCAGCCGCCATCAACGGTCCAGCCACCGTCCCACCCACGACCTGCCCGTGCGGCCCCGACAGCGACACCGACACCGAGGGCGGTGCCTGCAGCTCCGACGGGGGGAACACCGTCGCGGAGAGAGACAAGAGCTCAAAACGCCCACGGAACACGACAGTGGCGGCCGGACCAGAAGCCGGAGCCTGCAAAGCCGGAGCCGGTGGCTGACGCAACGTAACATTAGAGACAGCGCCCGAACCGGCGAGGACGCAGACGCCTATTCCACGGCGGCGGGAGAAGTCCGCAATGGCCTCAACGACGTCGTGGCCAGCGCGTATCTCGAGCACGTGCGCGCGCATGGATGTGGGTGGATCGGCGTCGCGGGTGATGATCACTGGGGGTTTTGGCTTGTTCTTGGATCCGGGTGGGCGGCCGCGTGGGCGGCGCACGAGCTCGATACTAGACCCATCACCGCCACCCACGCCGCTGTTCTTCTGCTTGAGCCTTGGCTCATCGGTGCTCCGGCTATCAACGTCGATGCTTACCATCTCAAGCCCAGTGTTGGTCTTCATGTTATCACCCAAGCTAGCTAGCACTGGAAAAACAAAACTAATTCTAAGAAGAAAAACTCACAAACTTTAATAGTGTTGGTATATATATATATAACACAAATTCAAAGGTTGAGATTCGGAAGAGGGTTAGGTGGATGGTATGAATGAATACTATAGAAGGAGCATAAGGAGAGAGAGAGAGAGAGAGCATACATAGTTTGACAAGAGGGAAAAGTGAGATGGGTTGGAGACTGTGAGCTCGTGTATGAGTGTGTGATAGATGAATGGAGGTCTATCTGGGTTGGCTGGATTTGGCGCAATGCTCTCTTCTCTTTCCACGAAGACCAGAGCTTTCTTTCTCACTACTTACTCTCAACTATGGCCCACACCACACCCTAATAAGTATGAGATTAATTTCTGGAAGCCTGGTATTCTTCCTCTCTGTCTCTCTCTCCATGTATTAGTTTATAATTTTGTATCATTCTAATTTTAGATTTTAAAATTTCTATTTTTTTAAATATCTTTATTAGGTAATAAGTGTGATTTTTTTTTCATAATATATTTTGGAAATACAAATGTTTTCTGTAAATAGTTAAAACTTAAAACAAAAAAAATCATGTAAAATAAAAAAAATATCACATATAAATGTATATAAAAATTTTAAACACTTAAGTATTTATACAACAAGTATGAAAAATATTTATTTATATATCATCAAATAATAATAAATAGTTAAATTGAAGCAATGGCATATATGTAGTATTTCCTTGTGAAGAAGCATAATTCAATCTTATAACCTTTCTTTTTCTAGCAAGATTTTACTATCAAAATTTATGGTCAGGAATTAGTTTATTGATGGTGGGAGAGCTGCAGAGTCTTTTTAATTTTTTCTTAATATAAATTTTTAGACATGTTAGATTCTTATTACCTTATGCATCTATATCATATTATTATTTTTAGCATTTTAGAATAAAATTCTACTTATACAATCTTTTGAGTTATGTTCAGCTATTAATTCCTATTGTGTCCAATTATTTCCTATTTTTTATAAATGGACTGTGAATTCACGTATAAAATTTAAATATGGGAATTTGTAAACTTTATTAAGCAAGTTTAATAAACCAAATATATAAATTTGTATTTTCTTTACTTAAATGTCAATGCATGATTTCATGTTTAATTTTAGCATTACCTCTGAAAAACATGGACTTGACCAGTTATATATATATATATACATGATAAAATGGTCAACCCTCAGGATACTGACACATGGCATAGAGATGAAGGCATGGGGAGATATCTTGCAAAACACTCCACCAGGACATGGGCTAGAGATTTTAATGGCCCACCACCATTGATTAGGATCTCTTGGGAGGATTTCATGGGCCCACCACGGGGAGACACCCACTGCTTAACTTGTGTGTAAGGGTACGGGACCTGAGAAGATAGGGGGGCTGATCTCTTGAGATAAAGGAGGAAAACGAGAGGAAAAAAAAAATGGGGCTCAGATGGTCATCATCTTCTCCAAGAACTCCAACCAAAAGCTCCAAGCCCTCCATGGCCGGATCTCTCTCTCAAAGGCTCCAAGCCCCCATGGCTGGCCCTCTCTTTTCCAAGGATTGTAGCTCCCTCTAAGAGCTACTAGCACTCTCCAAGCCCTCATGGTTTGCATGAGGCCGGTGAGCCCTTCTATACTTCATATGAGGCCAGCAAGCCCTTCTCTACTTCATATAAGGCCAGCAAGCCTTTCTCTACTATAAAACTATATAAGGCATGTGAGCCACCATGTATGGATGATGTTATACTTCTCTCCAAGAGGATTTGAGGTCTTGTACTCGACTTGTACATAGTGAATTACCCCTAGAGCAGGGCCCGTGGTTTTTCCCCTTATTCACTTGGTTTTCCACGTATATCAAGTGTCTTCTTCTATCTATGCCTGGATGCTTGGTTCTTCTCTCAACGACCTGATTCCCTCTACTATAAATCTTCAACTGTTAGCCATGATCGATGTCGATCCCTAGGCGATACAATTTTTCTAGTTAACAAATATAGATAAGGCATTAATTTAATGCATACTTATCAAATATATGTTATTATCAAACTAATGAATAAACATATAACTACAAAGTTGTTTTTTTTTTAATTTAAGTTTTTATTTTAAGTATGTCAAAACCCTGGTGAATTCTATAATACCAAGAGCACTGTTCATATGGTATCATACTAGGTGGGTCCTGGGGTAGTGTTTTTTGGTTCTAGTATAGTGTTTTTTGGATTCGGATGCTACAGTACCGCCGCTATTTGCTATAGTAGCCTGGGGCCCAAAAACTATAGTTTAGAACCCACAAAAAAAAATAGTTAAAAACCCACGGTATAATACCGCCCCATGGTAACTGTAGCACGCACCCAAAACCCCTATATATTTATAATAAGAGGAAAGTAATAGAAAAACCCTTAAAATTTTGTTTATCCTTAAAAATCCTCATCATATTTTATATATCCTTAAAAACTAAAATAAAAAAAAACCCTCCTTTTTGAGTTAATGGCCGTCAATCCGATAGCCCACTAATAATGTTAAAGGGCTAGCTGAAATTATGAAAATACCCATGTAAATTGTAATATAGATTTTTAATACAGAAAATTACGTGAATGCCCCTCCATCCTTTAATGGACGAGGCGTTGGAACTCCGCGTGCGACTAGGTTCGCAACCCTTGTGTCTCAGTGTCGCGGTTGAGTTGTTTACCCATTCACCCTAAAAGCAACTCTTTCATCTTCTACGTGTTAGTCTCCCGGCTTTCACGAAGTTTTTGTGGCGCTTCTCCCAAACTTAGCATCATCTAGTCTCTATTGACTCTTTGGGGAAAACCATCTCACGGAACTTTTAGGAACCATTTCCAAGTGTGTGGACCCAAGCAAGCCTCTCCCAACAAAAAGTTCTTTGGGATTATAGTGTGTGATTCGAGGAGATTAAGTTTATTTTGGATTCTAGCGCAAGTTGCGTTCTGGTTGTAATAGCGGACGTTTATCGTAAGACCTCTATGTTCAATTTTTGGGGCTTAGGGTATATTTTTTATGGTTTTGGGTTATTATTCTTGTTGAAGCGGTATGTGTGTTTATCATCATAGCGTGTTTAGTTTTTTTGGTTTCCTTTTAGTTTTTTTTCAACTAAAGCGTTTATTGTTTTGGTTATAACAATACGCATTTATCAAAACACATTTGTGTTTATTTTTTCCAAAGGAAAGTGTTTATTGTTTTTGTTTGTATCTTTGTGCAATTTATCGGAACCCATTTGTGTTTATTTTTTAGGGTTTCCATTTATTTTTCAACGAAAGCATTTATTGTTCTAGTTGTAACAGTATGAGTTTATCATAACACGTTTGTGTTTATTTTTTAGTGAAATCGTTTATTTTTTGGGGTTTTCCTTTATTTTTTAGCAAAAGCTTTTATTGTTATGGTTGAAGCTATGTGTTGTGTATGTTTTGTAGAATGTGTTTGTACTTATTTTTTGGAGCTTTCGTTTATTTTTTAGTGAAAGTATTTATTATCCTTGTTGAATCTATTGTTTAGATTACATGTTCAAGGACTAAACTTGTTTGATGTGATGTACAGTTCTTTACAAGATAGCAAAGAAAAACTGCGACCTCATCAACGCCAGGTTCTATCTAGTTCCAATTACAACAATGATGAGAGAGTTAAAGACAAAGATGACAACTCAACATTGGAAGATGCTTGTGAGAACTCTCTTTGCCCATTTTATGGAGTTAGAGCCCATCATCCAGGAGAGGGGGCTCCTGGATCTGTCTTGGCAATGTACGATGTGAAGACCAAAACCTTCAACATTGGTTCTGCTTGCCTGAAGTTCTAGGTAGAGGATGTCCCCATGATCCTCGGCCTTCGATTCTACGGTACTATAATAACTAGTTGTGTCCCTCCAAAGATGCTGCTAGGACCTCATCGACAACATCACTGTATTCCTTTGATATGCATGCATACGCAACCTTAACTAAAAGACTCCAACACTCATCCTTCATAGCCCTACCTAGACGAGCATTTCCCTTCAAGAAGTCCACCATGGTGGGAGGAAGGGAACAACATAGCAATGGCATTGATAAGCCCCTTAGATCGGACTGATATGAACATAATAGTCTTCTTTTACTCTTCGCCATTGTTGTACAATGTGTGACCTAGTTTTGAGACAAACCATGCCCAATTATCATCTGTCTCGTTCTCAACAAGAGCGAAAGCTAAGTGTAAGAATCCTTTATTGTCATCTTTACCAGCTGCACCCAATAAAGTGCTACTGTATTTCCCCAATAGATGAGTTCTTTCTAGGAATAACAAGGGTCTGCAACCTCTCCTGAAAAAATCAAGTGAGGCACAAAAACGAAAAAACCCTCATTTGAACCTTTCACCTTCTTTATCCAAAATCACTATGCTACTTGAGTTGGTAGCCGGCCATCTTCTCGGCATACTACAACAATAGATCATAGCTTGTCACATTGCATCCATGGAGCTTTTTCAGCGCAACCTCTTTACCTATCCAGGGCCTGCTTATATGGTAGTTGAATTCCATGGTCGCATAATATATCTTGTTATATGTTCATGACCCTATATAGTGGTCTATCTTTTCATAAGTTTGCTAACCCATCTTTTAGAAACTTTTGGATGGAATGTAGCTCCAATCACCCTTCTATATGTATGTGCGACTTCTAATTTTTTGATCCTAAATTCTTGAAAAGTACCGTCTCTTTATGCAATGGACACACCATTAACAATAATCCTCTACACATGCAAGGGTGACTCATTGCTTATGATTCTTAAGGAATTGATAGTTGAAATTATGGCTCATAGCAAAAGTCATTAAGCTTCCTAAAATTTTTCACATTCTCAAATCTCTACCAGATTGTTTCAATCACCATGTCGTCTAATCCCGAGTGGTTAATTATGCACATGGTCATTCTTTGACTTTGTGATGACATAATTAGGTTAAGTTTAAAAGAACTGCTTTGGGATATCGAATTTCTAGAGTTTGCCAAATTTAGTAAGAAGAATAATCAACATATCAATTTACTAAGTGAAAACTGTAACAAATAGATGGAAACTCTAAAAAGAAAACAGAAATTCCAAACAATAAATGGAAACTCTGTTTAGTAAGAAAGAACTTCAGAAAATAAACAGTTAAGCTGTTTACCAAGCAAAAACTTAAAAAAAATAAATAAATGCTTCAGCCATTTACTAATAAAAAAGTTCAAAAGATAAACGCTTAAGTTGTTTACTAAACAGAAACTCCAAAAAGTAAACGCTTCAATCGTTTAGTAAGCCAAATCCTAAAAATAACCACTTAAGAGTTTTAGTAAGTGGAAACTCCAAAAAATAAACACTTAAGTTATTTAAACATCAAAAAACGCTGCAATCTTTTACTAGGTGAAAAACTTCAAAAAATATACTCTTCAACTATTTACTAAGTGTAAACTCTAAAAAACAAACGCTTAAGTCGTTTACTAAGTGGAAACTCCAAAAATATAAAGGCTTCAATTGTTTAGAAAGCCAAACCCCAAAAAATAAACAATTAAGCCGTTTACTAAGCGAAAACTCAAAAATAAATAAATAAATGCTTAAACCCTAAAAAAAAATGCTTCAACCATTTAATAAGCTAAATTTCAAATAATAAATGCTTCAACTGTCGCAAATCCCAAAAAATAAATGCTTCAGCTGTTTACTAAGCTCAAACTCCAAAAAATAAAATAAAATAAACATTTCAGCCGTTTAGTAAGTCAAACCCTAAAAAAAAACGCTCAAGCTGTTTACTATGCAAAACTTCAAAAAAATAAATGCTCAAACCATTTCCTAAGTAGAAACTTCAAAAAATAAATGTTTAAGTTATTTAATAAGTGGAAACACTAAAAAATAAATGCTTAAACCGTTTACTAAGAGGAAACTCCAAAATATAAATGTTTTAGCCTTTTAATTATTAAGCAGAAACACCAAACAATAAACAGAAACTCTAAAAAATAAACATTAACACCATTAAATAACTAGAAACGCAGAACAATAGACCTGAAAAAGAATACAACCAACAAACCAATAATCATGGGCAAATGTATCTAAAACATACTTCCATTCTAAAACAAACAACATAGTTGTTTGAAACATAGAATATACAAAATCTCAACAAAGACAAATAAAAAGGTATCCTCTGTTGTCACACCCCTATCATACTTGATCATTTCCACGGGATTATCTTGAATATATAATACACGTTGGACATCCGTAAGAAATCCCCATTTGATTTAATGCATGGAATATATAGTCTTATTTTAGTTTGAGACAATATATATTTTTGAAAGATTTCCAGTAGTATGGATGGAAATCATTTTATTTGCGATTAAGCCTCCCATTTGTACCACCTAGAGCATGTTTGAAAGATTTCTAACCGTATGGATGGAAAGAGCGTGAAAAATAAAAATTTAGCGTATTAGTTTTAAATGCAGATTTGGGAACTTGTAGGGTCTTCATCTTAACAGGTGAAACACCCGTTAAGATGAAGACCCTACAAGTTCCTAAATTGTATGAAAATTGATATGTTAGTTTATTTTTCGATGTTCTTTCCATCCATACGGTTGGATTTCCTCAAAATACTGTGCAAATGGGCCAAAAATAATATGACTGGCCATGAGATTTTCCACCAAAACATATAAGAATAAAGGTGAAATTGTTCCAAAATTCTTTATAGCTATATTAGATCCGTGGAGAAGAATTTAAAATACAACGGATTTACGAAAGAAAAATATCAGAAGTTAAAGAAACTCTTCGTCCAAATATAAACATGTTGAGATTAAAAAATAATTTTTCCTTTTAATAATTTAAACTCCAACGCTTCCAGATTTGTCTCACTATGGTATTAATAATCCTCATTAAAGTTGGACACACACACGTGTCCCTTTTAAGTTCCTACCAAATTCAATGCATGTCAGGAGTCAATCTTTAGTGGTTGGTAGATGCGGTCAAAGCTACATACATATTTACTGTCATTTTGGAGTACTTTTTCCAATTTGAGGCATTTCCATGTCTTTGATTTTACAGTACTCCAGCCCAGTGGAGTCATAATATACTAGCTAATTAATATCCTGTTCACATTCCCTCATTCCTTACCTCATTAGGACATTTGCATTTAGATATCAAATCTGACATATTAATTAAATGTCTCTGTGCATATATATATCAGTCTATCTATCTGAATTCCTTACTGTTTACTAAGCAAATTAACAAGTATATAACCAGATAATTATAAATTAATTGGGTGGTAGAGTGTTTTATTAGTAGAAAAGAAAAAGTATTGAATTTATTTATAGTGGTATGATTTTATATAGAACAGAAACTTTTAAGTCTTTTTTTTTTTTTTTTGCTCTCAAAGGAATTCTCTGATGATTTGATTTAACCAACCTATCTTTATCTGTCACTGCCTCAATGACTTTGACTATAAAATCAAATGGGTTATATTTGCAACCCAAAATAGTGCACTAACCAAGTTAAGTTATGTTTGAAAGCAATTATTTAAAAAAAAAAAAAACTTTTTCCAAAATAAAAACACCACTTAAAAATGTCATCTTATATAATCAGAAAATTTGCATTAAAATAAATAAGTGCAAATACATTCTAAATTCATTTAATAATACTAGTCATTTTGAGGAATTTATACTTTAATTAAAGCTTGTTTGCTATGAAGAAAATGAATTTTAATATTTATCTTTTTTATTTTGGTACGATAAATACATTATGTGGCAAGTGTAAATCTAATATTTAAAATGAATATTATAAACAAAAAAAAATGCAAATAAAGGTGAATGCTTTAAAAATGATAAATGTAACATGTGGTAATTAAGTGGGGAAATTTTCTTCAATAATAGAATCTCTAAACCTGAGATTTTTTGAAATATTAATATTTTCATCTTTTTTAAAAAATTAAATTTTCCAAACAAAAAATAAAAAAAAACCAAGAAACAAATAATTGAAAAACTAAAATTACACACATGACACGGGAAGAACCAACAACCAGCACAAGCTAAAATTCCGAGGGGAAGGATTGAGGAAGGTAGGTCCCATTATTCATGTTGGTCATACATGCAGCATAAATAAATAAGTACATTGAATCTTTAGCAACGTGGCAAAGTGTAGGTCCAAGTCCCCATTTCATCTGGTCTTGTTTTGTGGGTACGGATAAGGTTCAACTTCATGCCTTTGCCTTTCGATGTCTTTCTTTGCGGAAAGGATTGACCTTTTTGACCTTTGTGTGTTTTCAACGTTGGGTTTTTCTTTCCATAAATTAGACCATGTTTTCACTTCACTAGATAGAGAGGAATCTAGATGCAAACCAGGCCTACGACCCACTTATCATAGTTGTCATTTGGATTCAAATTCAGGATTCTCTCCTCTCTCTTCTCTCTATTTTTATTTATTTATTTATTTTCTTTTTTAAGAGGATGTCTTCTTCTTAAGATTTGACCCAAATTTGTCATTATTTATTTCTAAACAATTTTTTTTTCTTTAAATTGGGTATAATAAACGAAATGAATTGTTTGATGAACAATTCTTTCAATGCTGCTTGAATTTCGCGCAATTATCAAAATACACAAAGATTTTAGACTTATAGATAAAAAAAATTGTTTAACAAACAATCTTTTTGAATTCGGCTTGAGTTTTGGGCCATCATTAAATTTACGCATAGATTTGAAATTTTATAAATAAATGAGTCAAATTCAAATATATATATATATATATATATATATATATATATATCCCCAATGGGTCTGGGAGCCTTCCCGGTCCCTCTTTTCAATTGTTCACCCTCAGTGAAGACGAACCTAAACGTGGATGCGGTTCCACGAGGCCTTAGCAGCTCTGAGTCATTCCACCTTGCCGGATGAGTAACCTAGGGCCTTAATTTTGACACGCTCATTATCGCTGAGGTGCCTACACTTAAGGTCTTAGTCCCAGAGGTGACTTTGGTGAGGTCCTTATTACATGGGTAGTGCACACTCAAGGACCCAACCCTGCGTCATGTTGCGGTCCGAGGGCCTCAAACCCTAGATGATGGGCAGAGGCCCTAGTTCTTGGGATAGCGAGGAGGCCAAAGTCGTGCCATCGTCTTCGGAAGGACCGACTTTCACCGATGGATTTGCACCTAAAGAGAGGTTACTTCTCAAGCGACAGCATGGCGCTGACCAAAGCCTTCAATGCCACCCGCCAGAAGGGTGATCAGGCGAGGCTTCAAGGCCTTGGCAGGGACGAGTTGGCATCTCGACTCATGTTGGTTAGGATTATGGTGAGTATTTTGTCATTTTGTATTGAGGTCTTTCTCATTCCTTCTCATAGATCCTCCATGTTATGGCTAATATTCTACTTCTCAGTACAGGTAGGCCTACCAATGGACTACCCAACTAGGTGTCTCCGAGAGGACGCCATTTTGGTAACCCCTGCGGTGAACTCTTGGAGAAGAATGAGGCTGAGATCGCTCTACTTAAGAACAAGGTCGCCGAGCTGCAACACCTAATTGTCGACCTCCAAGCAAGTATCAGGACAACTAGAAAAAGACAGGTCTTCGGCCTATAATGAATCGAGGAAGTGTAACCATCAGTTGTTACTCACACAACGGAGCATCGACGTCCTCCAAGGGAAAGTTTGGTCCTTGTAGCTAGACCTTGACGACCTACAAAGGAAGATTAGGTCCCTGGAGGAGGAGAAGGTGGCGGTTGTCGTTGAATTGGATACATGCCAAGATCTCCTCTAGTCATCACAGAAGCTGGCCAAGGACTTACAAGATAAGATGAAAGCCTTGATCGACGAAAGGGTCCGAACCGACCTCGAACGGGCGATGCATGCATATAAAGACTCTTCGAGGTTCTCATTGGAGGTAGAGAAGGTTGTGCAAGACTTCAAGGAGTCGAACTCCTTCTGAGATTTGAACTAGAAGGTGCTAGAGAAGACAGTGAAAAGAGCTATCACTGACTTCCTCAAGCTACAGAAGTTTATGGATTTGGCTCGGGCTAGAGAGAAGGAAGGTTTCTCAATATTCTAGGATCCTTGGTCTTGCCACTAGCTCGACCTTGCGACCTTAGATTACTGCGAGGATTTGAAGCTCTACATTGGAGGAGCCGCTGGAGGAGAAGCCAATGTAGCCGCAGGTGAAGACATCCCATTAGTTCCTGACAGGTCAGCCTCAGGCGAGGATGAAGACACAACGGTCACCAAGTCGTCATTACGCAACTCTTGCTTCTATATTTCCCATACTTGTATTTCTTTTCTCCCCTATTTTACATGTAAGAAGTTTGTTGGTTTATTAGAAATGAACATTTTGTAGCTTACTTGGAGTATAACTCGTGTTCCATCTTAGCCTTCTGAACTCCTTGTGTAATTTGAGCTTCAACCTTGGCCAAGTCTGATTAACTTAGCGTGGACTCCAATTTCAATTGTAACCATATTCAAACCTTCTTAGGATACTCTTAAGTTAGGCTTATAGTTTGAAGCATCCTCGTCATTCGAAACATTGAATACTTATCTCCCTCAAGTTCCCTTCTTCAAGTTTTCGGACGAGAATTCTCTATAAGAGAGCTCGAGATTGTCTACTTCAGAGGGAACTCCTTAAAGAAAATCCTTTATGTTGAGCTCGGGAGTGGGCGTTCCTAGAAGAGCTACTTGCTAAAGCCGAGCTTTGAGGAAGACATTCTTAAAATAGTCACGATCGGTAATGAGGTCAAGCCCTTAGGAGGTGGCTAATTCATGAAGAGAGCACTAGATAAAAAGAGCGACTGTTGAGGCCTGGCCCTTAAGAGGACAGATGAGCCTTGAAGAGGGCAGTTTTGTCGAGACCATAACTTAGGCCAAGTGATAAGTGTTCAAATGAGCATCAATTATACATGAAATTCATGCATATTATCTTATGTTTTGGAGGAATATTGGCCCGCCGGTGCTCAAAAAGGCTTTGTTTTTTGTAAACAGGGCAGAAAACAGCAATCGCAAGAGAAAGGAAGTGTTCTCGAGAAAACGCGGGCCAAAGTAAGCGAAACGGAGCTGGAAGAAGGTCCATACGGAGTCTCATACGGACCGTATGGACTGCGGAGATTCATACGGACTCATGAACGGGGTGGCGGACCCATTACACGAGGACACGAGAGATATCACGACTCATACAACACTCGTGTATGGTGGTCCGTATAAAGGGATATCACGGAGTCGTATGAAATACATACTGGGTCGTATGTCGTAAAAGCTGCGACTCCGATTTCACGAACCGAGGGCAAAGTCGGGAAATACACCCAAAACCCTAGAGGGGAAGTATAAATAGAGATGTAAAAGAGGGTTTTGGGGCATCTTGGAGGGAGATTAGAGCCAAAGCTTCAAGGAGGGAGAAGCCATCATCATCTTCTCCATCATCTTGGAGGAGATTGAAGAAGAGAAGAGAAGGCTCAAGAGGGCTAGAGAGAAGAAGTAAGGGCTAAAGAGAAAGGGGAAATCTACAAACGGTCATCATCAAGGGTTTGCTTCATGACTCTTGTGTTTGATTTCTTCTTTGACATTGATTGTAACTCTCCATTGATGGAGAGCTAAACTTTTGATACTTGGGTGTTGATGAACCTTTGGATTATGGTTAATTGATATTGTCTCTTCTATGTTGATTGATTGGTTGAATGCATCATGGTCTATTGAATGTATTGTATAGTGAAAGCATTAACCTCTCTACGCTATGAGAGCCCCGAGAGGTTTCTCTAGTCCATGTGGGGAAGAAGCGAAGCTACTCCCGCTGCGTGTAGACAAACTTCAATAGAGAGGACTAGGAGTACACGGGGAGCCGGGTACTAAGGCGAGCTACTCCTTTAAATGTCTTATTCCCTTAGTCCTTCCAAGAGATAGGTTCCCTAAAACTTAACTAGTGAGGGTACTAGGTTGAGTAATCACCCTCGGCGAGGGGATGAAATCGTATTAGGAACCTTTGGCCAATGATTCACCAAGATTCAACATAGAGAGCATTATCCACATCTAAGGAAATCCAAAGGGGATTCAATCACCCAAGTATCCCCCTTCATCGATTGACATCTTCAAGATCAATTGCATTTGTTAATTTGCTTTATTAGCCTTAGAATTAGATTTAGTATCATCAACCCGAATTGATTGACTAGATAATAGACAATTAATTAGTACTAGTATTTTCTTTCTCCCTGAGGATTCGATACCCGACTTTTCAATAGTCCACTTTACTACTTGATTCGACCCGTACACTTGCGGTTAGAACGCATCACCAAGCCCTAAAGAGGGCACTCCTAAAGGAGCCATTGTGGATGTCGAAGCCGAGCCCTAAAGAGGGTGGCCGAGCCATAAGGAGAGCGCTCTGTAAAAAGAGCGACTATCGAGGTTGAGCCCTTAAGATGTCGGTCGAGCCCTGAAAAGGGCGCTATGTCGAGAGGGTCATTTTGTCGAGACCATAATGGAGGCCAAGCCCTAAAGAGGGTGCTCCTAAAGGAGTCGCTAGTTCTTTGAAGCCGAGCCCCTAAGAGGGTGGCGAGCCATGAGAAGCGTCGACCACGAGCACCTCTGCCGCCCTATGAAGGGACTTTATATACGTGTAGTTAGGCCTTGCTTGTTGATGCGGGGAGGCTTGAGTCAAATGTTGGTGCGGGTTGGCGGGTCAATGTAAAGACGGGGAAGTTATCTGATCCAATTCCAAGATTGAGTCGGTTTTGGGTGTGGTTGGTATTTTGGTCATAACTTTGGCTACCGATGCTCGAATGGGGCTTTAAGCCCCAATTAGGAAAGCTCTTATGCGGCCTTACGACATGGGGAAGTCATATTAGAGATTTTTAGTTTTTCTATTTTTAGAAATATTTAATCCACCAAATTAGGGTTTTGGTCTTTTTCCTATTTTGGTAATATTTCATATACCAAATTAGGATAGGATTTGAATCCGATTTGATCTCGGATTTTTAGGAGTTATCTTATTTACTTAGAGTTTTAAATTTAGATAAGTTTAGTTTTAAATAATAATTTGTCAATTTTAGCAAATTTAGATTAGATGATAAGGTTTCTAGTAGGTTAATCTTTTGAGGCTATTTAACTTGGCTTGTGGGTTAGTTTTCATTATTGAATTTTGATCAATAATATTTTCCTGAATTTTAGAGTATTTTCTCTGGTTCTTTTGGTTCTTCGTTTGTTCTTCCTTGCGGTACTTGGACCCGACTAGCCCGCGGGATAATCGCTACACCGCTCGGCGTCAGTTGGTACCAGAGCTCATCATTGACATCAATGGCTGGTGGTCGTGGTCGTCGGGTTAGACATGTTTCGGCTGAGGAAGTCTAGTACCGTGACCTAAGCGCCCTAGAAGCGATGACAAGGATCTACGAAGGCAATTCGCTAAGTTAACCCAACGCTTGATGATCAAGGATTTGCAGAGGCAACTCAAGAAATTATCAAGGCGTCTGGCGGGGATCGATTTTGATCGTGGTTGTCGTGGGCAGTTTCCGGCTGAGGAAGTCCAGCACCATAATCATAACAATCAGAGGTTTGGCCAACCTATCTACCAACCCATCTACGACGATGATGTGGAGGAGGGGATCTCTCTCATCTTCAAGGATGATGCGGAGGAGGAAATTTTGCCCATCTTCAACGATGATTTGGAGGAGGAGATCTCGCCCATCTATGACGACTACGAGGAGGAAATTGGCGAGCCCGAGGAGGAGATTGGTGAGCCCATCTATGACGATGATGGGACTAGCGTGTTGTTGGTATCTCGATGGGAGGAAACCCTCCTGACCCGATAACCAACACTACTAACTTACTTTCTGTCTCTAGGGTTTTGATTGAGATCAAGCACGGAGATCCAGACCTACCAACAGAGGTGTAGTCAAACTCGGGGATGAGTTCTTTCCAACCCGGGGTGACTGATGCAGGAGACTTGAGTCCAATCTTGGTTTTGGGTTGGCGGGTCAACGTAAAGACAAGAAGTTATCGAGTCAATTCCAAGTTTGGGTCGGTTTTGGGTGTGGTTCGGTATTTTGGACATAACTTTGGCTACCAATATCATAATCAGGCGTTCGACCCCAATTCAGAAAGCTCTTTGTATGCGATATATGGGGACGTCATATTAGAGAGAATTTTAGTTTTTTTTTTCTATTTTTAGAAATATTTACTCCGCCAAATTAGGATTTTCGGTCTTTTTCCTATTTTTGGTAATATATCATATGCCAAATTAGAATAGGATTTGAATCTGATTTGATCTCGGATTTTTAGGAGTTATCTTATTTGTTTTGACTTTTTAATTTAGATAAGTTTAGTTTTAAATTTTAATTTGTCAATTTTAGCAAATTTAGTTTTGAGGCTATTTAACTCATCTTGTGGGTTAGTTTTTCATTATTGAATTTTGATTAATAATATTTTCTTGAATTTCAGAGTATTTTCTCTGGTTCTTTTGGTTCTTCATTTGTTATTCCTTGCGGTCCTTGGACCCGGCTAGCACGCGGGATAATCGCTACCCCGCTTGGCGTCACCTGTGAAGGGAATTTAATTACACAATATGCTTGCAAATATGAGAGTGTATGCCAAAGAAGTACCTAAAGTCATAAAAGGACACTAGATTCATAAAAGGGAAGTCACATTGATATTCATTGGTAGTAGCGTCTGAGATGCTCAGAATAGAAAGGTCATTTGAGCGTTTGCCCTTTAGGGTCAGCAAGTCGGTATGTCCTAGGTATAACGACGTCCCTCACCATATACGGTCTTTCCTAATTTGAAGTTAACTTTCCTGTTTGACTTTTATGACCCCGAAAATTATTCTTTTGCAGCACAATATCTCCACGTTGGAAGATAACTTCCTTAACCTTGGAGTTGTAGAATCGTTGAACCTTTTGCTGATATGTTGCGACTTTGATACTGGCAGTACCTTTCCTCTCTTCTAAGAGATCAAGCTCAGCTTGGAGCTCCTCGTCGTTTGCCTCTTGATCGAACGCCTGAGTATGGAATTTCGACATCCCGATCTCAACTAGGATCATCACCTCAACCCCGAAGGCAAGGCTGAAGTGTGTTTCCCTTATGAGGGTCCGACTGGTTGTCCAATATGCGTATAGGGCACCATGAAGTTCGTCAACCTAGTTGGACTAAAATTGGAGGACTCGGGTCTTGAGGCTTTGATGGATAATTCTATTCATCATCTCCACTTGGCCATTAGCTTGGAGATGTGTTATAGATGTGACCCTTGCCGCCACGCCCAACTCTAAACTGAAGTTTTTGAAGCTTTGACTATAACACCTATCTCCTAATCAAGGGACACGTGTCACACCAGCCAGGTCAAGGGATTGAACCCTAACCTAAGGCTGTAAAATTGGTAATCAAAAGTAATCAAGTAATTGCGGAAGCTATTAAAGCAAACAAATCATAACATAAACTCCAAACTCAAAATACTGTTAATACAACACCAAACATAAATATTGTCTTAGACTTAGTTGTCTCAAATATAATACAACCGTACAGGTGGGTAATACGAATTCATCTGATCATCACAATACTATCATCACTAACTACACATCTACTTCAATACTACAGGACCAACGACCAACGGATAGATCTATCCACGCTACACGAGGCCAATCTTATATACGTACACTAGGAACTTCAAGAGTATAGAAAGGGGGTTTTAATTTCATAAAATGGAATGTTAAAAAAGCAGAATAGATTCGGTAATGAAAATCAGAGTTTTAAATCACCCCTTTTCTAACCTAATGTCGTACTCTCTGGCTCTCTACGAGCCACCACTGGTACAGGCAAGTATCTCAATAAAATGTAGTCTATTAATTTCTGAATCTGTTTCTCTTTTCTATTACTGATTACTATGCATGAGTTCTGAAAGGGAAATCTATTCCCAACTGGGAGTCTATCAATATGCATGAAATGATTTCCAAAAACTTAGGAAATTTTCATAAAAACTTCTAACTCATTTTTTTCAATATGAAATCAATACTGTAATAAAATACGATAAAAACTCATACTGTACAGCTAGTTCCCTCACCTGAGTCTAGTAAAAGCTTAGGACTGGCTCGGTCCTTCTGTAACGGCTGACTTGCCTTTGCCTTTCCCTTTTCCCTTTCCTGATAATTGAAATACAGTAAATTCATAAATACGGAGACCGTATTCTTTACTTTATTCTAACATAGACTCGACAAAGTATAGTGAAACATTAAGTTAACTAATGCATACTTTCACCTAGCATGCATATCATGTTTTTAAGAAGCATGAAAATACGGGAATTACTCATATTAGGAGATGTAAACATTTTCATGCTAAATCTAAATTGGGGCCACTAACATACTTTCTTACAACCATTAAATGTCATAGGTTTCATGGACAATTAAGCATGAAATTTTCTAGAAAAATTTGGGTAGCATCCCCTCTATTTCTAGGGCCTTGAAATTAAACAAACATTCCACAATATAAACTAGAATTTAATCCATTCATCATACATACATTCCATGGCATCAAACACACCCACTTCATAACCCTAAACCCCCAAATCATATCATGTTAATTTCTTCCACAAATTAATGTGTGTAAATTACCCCAAATTAGGCTCATAATCGCAAGGGTGATGAAGAGGTGGCATCATAGGCCGACGGCGACGCACGGGGCTGCAGGCCGGCGGAGAAGAAAGAGCTTGTGAATGTGGTTGTACTAGGCCGAGGCCAGCCTAGCAAGGGGCAGCGCCGGAGGGGGAGGGGCAGCCTGCGCGGTGGCTGGCAATGAAGCTGCGCTCAGGCCAAGCTCGCCGGTGGAGGCTGGCGGCGAAGGGCGGCCTCGCAGCGGGGCAGCTCGTGGAGGCGGTGGGAGAGGAGCTTGACCTGAGCTCCGACTGTGTGGGATGCTGGCCGGCACGGGGAAACTCGCCAGCGAGGGTTAGGGTATAGGTGAGGCTTCCAATCTAGAGAGAAATGGGATAGGAGAAGGGGAAAGGTCTCCCAGACCTTTTAATCGAGAGATTGTTAGAGAGAGATAAAAATTTCATTTTCTCTCTCTTCTCATATATATAAAAACATATATATTCAATATTATATTCCTTCATAATTTTTAATCTAATTATATAACTTATCATTTAAAAAGAAATTAATAATTAATATTATCTTCTAACTTTATGTCACATCACTATTTAATAACATTATCTTCTCAATAATTCATCGACCCAGATTCGAGAATCCCGGGTCAGACTACCCCAGTGACACGGGCGTACTGTAGCATCACGGGTTGTCTTCTTTCCCGCAAATCCGTTTTTTCTTGGCTTTTGACTAAGCCAGATCTACTTATTGGGACTCTAACTTTTGTCTGATATCTTTCATTTGATTAATCTGGATTAATTAACACTTAAATAATTTCTCATTTAATTAATCCGGCTCAGCTGACTATCCATCTCTAACTATTCTATGCAAAAGTGGCCTGACCGAATAAGGCATTCTCTTGGCCTTATAGTTGCGAGGCTAGAATTCGGGTCCATATAATCCCGATTTTTTTTAACTTTGAGGTTAAAATAATTAATCTGTTTTCTGTGCTAATTAACCTCATTAAAAATTTGAAAATTTACTGAATATTTATTTAGAAAAATAAGGGGGGTTACACTGACTATCGAACTGCTGGCCATTGTCGGTGACAAAGGCAACAAGGATGCCAGACCTATAAATGATCGATTTTCAGACGAAGTCCTAGCAAGTCTTCTCTGAAATATTTGACAATGGCTCTACTTCCACCCACTTGGTAAAGTAACCAATGGCAACAATGAGGAACCTCAAATATCTATCCGCCATGGAGAAGAGGCCTAGGATACCAACTCCCTGCATCGCAAATAGCCTCGGGCTCACCATAGAAGTGAGTTGGGTGGCCGGTCGTCTCTGGATTCTCGAGTGATGCAAGCAAGCCGTGCACCTCCGGACTAGCACCATAGCGTCCTTAGTCAGGGTAGGCTAATAATACCCTTGTCGGAGGACCTTGTAGCCCAATATTCTTTTGCCAAGGTGATTTCTGAAGATCCCTTCGTGCACCTCACGGAGGACATAATCTGCCTTCGATGGATGCAAGCACCTCAGATAAGATATTATGTATGACCTCTTATACAAGTGCTCTCCCATGATTGTGTAATGGGCCGAACGGTTGACAATACCCATAACCTCCTTTGGGTTGGCTGACAGTGATCTGTTTTGGAGATAATACTAGATGGGTTCCATCCGGCTTAGCTTTTCCTGGATTTCGTGCACTTTTTCCTCAGGTTAGGCCTCAAAGCTTCTGGTATCTAAGTGCTTAAGGTTGATAGGTTGATTGGGGTCGGTGCTTAAAGAGGACACAAGTTTCGGAAGTGCCGGAAACTCGTAGTGAGTATCTTCACTATGGCCTGGTACTTAGCTATATTTTTATCTCTGGCCTCAAACTTTCTGCTCATGTGCCCAACAACGAGTTGAGAATTGGTATAGGCTAGTAGGTCTTAGACTCGAGCCTTCGAGCCAACAACGCTCAAACATTCAGTGCTTCATATTCTGCCTCATTGTTAATAGCTTTGAAACTGAACTTGAGCGTGGTTGAAGTCTTATATCTGGAGGGGGACGGCAGCACCAGGCCAGCTCCAGACCGACCTTCAATAGCCGATCCTTCCACGTAGTCCATAGGTTGGAAAGCATGCACCGATCTCTTCCTTCTCTGTGCCGCTCGGGTCATCATCCTCGGGAGTAACTAATTCCATAATGAAATCGACCAGGGCTTAGGACTGATTGATGTGTGGTGTTAGTAGCTGATGTTGTATTCCTCCATATCGATCGCCCACTTTGTTAGCCTTCCCGAGGTCTCTAGTCGCTGAAGGATTTGCTTCTGGGGCTGGTCGCTGAGGACCGTGACCTATGCTTTTGAAAGTATGGTCTGAATCGATGAACCGAGGTGATAAGGATATATGTCAGCTTTTCTATTGGGAGGTACCAAGCACCTGGGTCTGTCAACACCTTGCTGGTGTAGTAGATCAGCCTCTTGACGCCTTCCTTTTCTTTTAGGAGAACCTAGCTGACCGCCAAGGGAGTTAAGGTAAGATACATAAAAGCTCATCTCCAGATTGGGGCTTAGCTAACAACGATGAAGAGAGGAGATATACGTTCAACTATTGAAATGCCTTCTGGTACTCTTCGGTCCATTCCACCTTAGGAGACTTTCAAAGGGCTCGGAAGAATGTCAAATTCTTCTCCCCTATCCTCGAAATAAAGTGCCCGATGGCGGCAAATCGCCCATTCCGCCTCTAGATCCCTTTGATGGTCTTTAGGGGGCTCATATCAAGAATAGCCCTAACCTTCTCAAGGTTGGCTTCAATGCCACACTAGGTTATTATGAATCCGAGAAACTTGTCAGATTGGTCTCTGAAAACACTTGCTCCGGTTGAGGTGCATCCCGTATGCTTGAAGTGGTTGGAAGGTCTCCTAGAGATCTATCATGTGTTGACCGACTTTCTAAATTTTCACCAATATGTCATCCATATAAGCCTCAACATTCTTCCCTAGTTGCTTCTTAAAGAAGACCTTGGTCACCAAACTCTGAAAAGTGGCGATTGTATTTTTCAATCTAAAAGGCATCACTTTATAACAATGCATTACCTTTGGAAGTAATGAATTAGGTCTTCTCTTCATCGGCTCTAGCCATCCAGATTTGATTATAGCTATAGAAAGCAGCTAAGAAGGTCAGCATCTCATACCCAT
Organism: Dioscorea zingiberensis; assembly: GCA_026586065.1. Taxonomy (NCBI): domain Eukaryota; kingdom Viridiplantae; phylum Streptophyta; class Magnoliopsida; order Dioscoreales; family Dioscoreaceae; genus Dioscorea; species Dioscorea zingiberensis. The sequence goes on along the minus strand of JAGGNH010000029.1, from coordinate 168,237 downwards.
AGGTAGAGTCGTCAAGTTTGTCAATCATAGGGAGAGGGAAGTGAACAAGCTTTGTTAAGATCAATGAAGTCTATACACATCCCTCCACTTTCATGTGGCTTTTTCACCATCACAACATTTGCCAACCACTTTCGGTGTAGTAGACTTCCACGATGAAGTTTGCTTTGAGAAGCTTTTCAACTTCTTCTTGGGTCGCCGGCCGCTTTCGAGGAAGGAAGTTCCGTTGCTTCTAGATCACTAACTTACATGCAGGATCAACATTCAGGTGATTCTCAATGACCTTCTTGCTGACACCTACCATGTCTTTGGGCGTCCATGCAAAGAGATCGGCATTGCTCTGGAGGCAATTCATCAGCTCTTCCCTAGCCTCAATCTGCGACTTCTTGGGACCTGTACTATGTGATTGGGTCTGTCTTTTGCCAATGACACCGTGTCCAACTCCTCGACCTGTGTTGCTCTCGGTGACGGCTTCTCCTTGAGCTCCTCCTACGCTTCCACTGCTAGGGTCTCCTGCGCCTTACCTTTGAGGACAATGTAACATCATCGGGCAGTAGGTTGGTCTCCTCTAAGCTCTCCGCATCCATGTTCAATGGGGAACTTCATCAACATATGGCATGTGGAGACAATCACTTTTAATGAGTTCAGCGTAGGCCTCCAGAGGATGATGTTGTAACTGGAAGGGCACCGGATTACAAGGAAGTAGACTATGATGGTCCATTGTTGATGATAACTTCAAATAGTGACGAGGAGTGTGACCATGCCTTCGGGTTGCACCGTTCCTCTAGAAAACCCTACTAGTGGGGACTTTACCAACTGTAGTCTCTCCAGGTCGAGGTTCATCTACTCATATGCATCCCAAAAGATGATATTAACCGAGCTCCCGATATCAACGAGGACTCTCCTTACCTCGTAGTTGGCGATCAGAACGTGGCGATCAGGAGCATGCGTGATGGGGGTAGTGAACTCCCCATTCATCATGGAAAAGGTGATGGGAGGCTCTACTCGGGGCTTCTTCTTTGGGTTCTTGGCTCGATTAGACATTTTAGTATATGACTTGCGAGACGGTGTTATCGCCTCCACATCTCGGTACTCCAAAGAATGTAGTAAATGATCCTCACAGGGGTTAGTTACGCCGTGGAGGATGACACTTCTCACCGTTGGTTCCATCGAGGTATTGCGGTCAATCTCATCCCCGTGGCCGGATGCACTTCTCAATGTCATAACCTCGGTCAAGATGGAAATTACAGTACTTCTTATTGTCTTTCCGTGCTGCTGGGTTCTTGATCTTTGTAGGCCATCTCAAGATTCTCTTGTCTTGGACTTGCATCAGGATATTCACTCGGGTATCGTTGAGTGGGGCATAGCTCCGATAACCTATGGACTCCTTATTCCTTGGGGCTCTTGAGGTTGAAGCCTTGGGTTCCTCATGTTGTCTTGTTACAAGCCATGGGAGTTTCCTAACCGGCTTCTACTCTTTCCGGGGTTTCTCACGTCTGATTTTCTTCTTCTAACTAGCCTGAATCTCCTAGGCATTAATGTACTTCTCGGCACGAGTAAGGAGTCTGGACAAGGTTTCTTTTTACATAAGCAGAAATGAAAAGCTGACCTACGAAGTCCTTCCATTAGCACCACTACCACAAAAGAAGAGTTGAGGTCGAGGATATCCAGTGTCTCCGTATTGAAGTGGTGGATATAATCCCGCAGACCCTCCCCATCTTGCTGCTTGATCTGCATCAACTTCTTTGAGGTATTTTTTCACCTCTTATTGCTGATAAAATAGCTAATGAAGGGGTCAGACAACTCCTCGAAGGATGAGACTGACTCTTGGGAGAGATTTTTAAACAAAGTCCGTGTTGCCCCTCGCAAGGTTGTCAAAAGACTTGACACATAATGGTGTCTGGAGTTCCATGGATCAACATCATCATCCGAAAAGCTCCCAGATGATCTACTAGGTCAGAAGTGGCATCATAAGATTCCATGACGGGAGCCTGAAAACAACAAATTGGTGTGCTTCCATGACTTCTAAAACAGGGCCAAGCTCAAGTTGTGGGTATCAGACTTTCGTCTTGTCTTTGAGACGCCTAGTTGGATGCTTAGTGATGTGGTGCCTTGTGAAACGTCCTACTCTTTCCTCTGTAGAACCTTCGTGAAGGCCTCGATCTTCTCCTTCAGAGCTCGGTAGCGCGCTCCTTGGGAATCTTCATCATTAGGTTGGCCCCGGCCAATTCCTTCAACCTCTTAGATACACCGCGACATCCTGACATGTTGTCTTCCACTTGGTCTTGCACTTGGCTTCACTTTGGTCTCCCCATCATATACATGGCTTCTTGATCTGTTCCTCCATAAAAGGCCCTACTCTATTTGTTAATGCGATAACCAACCTCTCCTTGGGATTTTTACTGATCACGATCAACAGATGAAATGAATCTTTTTTGGATGAACGAACATAAGGGAAATAGACCGCCAGGGGTCGCCATGATGGTTTGTCAGAGGTACAGATTTATTCATCGAGCACTCCTTAACTTCTAAGCAACCTGCAAGAAGAGAAAACAAACGCTTAGAGGCGGGCCTCGTGCCTTTGGGTAGCTCCGATGCCCAAGTTAGCCAAAGGGTTTTCGCCGGAGAAAATGGAAGAAGAATTTCCCTCGTCCGTTGTTTTGGTTGTTGACTTACCCTTTTTTCTCCGAACCTCCTTTTTGTCTGTGATCCCCAAGGGTGGCTACCTCAATTTTTGGGTCCTGTCCCATTGTATCCCAGGCTATTATTTTCCTATGTTGTTCTACCATACCTCTCCCTAATCAAAGTCATCATTGTCGTGCCAGAAGGATAATGGGCGCCCTGGGGATCCGAGCCGCTTTCCTGAAGCCACATGTGCATAGCATAATTCGCCTGTATTAATCATATATAGGGTAAATTTTTTTTTAAAAAACCATGTGGTTTCACTTTCATGGATTTGCAAAACCTTATGATTTTTCCTTTTTTTTTGTTAGCTGGAAAAACCATAAGATTTTTTTCAAAAAAAAAAAAAACACTTTCCTTTTTTTTTGCAAATCCGTGAAACCATATGATATTTTTTAAATTTATATATATGTATATAGTCGTGATAGTATCGCTGCTTAGTAGTTGTATTCATGTATTGAAGCTCATTTTGGCTCTTAGAGCATCTTTGAAAGATTTCCAACCGTACGGATGTGAAGATCATAGAAAAATAAGCTAATATATCTATTTCATACAATTTGGTGACCGTTTGGTTCTCCCACTTAACGGTTCTTATTTTATAGAAATCTGAACGGTTCAGAATTTCAACTATTAAGTGGGAGGATCAAATGGTTACCAAATTATTTGAAAATGGACATACTAACTTATTTTTTTATGATCTTCACATCCGTACGGTTGGAAATCTTTCAAACATGCTCTAAGGGCCAAAATGGGAGTTGACCGCACATGAACAGTAACTACGGCATGCCTGATACTATCACGGCTATATATATATATATATATAAACTCATTCAATAGATTTCAGTAAGTGACGCCGGGCGGGGTAGCGATTATCCCGCGGGCTAGCCAGGTCCAAGGACCGCAAGGAAGAACAAACGAAGAACCAAAAGAACAAAAGAAAACACTATGAAATTCAGGAAAATATTATTAATCAAAATTCAATAATGAAAACTAACCCACAAGCCGGGTTAAATAGCCTCAAAAGATTAACCTAAAAACCTTATCATGTAATCTAAATTTGCTAAAATTGACAAATTATTATTTAAAACTAAACTTATCTAAATTTAAAACTCTAAACAAATTAGATAAATCCTAAAAATCTGAGATAAAATCGGATTCAAATTCTATCCTAATTTAGCATATGAAATATTACAAAAAATAGGAAAAAGACCTAATACCCTAATTTGGCGGATTAAATATTTTTAAAAATAAAAAAAACTAAAATTCTCTCTAATATGACGTCCCATGTCGTGCGCGCCGCAAAGAACTTTCCGAATTGGGGTCGAACGCTCGATTCTGATATCGGTAGCCAAAGTTATGGCCAAAATACCGAACCACACCCAAAATCCAGCGGGCTAGCCGGGTTCAAGGACCGCAAGGAAGAACAAACGAAGAACCAAAAGAACTAGAGAAAACACTCTGAAATTCAGGAAAATATTATTAATCAAAATTCAATAATGAAAAACTAACCCACAAGCCGGGTTAAATAGCCTCAAAAGATTAACCTAAAAACCTTATCATGTAATCTAAATTTGCTAAAATTGACAAATTATTATTTAAAAATAAACTTATCTAAATTTAAAACTCTAAACAAATTAGATAAATCCTAAAAATCTGAGATAAAATCGGATTCAAATTCTATCATAATTTAGCATATGAAATATTACCAAAAAAAGGAAAAAGACCTAAAACCCTAATTTGGCGGATTAAATATTTTTAAAAATAAAAAAACTAAAATTCTCTCTAATATGACGTCCCATGTCGTGCGCGCCGCAAAGAACTTTCCGAATTGGGGTCGAACGCTCGATTCTGATATCGGTAGCCAAAGTTATGGCCAAAATACCGAACCACACCCAAAATCGACCCAATCTTGGAATTGACTAGATAACTTCCCGTCTTTACGTTGACCCGCCAACTCAGCACCAATATTTGACTCGAGCCTCCTGCATCAGTAAGTCTCCATATGTTTTGATATTATAATAATATGCTTGTAAGCTAGTATCATATTATAAGTGTTTATGATAGTATAGATTTCTATATACATCTCTTGTATTTGGTAGTAATTTATGAAATAAATACTAAATTGCATATTTTATTTGAATAAGAAATTTTGTCATACTTTTGAAGTTATCTGAAGAGAGGATTGAATAGTAGTAAATTTTTTTTAATAAAAAATATAGATATAATTTTGTCAAATCTTTTTCTTAATTCATTCAACCAAACCCTAAACATCACCTTTCATTTTCTTGTCATCTCGTTTGGTACTGCTTTTTCATTCTCTTGTCGACCACAGTTTCCTCTGACATGCCCACACACCTTCCAATCTCAGTCAAGTCAACTCATTTTGCTATTTCCATTTTTAGTCTCAACTTGTATCAAGCTAGAACACGTATAACAGGGCTACAAATTTGTTGAGCTTTAGTTAAAGCAGAGTTCCACTCTCTCAAACTTTGGCTTGTTCACATACACCCTATCATTGATTAAACGCATGGTAACAAAATACATTTAAATGATTGATTTTCAATTTTATTGCTATGTAATAGACATTTAATGAATCAATCCATGGAATCTAACATGTACAAGAATTTTCAATCCCATTAGAAAGGAAATAAAGAAAAAGAAATACTCTGTTTTTACAAAAGAGATAAACATTTTTAAAGTTTAGGATTGTTGTTTTATTAATTATCAAATTTTTTATTATTAATTATTTATCAAATAAAATTATAAAGTAACCTCACCTCTGTTATACGGTTGGTTTGATAGTTTATAAACTTTTTTTTTTCCATTCCCTAGGCTTCTACCCTATTTAATTTTTCTTGTGTTTGGGATTGATTTGCTTGTTTTTTGTGTTATAATTATCCTCATTTTATTTTATTTTTAAATAAAATAAATAAAACATATTCATTTATTTAAATTAAGTTAAGGTTCAATTATCCTCATTTATTACTTAACTATTATTTATTGAATTTATTCAATATAGACTAACCTAATACATAACTCCCTATTTTTCGTAAAATTGGTCACTCAAGTAAAAGGACAATTTAGAAATAATGATGGCAATAGTAACAAAGTCTAAGAGTCACTTATCCTTTTCTCTCTTATTTTATTAATTTATGGATGAAAATATCCGAAATAACCAAAAGTGTTTAATTGAAACCGATTTTATATATTAATTATTTTTTTAAACTAATAAAAATATTAGAGTAAATCAAATAAATGATTTTAAAAAAAATATAAAACAAAGAATGAAAATGTATAAAAATCTTTTCTCTAAATCCATTTTTTTCTAGTATAATAAATCATCCACTTGTAACCTTGATCACATACAAACTATTAGACTTGTGGAATTCTAACCCCACAAACAATCAAAGGAGTCAAACATTTGATGGAAAGGTCTGTGGCTTCCAATGCCACAGGAGATGTTTTATTCCATAATTTTATCAAGAACAAACAGAGGTCATTAATTGGAATCACCGAGGGAAATTGCAAGGAACCGATTAGACAATGAGGCTCCAAAAAGGGATGGCAAGATGATAAACATGTAGGATTAGTGGGGAGAAATGATTTAGACCATGACTTAACACCTAAAAGAAAGAAAGAAAGAAAGAAAGAAAGATAGATTGAAAGATAGAAAGAAAACTAATTGGTCTTGTGGAGAGGAACCTTGTGCCCTTCTATCATCTTATTTGTAGGAACCTTTTTAGGGGATGAACATTGGCCTCTCTTCCATTAATGGATCCTTTCTTGTCTTCAAACTCAAGCTCATCAACTTCAGTTGAAAGGCACCCTGATTCCTTTAATCATACAAGTAGCTAATTTGACACTTGTTTCTATGTTAAGGGTGTGGTTTATAACAAAATGAAATTCAGAAAGTAATTATGAGAAGTATCGAAAAACTTGATTTCAATACTTGTCAATGGAAATGGGAAAATCAAACTTGTTCTTTTCTTTTTTCCTTTTTCCACTTCCTACGTATTTTATATTAACGTGAAAATGAAGCTATACTCTAATTTTGCTTTCCATCGTGCTTTTATGTGTCATTCATCCACTGTTTCATTAAAGCATAACACTGTTTATTACCAAAACATAAAGCATAACACTGTTAGAATTGGAATCCGACAAGCCATAATATGATTATAATGAAACTAAGCATTCCAGTAAGTGTCTGATCATAGATGTATGAGCAAAGAGATATCAATCAGGTTCAATCAGACAAGTGCTTTAATTGATTCCACATATGGACCAGAGTAGGGACTGATTGAATATTAAAGCTTAGTTCCCACGCTGGAACGCTAACAAACTTGTGACAAAAAGCAGTGGAGTGGATGCTCAAGTCATATGGCCGACTTTTTGTAGTCAGAATGCATGACATGATCAGCATTAACCAAACTTTCAAGATATTGACATGTATCCTGTGCTATATAACTAGCTAATATCAAAAAATACTTTTATTGAATTGAATGAAATGTAGTACTGTTATGAATCTCAAGAAAAAAAAAAAAACACATGATAATAACAGATATCCCTCATTTAAGATATATGATAATAACACAGCCTACTGTGCATCTCTTGTCAAACAAATCAAATGGCCTAGAATAAGCTGCTGGGTTGTCAGATGTTCCACAAGTGTCCTGTTGATTCCAGTTTTGTGCAATTGATGAATCAGGATATGATAGGATCAACCTTGCTCTTGGCTTTGTGATCTTCCCAAGTAGATTAATGAAAATAAAAGAAAAAATGCAAACAAAAAAAGGGAGCACATTGTCAGCAAACCTTGTGTAGAAGAAGAGCATGTACGCATCTCGTAATAGGACCATTTTCAGCTCAATGATGTTTAGGGTTATCAGCAGCAATTTCGTAAAAAGATCTTTCACACCAACATCATGAACAAATTCATAATCTACAACTCATTTCTTTCACATATCTAAAGCTTAAAATTTCCCTGTGCAGACAGCAGAAAATACAGTTAAAAAAAAACAAAGTTGTTACAATGAAAACTTTCACAGAAGAGTCCTTATGATTTGAAAGGAAGCTGCAGAAATTATCAGTTCAATTATAATGTTGTAAATCTCAATATTACAAACTACTCATAAACTAAGTCTAAGGGGCCTTATACATATTAGTCGGAACACTAGACTACTTTTGAATCTGGACAGACTTGATCAATTTCCTCCTAGGGAGGGTTCATTTTCATTTGCATTTGTTGTGCAATAGTTTGAAAAACTTGGAAGTAAAAGCCTGCTGGGTAGAAAACATATCAGATTGCACCAATGGAACTAAAATTATGGATTTGCACCAAACTGACTGACATAAATGTCTTACACATTACCGTGTTAAAAGGATTCCAATTAAGAGAAAACTGTAAGTTTTTTAATATATTAAAATACCTTGCTCTCATCTATCTTGTACCAGTTCCGCTTTGTGCTTTTCAAATAGCATACATAGTGATCAGAGAAGGCAACATTCGTAACACCAAATGAACAATAAAACACATAGAGTCTATAGAAAGGAGACATATTATCTGTCCCACTCATATAAAGGAGCCAAATTCAGGTTCTCAGAAAAAAAAAAAGCACTGCTTTCTTGAGCTTCACAAATTTTCTTGACTGAAAAGCATAAAATGATGAGCACAAGAAATTAAGAAACTTTGCTTCCAACTTCAGCCAAACTGGATTGTAATAAATTGACCACATATTTCATTGTCAAGCTTTTATATGTTGAACCACAAGGTCCACAACTAAATAGCTTTCTGAAATTGGGATAAAACTTCAAAAATACCAAGCTGGGGATGTTATATCTCCTTCATCTCTGCATTGACATGTAGCATGGCAGATATTGATAAATGTTTACTGGTGGTTGTGAGGATCTCTACATCTGTCAATTCACATGCATTCAAGCAGGATATAGTTTCACAAGTGTACACTTCCACATGCATTCAAGCAGGACATAAATTCACAAATGAATGTACAATCATTTTCTGTTGAATAATTTCAATGCATATAAAATAATCGTGCATCAAAATTCACCAAATCAATCTATTAGATTGCATAAAAACCATACAGGATAACTCAACACCACTCTAGAACAAAATAGCATATCATGATTTCCAGCATTTAAAAATACTAAGGATACTATGATTTGCATAATTACCTGAAACTGTTTCAATGCAATTTTACGAATATTTGGAGCATCTGATACGGTCAATTTCTTTTTTGCCTTTACAAAAGATGTGCAAAAAAGAAATTACAACTAAAAATTGTTGCATTGCTTTCAAGCAAATGGAACAATTTAGATGTGAAAGTGGAAGCACCAAAAAGAATCACTCTTTAACACCACCAAGATGAAATCAGCTACAAATGACAAGTCCATAATCTTTTTGAAATGGCACACCCGCTAGTAAGCATCTCATCCGTCACGCAGATTAATCTGCCCCCACAATTTAAGATTGGGAATTACTAATGGACAAAACTTAACAAAATACTTCTAATTGCCATGGTATCCATTGGACATGGACATGGACTAAAATTTCACCCAAAAAAAAAAAAAAAAACACAAAGCACAAAAAACAAAAAAAAAAGGGCACGCAAAGTTCTAAAATTTAAAAAATTATAACAGTGTACAACCTTATTTATGGGACCAACACAAAATTCTCTGTAGCTGATTCCAATGATCACTTTTCATGTCAAGTAGTGTTCTTTAAATTTCAAACCTTCGCAGATCTACAGCAAAAAAGACAGAAGATAGAAAGATATTAATGGGAATAAAGAGGTTCCTTTAAAGAAGTAAATAGTTATAGAACAAACAATTGGTTTACGTATTTGTTCGTTATTTTCTCGAAGGGTTAAAGTCATTTTTGGTTCCTGTACTTGGTCTAATGTTCATTTTGGTCCCTATACAATGAAAATATTCAATATTGTCTATGTACTTTGGGGTTTGTGGAAATTATGGTCCCTGATTCGGACGTAGAGGCCAATTAGCAGCGGCAATTTGTTAAACACTTGATGTACAATCTCACAAATATCTAGCAATGGCACAATGGAAGGGCAATGCAAAGAGGATATACAACCATTCTCACAAGATCAAAACAAGACAACAAAATTTAATGCGGTTCGGCCAAGAAAAGCCTACATCTACGGGAGGACAATGCTTCACTATGACTTGGGGGATTACAAGAGCAACAAGGAGAAGTACAAGAGCAACAATGGCTTAAACCAAGCCACAAGAGATGTACAAGAATCACAACTTTTCCCTCACCTCAAAAACACAAAGGGATTCATCCTAACAAGATGAGATATAGGGTTGATTCTCTTCTTGTTCACCTTCACCTCTTCTTCTTTACTCTTTCTCACTAGACTCTCTTTCAAAACCCAACAAACATAACACTTTATAAATAATAGAGAAATCTAGACCGTTGGATTAAAAGACATGAAGATTTGGCTTCATCCCAATGATAAAACCATATCCCAAGGATCAAGCCACTATTTAATATAGAATGCTACATTTTATTATTTTACCCCACGTCTTGATACCTAAACAAATTGCTAATAATACATTGTTGTGTAAATTAATTAATCAAAATTCTAGTAAATAATTTAAGATGTTCTACTATAGTTTCTACTTTTCTTTAGAAATTAGTTAAAAATTTAAATTTTAAAATTAAATACAACAACAAATAAGCCTTAATCTCATACTAGATGAGGTCGGCTATATGGATTCTCTGTCTCCATGTTGCTCTAATTAAATATAAGAAATATATAATATAATATGTTAGTGAGATCTTCTTTTCCCGTGGTTTTTTCGCCAACGATCAGGGGTTTTCCACGTAAATCTTGTTTCTCTCTTCTTTTGCGTGAAGTCTCGTTGATTTTCTACTAATATAACCATCAAATCTCTATAAATTCAATTGTTAAGTCAAAGTTGGGATCTCATCCTGATTTTAGCACTAACAGTTTGGCGCCGTCTGTGGGGACTTTGAACTAAAAGTCCATGGCTACTACTCAGAGAAAATCTAAGAGATTTCAGGCCCAAGAGGGGAAGAAAGGAGCTCTAGATGCTGCTCCTACTGAAGATGTTCCACCCATAAGGACAAAGATACCCCAAGAAAATGGTGGAGTCGAGAATGATTTTGATTGTGTCCAGAAGATGGTGCAGGAGATTGAGGAGCTAAAACAAGCTCTACAGGAGGCTCAGTGGCATGTCTCTCAAACCATTGTCCCTCATGATGCCCAGCCTCTGAAAGAGAGTAGAGGGAGAAACGCAACTTACTCTCCCAGGCGTCGAACATATTCTCCGATGCGAAACCGAAGTAGGGGATCTTCTACTGGAAGCTCTGATCCAGTACACCGGCATCAGAATTTCCGCGTCAGAGGAGATCTAATGAAGGATCAGAAAAAAAGGGAGAGCTCGCAATCTCCAGATTGATCTACGGACCCAATGTTTCAAAGACGTAGGGTCCGATCACCAGCATACCGATCGCAAGGACGTTATCTTTCTCCTGATTGGTATCCACCATTTCCAGATCGATCACCATATCCACATCATACCAGAGGATCTCCCCGGCATGATTCATGATGGGATTTCAGCAAGTGCACGAGTCGTGATCAAGTAGTAGAGTGAACTATGAGAGTTGAGTGTCGAACCCACAGGGAATAGATTACTAGTGTGAACTAAGCTTCTATTATCTAGTCTTGTCAAAGATTTGGTATTTTTTGAATCTAAATCTAAAGAATTGAAACGTTGGAAATAAACTTTGGAAATCGAGAATTAATTGAGAGAAAACTATAGCATGAGAAGGAGATACTTGGGCATGAGTCTCCTTTGGATCTAAATCTAAAGATACATAAAGAAATCTATAAAGATGATTGGAGATGCTGGTGCCAAGGGTTCCTAAATTATATCCAATCCCTCTCCTGAGGCGATTGGATAACTAATCTCCTAGGATTGTCTTAAGCTTAAGGGAACCTATGTCTTGGAAGAGTTGTGGGATTGAATCGTATTAAAGAGTCGCTCTCCTTCTAGTACCTGAATCCCTCAGTGTACTCACAACCCTCTCTAATGGAGTATGTTCCTAATACAAAGAGGCCCTAGCTCTAGCCCTCGTATCGCACCCAAGTAGTCTCTCCGGGCATCCCGCAACATAGAGAGATTATAATCAATACAAAACATCCAATAGACATTCAAACATACATCCAATCAATCAAAACATAGAAATCAATATGACATTAATGCAATATCCAAAGGTTTCTTATACCCAAGTATCTATAAGATTAGTTCCCCATAAATGGAGAACTCCAATCTAAAGCAACAAGAATACAATCAAAACTTGGCATGATAGATGATACCGTTGACAGCTTTGCAAGTTTGATCTCCTTCTCTATCTCCTTCCTTCTCTCTCTCTCCAAGATTGGGGGAGAAGACCCCCAATCCCTAATCTCAAGGATAATCTCCTCCAAAGCCAACCCCCCTCTCCTAAACCCTAAAGCCTCCTATTTATACCTCAGCTTAGGGTTTTAGGAGTGAAAATTACGCTCATACCCCTATGTGGGTCCCCAATAAAGAGGGAGGGTTACGACATACGGGCTTGTATATGGCAGTATACTAGCCTGTATGAAGCTTAGTGCCCAGTATATAGCCATATGACAGCCAGTATACGACGCAGGTGTGAGTATACAGCCTAGTATACAGCCGTATAACACCCAGTATGAATTCATATGGGTTGTATGTCATCCAGGAGGGTTGATGTGTAGGCCGTTCACTCTCACCAGTAGCATACGGCCGTATGCCTTCCCGTTTACTCCAAAATAGCGTTGGATCAACTTCTTTTTCACCTTGAAATGCTTCCTTTCTCCTGGAGTGGCTTTTATATGCCCTGTTTAACAAATATGAAGCTTTTTAAGTACCAGAGGGCTATAATTCATCAAAATGGCATGCAAGACATATAGGAAAATGATATGAAAATATGCTCATTTGAACGCTCATCAATTCACTATATCGCTGCTATCAATCTCCACGGCGATATATTTCTGAGAGGGATAGAGTCCAACGACTTGTGCCACATATCACTTCTCCTTTTATAAGGGAAATTTGGGAAGCTCCCTTCCCTGAACATTTCAGACCCCCAAATGTTTGTCATTATGATGGGACATCTTATCCCCAGGAGTATTTAGAGAATTATTGTGATGAGATAATGATAGACAGAACAACGGAAGCGGTTATGTGTCGAGCTTTCCTTGAATGCTTACTGATATAGCTCATGATTGGTTTAGGGGTGTCCCCCGGGGAACTATACTTAATTTTCAACAACTTTTTGATCTCTTTCTCCGTAACTTTGCCAAAGAATAGGAGGTTGAAGGAAAATCCCATGATGCTATTAGGATTCAAGCAAAGACTGTAAGATACGCGGCTACATAAGTCGCTTCAACAAAGAAATCAACGCCATGTCCGATGTTAATTCTATATTGGTTGTGGGCATAGTAGTAAATGGGTTGAAGGATGGACCCTTCAAAGATTCTCTCACCTGAGAACCTCCAACCTGTCAAACTGATTTCCTAGCTACGACAGCAAAATACATAGCCTCTGAGGAGATGAAGGCTAAATGGTAGGAGAGTGATCTGCTACAGATGGAGGAAATCAGGAAAGTGAATAACCAACAACAACCATATAGAGAATTGAAGCAAGAAGCTCCAAAGTATGATAGACCTCGGAGAGAAGGGGTCCGAAACCCAAATCGGCCAAATCGGTTTGATAAAAGGAGACCCCCTCCTCAAATGTAAATATGATCCCGAAGGGCAAAGAAAGTATCACAACTACTCCATCCTTAACACTTCCTGTGAAAAATATTCTGTCACAAATTCAAGACCAGAAGATATTGAAACCTCCGTAACCCATGAAAGATAATCCGAGGAGGAAAAAGAGCAAGAAATTCTGTCAATTTCATCAAGATAAGGGGCACTCCACCGAAGAGTATATCCAGTTGAAGAATGCCATTGAAGATCTTATCTGGGAAGGTAAACTGGACCAATATTTACAGAAGGAGAAAAATACTGAGCACATTACTCCCCCACAAATAATCATTCCAAGTGATACACACGTGACCATAATTGCTAGAGGCCAAGGATGTGGCGGGGAAAACTCCACATCAAGGAAAAATTATGTGAGAATGGTGGACGCTTGCAAAACATCACATCCTTGAAAAGACCCCGCACATCCATGTAGATTTGTTTTTTAGATAAAGATTTGAAAGGGGTTCACCACCCCTATGATGATGCTCTGGTAATTACCACACGGATTGGGATCTTCACCGTTGAACGGGTCTTGATTGATACCGGGAGTTTGGTCGATATTATATTCTCCTTTGCCTTCGACAGGATGAAAACTTCCCGTAGAAAATTTGAAACCAGTAAAATCTCGACTTATGGGGTTTAATGGTAGCCCTCTACAATCTGACGGTATGATTTCTCTTTCACTAACTCTTGGCACTCCTCCACGGACAACTACTGCTCTTATTAACTTTTTGATTGCCCGTTACCCCTCGAGCTACAACGTCATCATAAGGAGGCCAACGATCAATCAATTGAGAGTTATCCCATCAACCTACCATATGATGATCAAATGTCCAACTCCCAATGGTTGCGGTGAAGTAAAAGGCAATCAGCTAGCTTCTCGCCAATATTATGCTGCTATTCTAAAAAGTTGAGGAGATGGAAGTAGCCGATCTGGAAAAGCACTCATTGTAGCGGACATGCAAGATGAAGACGATGAACAGGAGAAACGTTGTCCCAGTCCAGTGGAAGAGCTGAAAATAATACCCCTAAAGGAGGAACAACCAGAGTAAACCATCCAGATAGGAGCAGAGTTGCCCCCAGCACAACAAGATTAAATACTAAATCTTCTGAGGGATAATTTCGATGTTTTCGCTTGGACTGTTGAAGAAATGCTTGGGGTCCCTCGAGAAGTCATTGAACATCGACTTAACGTTGATCAGGGACACAAGCCGGTCGTGCAAAAACACAGAAGCTTAGCCCTCGACCGCTTACAAGCTGCCCAAGAAGAAGTTGACAAACTTTTAAAAGCAGATTTCATCCGAGAAGTTTACTACCCTAAGTGGTTATCAAATGTTGTACTATTTAAGAAATCCACAGGGAAGTGGAGGATGTGTGTGGATTTCACTGATCTTAATAAAGCATGTCCTAAAGACTACCACGCTTTACCTCTTATCGATAACTTAGTAGATTCTACTTAAGGATAAGAAATGCTTAGCTTTCTCGACGCTTATTCGGGGTACAATCAAATCCAAATGGCCGAATCTGATGTAGAAAAGACTTCTTTCATCACTGGGAGAGGAACTTACTGATACAAAGTCATGCTATTTGGTTTAAAAATGCTGGCGCAACTTTCCAAAGACTGGTGAATAAGGTGTTTAAAAATCAGATCGGTAAGAATGTTGAGGCCTATGTTGATGATATTTTAGTAAAAAGTGATAAAGCCGAGCGACATGCTGCCTATTTGCAAGAAACATTCGTTGCACTTCTGGCGCATGAGATGAGTCTTGATTCCAATAAATGCATATTTGGTGTCCGATCTGGAAAATTTTTGGTGTTCATACTTACACACCGGGGGATTGAAGCAAACTCAGAGAAAGTATGGGCTGTCCTTGAAATTCGATCTCCAAGAACCATTAAAGAAATACAGAGACTTAATGGTCAACTAGCAGCGTTGGGGAGATTCATTTTGAAATCAGGAGAGAAGAATCTTCCTTTCTTCCAAGCATTGAGGAAGGCACCCAAAGTAGAATGGAATGAAGAATGCAAGAAATCATTCGTACAATTGAAGGAATATTTGCATTCACTAGATTTATTGGCCAAGCCTCAACCAGGGGAAGAGGTCTATGTTTACTTATCAGAAAACGATACAGTTTTCAGCTCAGTATTAGTAAAGATTGAATATAATTTGCAAAAGCCGATTTATTACACAAGCAAAGTCCTCACTGATACTGAATCAAGATATCTTTCTCTTGAAAAATCGGCCTATGCTTTAGTGGTCTCCGTTGGGCTACTCCGCCCCTATTTTCAGTCACATCGGATAAGGGTATTAACCGATCAACCACTAAAGAAAATTCTACATCGGCCAAACACATCGGGACGTTTAGACTGATGGGTACTTGAGCTTGGGGAATACGATATTAGCTATGAACCTCAGATCGCTATAAAAGCACAAGTACTTGCAGATTTCATTGTTGAGCTTACAACCACCACTGATGATGATCCCTCAAATACCAAGCTATCTGAAATAGAACACAATCTTTCATCCTAATGGATTTTACATACGGATGGTTCCTCCACTGGGGACAGTTCAGGGGGAGGGTTGATTCTACAATCACCATCCGGATGGAGCACTTCTGCCGTCCTTAAGTTTGGTTTTAAACCAACCAATAATGAGGCTGAATATGAGGCTATGATAGCTGGATTGCAACTAGCTCGCGGTCTTAGGATACAGAACTTACAGGCTAACACTGATTCCCAATTAGTTGTGGGTTATCTGAATGAAGAATTTGAAGCAAGAGAAGAACATATGGCCAAATATAAGTTCATGGTACAGAAACTTACTGCAAGCTTTGAGAAATGTCATATTTCAAAAATCTCTGGATCGAAAAATCAAAAGACCGATCTTTTGTCTAAACTAGCTTCAACAAACGTCAATGTTGAGCAGCCAATCAATACCTAATACTTGACAACCAGAATAATTGATTGTCGCCTAGTTAAAGACTTATGGATATCGATCAGGAACTATGTTGGATCGATCCAATCTTAATTACCCGCAAGACAGTACTTTCCCTCAAGAATCGAGGGAAGCTCGAAAGATTACCATTAGAGCTTCCCGATATAGTGTGGTCAATGGACAACTTTACAAAAGGTCCTATACTTTGCCTCTTTTGAAATGTCTTCGCCCTTCTGAATCAAAATATATCCTTTGGGAAATCCATGAAGGAATAGCTGGAGATCACCTGGGCGGGAGAGCACTAAGTCACAAAATTCTGAGGCAAGGATATTATTGGTCAACTCTAAATAAAGACGCTATCGAGTTTGTCAAAACAATTTAACGCCTGCTAACTTCATTCCAATATCCAACGGTGTCCTCCAATACCACTCACTATAGTCGTGCATACAAGACCTTTTGCTTTATGAGGAGTAGATATACTTGGGCCCTTTCTGGTAGCTGTTTGGAAACTGAAGTTCCTAATTGTGGCGATTGACTACTTCACTAAGTGGGTAGAGGCAGAACCACTGACATCGATCACAGAGAACGCCTACCAAAGTTTCTTATGGAAATTTATTGTTTGCCGGTTCGGTCTACCGGTGGCCTTCATTACTGACAATGGCCGTCAGTTCGATAATCCAGCCTTCAAGAAATTCTGTACAAACCTTGGTATAGAGTCAAGGTTAACTTTTGTCACCCATCCTTAAGTAAATGGGTAAGTAGAAGTAACCAACAGGACTCTTCTTCATAGTTTGAAAACCCGAGTCCTCCGAAATGGATCAAACTGGGTGGAAGAAATTCCAAGTACTCTATGGGCATATTGAATGACTGCTTGGACCCCAACTGGTGAAACTCCATTTGCATTGGCATTTGGCGTCGAAGCCGTGCTCCCAGCGGAGATCACTTTACCCACACCAAGAACACAATTTTGATCCAGTGAGAAATGAGGAACAACTCTGAGCTGAGCTTGATCTTTTAGAAGAAAAAAGGGATTGTGTTAATGTTCGAGCAGCAGCATACCGGCAGAAAGTCAAAAGTTATTATAATGCCAAAGTGAAGAAAGTAACTTTCTAGATCGGAGATCTTGTCATGCGAGAGAATATCTTTCAAGGTAACAAGAACCGAACAGGGAAGTTGAATACTAATTGGGAAGGCCCTATTTTGTGCAAGAAATTGTAAGAACCGGTACATATTGGCTTACCAAAATGGATGGACTGAGGCTCAAACGTCCATATCATTCAGAACATCTACGGAGGTAATATCAATAAATCAATTGCTTTCCATGCATTAATATTCTCTTTCTTTTTTCATTCTTGAGTAATTTTGTCCATTAACAAAAATGAAAGAAATCCACAACTAGGACTATACCGGTCCTCTACATCAATGGACTATATGGGCCCCAAATTATCAACGAACCATACCGGTCCACTACATCAATGGACCATACCGGTCCTCTACATCAATGGACCATACCGGTCCTCTATTGAAGATGACCATGCCGGTCCTTCATACCAAAAGACCATACCGGTCTATTACATCAATCAATGGACCATACCAGTCCCCTATTGAAGATGACCATACCGGTCCTCAAACCAAAAGACCATACCGGTCTACTACATTAATGGACCATACCTGTCCCCTATTGAAGATGACCATATTGGTCCTTTATACCAAAAAGACCATACTGGCTTACTACATTAACGGACCATGACGGACCTCTATAAAAAAAGACCATACCGGTCTATTACGCCAATGGACCATACCGGTCCCTTATTAAGATAACCATACCGGTCCTTCTACTAAAAGACCATACCGGTCTGCTACATCAATGGAGCATACTGGTCCCCTATTGAAGATGACCATACCTGTCCTTCATACCAAAAGACCATACTGGCTTGCTACATCAATGGACCATAACGGACCTCTATCAAAAATGACCATACCGATTTGTTACATTGGCAAACTATATCAATCTCCTATAGATGAATAACCACACTAGTTTTCTATTTCAGAAAAATTATAACAGTTCATTGTTTCTGGAAGATGATCTCAATTTTTCAACCATGAAGAAGAATCCCAACTCTTCACTATTAAAGCAACCAGACATACTCACCTCCTCAAAAGAACTTTATTAAAACCGAGAAAAAGGGATTTAGTTTATATTGAAAATACTGAAACACATAGAGCACGAACAAGCAAGAAGAAATTTTTTTGAAGGGAACAAAAATTTTATTGATAGAGTATGCACAATTACAAGAAAAGTATGCAAATTAAAGGGAGTCAGAGGAATCAAAATCAAAAACGGAGTCCCGGACTTGGCCAGGAGTAGCAGTGAGCGCCGACACCTTTTGGCAGCTATTCCATCCAAGAATATAAACCTCAAAACATTCGAACTCCCGGAGAACAAACATGAGGAGGTCTACTTCTGTCAGTTGATGATCCATCACAAAGTCCTTCCACCCATCTGTGAAACTAAACTCCCAAAGTTCCCTGGATGATGATAGCGTAACCAACAAGATATTTCCACTTGGACCGCGTAGCCTTCTCAATCCGTCCCGAACAAACCTCATGCTACTCTGGAAGGCCCTGGGGATCCATAGACGACGAGTGTTGTCGCAGGCGCAAAAGAATTTATAAAAAGAAGGACGCCTATTTTCACCCATAATGTTCGGAAGAATAATCCCAAAGGGACCATCACCCTTTCATTTTATACTGCAGTTTCCACAGAAATTAAGGAGGAGTTAATTCCATGACCAGAATCCCAAAAGATGCCTGACGCTTCGTTTCAAGATAACAAAGGTCTTTTGACTTCGTCAAAGACGCCTTATAAAAACCACTTTGGAAACATCAAAATCTCAAGTTCAGTGGAGAGAGAGTAACCACATCTTCCCTTTGACAATGGCTTGATAATAAATCTTGGGAAAAGAACTTTTATTTCAAATAGCCGTTATATCAAACCGTATTGAGAATAAGAAGCGTGTAACTTCACGTTTGTAACACCCTTATCCTTTTCAGGACCCAGGTGTCACACCAGCCAGGTCTAGGGAATGAACTCTAAGCCTAAGGCTGTAAACTGCTAATTAACTATAGAATTAACAACATGCGGAAATTAACAAGAAAACTGAATATATTAAAATACCAACTCAATCCGGTTTAATACAACACCAAATAAATATTGTCTTAAGCTAATGTCTCACAAACACTCATAATCAAAATAACATAATACTAGACGCGGAGTCAGAGCCAACTACAGGACATCTCCACTAACTCGCGATAAGACGACCCTCTATATGGTCTCCTGTCTAACTCCTGCAATAACAATATCAAAGTAGAGGGGCTGAGCTACTGGAGCTCAATGAGTGGGAACAAGTTTGTCGGGTGTAACTGTACCCGTATAATAAGTAAAACTGTAAAAGAAATCTGACGTAAAAAAACATGAATAGAAAATACTGAATTTAAATACTGAAATCTGAACTGAATACTGAGCAAGTAAATGTTGATCAAAGTATTCTCTTTTAAATGCATATCTGATTTTCTGTTTCTCTGTCTTGTGAATTATTTATGAAACCGACGTTCCCCCTGGGTAATCTGTACCTGTGCCTTCTCTCTCTGAGATGAGCTTTATCTCTAGAAGGCGAGGAATGCGGCATCATCTGATAAACACAAGACTAATTCTCTGACTACACATCTACTTCAATACTGTATGGCCAGCAACCAATGAGTATATCTGATACACGTGGCCAACTATATATACGTACACTAAGTATTTGAAGGGATGGAAAGGGGGCTTTGATTTTTATAAAATGGAAGTATTTTTAAAACAGATAGTTCGGACTTAAATCAGAATTTAAATCACCTCTCTCCTAACTTAGTGTTGTACTCTATGGCTCTACACGAGCCACCACAAGTCTATACACTACAGAAATATGGCGTTTCGCGGCAGTCATTTAGCGGCGGTTTTTTATAACCGCCGCTAAGTTCTCGTGACTAGAGGCGGCGCATTACACGCGGCGGTTTAACGAACCACCGCTAGATGAATACGTTTCGCGGCGGTTATATCACAAACCGCCGCTAAATACATTCATTTAGAGACGGTTACAATAAACCGCCGCTAAATGAATGTATTTAGCGGCGGTTTGTGATATAACCGCCTCTAACCTTGTACATTTTGCGGCGGTCTTTATATAACCGTCGCAAGTATGGCGCCTCAGTTTTTTCGTGCGATCCCCTCTGAAATATTTCCCAACCCTAATTGGCGCCGCTTTGTTTTGAGAACTTTTGGAGCTGTGCTTTTTTCGATCCCGGTGACCTTTTGGAGATCTTGGGACTAATTAATTAGCTTACTTGCAGCCCTCTTGGTCGGGTATGATCTCAAAAAACCTAATTTTTGTAATGATTTAGGTGTTTGAATTTGGGTATTTTTGTAAAGGAGTTGCTGGAGAGAGGAAGGACGAGGGTTGTCCTGCCGCCGCTGCCGCCGTTGTTGTTCAGAACCCTCGGCACAGGCTCACGGGTTGGTTTTCTTATCCTTCTTCCTTGGATTTGGTTTTATGGTGTTTGATGGATGGATTAGTTGGGAATTGTTTTCCCTAGGGTTTGTTCTCTTCTCCTTATTCTCGTTTTCATTAGATTTGTGTTGATAGCATTGTCCTAATCTTAACTTGATGTCCTTCTCTCTCTCAAATCCAGCACACAAATGGATTTTGGTGTTTTGGTTTTGTTTGCCATCTTGGATTTCTTTGGTCGGATGCTACATAGTTTGTGGTTTTCTATGCGTTCTTGTTTGGAGGAAGACTGTCGGGTTGTCTGTGGCAGCCAAAGTGGTAAAATCTGGTTTTGATTTTACAGTACTTGATAGGATGGTAGTTCTCATAGTTGCAGTCAAGGGATTGAATGACATCTCCTCTGCGAATGTTGGGTCGGATCGCCTTGCACGAGAAATGAAGAGGCAAGAAACTATCTAGAGATTGACAATGATTTGACTGTTGGGTGATTAGGGCTCTTGAGGATGATCTCACTTAAGCTTTTGTCATGCCCCGACAAGAATTCAGAGACCCCGAGCACGTGAACAGATCGACCGTACCTAAGTGGAGACGAGCCCAACTCGAATACAAGGCCTAAGTAACCAAAAGCAGATAACATATAACTCAAATTTAGTAATCAGATAATATCAGAGTTACAACGAAAATAAAATCAATAAGGGTTTACATGCCCTACATATGGTCAAGGTCCTATAAGGGTCCTACAATATAAACACCTTCTCTCTCAAAAGAAGAATGAGGACCTCGAACCTCAACGAGTCAACCCAACCCTTCGCACGACTCCCGAGACTGAGTCACCTACCCCTCGGGACCTGAAACAGAAAGAAAGGAAGCAGATGCATGAGCTTTCGGAAGGAAAGCTCAGTAAGTACCCTGCAGAGATCTCAATGAAATCAAAACAGCACAGATGATATAAGAAAAGTCAAATATGGCAAGTCAAAGATCATCAATCCACACAAATAGGGCCACGCCCCGCAAAAATTCAACCCTAGGAGTTTATCACAACAAAGATAGGGCTCCTAACCACAAGATCCCAACAAAGTACCCCTAAGAGTTCACAAGTCATCTCCCTAGTCGGTTACCAGCCTAAGCCGATAACGACCCTCGGTCCATGGTCTAGTAGTGCTACTATCCAAAACATGGACGTACCTTTGTCGGGCCAGATCACCCCAATCGACGGAAAACAAAGTTTACAGCCGCTTTTACCCTAATCGGCGGGAAACAAAGAGTACCAAGATACCCCAATCAAGCGGGAAACAAAGAGTACCAAGATACCCCTACCGGCGGGAAACAAAGATTACGAGGGCGGAGAATCCTTAAACAAAGATAGTTGATGTATACCAACCCGCCGGTCAAGACAAGCTCATGTGTTTCCACGCCACGCGTACGGCCAACGGTAGGCACACTCAACACTCACAAGCATACCCTACAGGATGCTAACCTCTCAACAAGCATACACTAATATCGAAGTAGATATCCAAGAGAACAAAAAACACGAGTGTGTGAAATCATATCAAATTATGATATCAATGAAGCGATACCCCCAAAGGGCATACGAGCATGCACGAGTATGGAATCAAACACCCAAGGCATGAAAGTAACATGCACAAGCACGAAGTCAAGAAAACAATAACAAATGAGGCAACATCAAAGCCAGTAAAACACTCCGTAGAGTGGGTACTAGGCAGAAGTACTTACATGAAACCATGCAATGGCAAAGCCAACAAAACCCATAATTGGGTGGGAGCTAGGCAAAAGTACTTACCTCTCACTGGAACTCGAAGCTCTCCTAGTCACCTCTTGAAACACCTCTTGGACCCCCCGAGAGTATCTAACAGATAGAGTTTCTATTAGAGTTAAAATTTTAATAAAACCCTATGTTACTAGTTACATGCATGCATGACTCTCGTTCTTGTTGGGCCTAGGCCCGCTAACTCCAAGGTCCCTAAGCGACCATCTCTGGATTCTTGGCCCTTATCCTCTCTGCTTCCATATCCTTTAGTTGACTTCTGCACTCCAAATTTTTGGTCATACCTAGTCAACTTTATCTTCATTTGTCGAGTCTAAACCCTTGTTGGTCATCTCTAGTCATTCTAGTTGAATTGGGCTCATTTTCAGGCCCATTATACAATCTAGCTTGACCTTATTCCTTTTTAACTAAGGAAGGGCATTTCTGTCATTTGAGTGGCTATGATCCTAGGTTTTAAGGTCCTGCCCTACTACTTGAGTGACTTAGGGCTCAGTTCCCCCTACCAACATCCCTTTATCTTACCTTTTACTTCTTTGTTATTGTCTAATAACAAAACTGGTTTGATTAAACCAATTGAGCCCAGCCCATTGGGCTTTTATAATATTGGACCCAATTCCTACTTTGATTAGTCCATAATTTGACTTAGGGATCTTGACTAATTAATCTAATTAATCTTCTTAGTTTGGTTAGTCCCTTTACCTAACCATCTTTGTTTGATCTCCCCTTTCAGTTGGTTCAATTATCGGATTGAACCTAACCCATTTGATCCACTTGACCTAAACCAACTTGAGTTCACTTAGTCTCATTTAATATGCTTATTCGATTAATCGAATGTAATCAACATTTGAGCTAGGTCATGTTAGTCATTTTGATTAGACTAATTGGGTTCACCTTAACTTAACCCATTTTTGTGGACTAACAAACTAACCTACTCATTTGAGTTAATAATTTATATGAAGGCCTATTTGGTTAGACCAACCCAAGTTCAATTTCCAAACGATTAAATCCAATTGAACCCAATCTTCTATCTTTCAACCAAGTTATTTTAGTTAAATTAACTTCATAGATTGGTTCAACTTAATTTGATTAATCGTCGTCACACTATAAGGTTTATTAAAAATATTTAATAACCTTAATATACTCTTAAATTATTCCAACCATTAATCCATTAGATTTGTCACACATAGAATAATTCAATCATACCCTATAATCAATTATTCTAATAATTTGTCACACTACCAAGGTTTTCTCATAACCTTATCAAGATCTTGAAATCATCTTTATTAATCAAATTATGTCACATTACTAAAGTCCCATATAGTTATTTTAACTATACCAAATAATTAATCAATTATCTGTCACACTTCCAAAGTTTCCAAAGAATTATTTCAACTAATTAATTACTATTGAATTAATTAATTAAAATAATAATCATTATTTTTAACTGATTAATCAACCCCTAAGTTACTAATTTAATTAGAATAATTAAATTAATAACTTTTAATTAGTTTTTTTTTTTTTAATTTCCCTCTCTTCCTCCCTCGGGTCTTCTCCTTCTCAACCCGCGGCCGTGACTCGCCTGAGTTCCGTCGACGCCGCCGGAGGGATGCTTCGGCCGAGCACCTTCTGCACCGAGCTTCCTCTAGTCCCGAGATCCCTTTACAGGCCCTCAACATCACCGCTGGCCAAGGCCTGCTTTTCTCGGCCCGAAGCTTCACCGGAGGAGATCGCCGGAAATGGCATCTCCTCGCCCGAGAGCTCTCATCGCCTGCCAAGGATACCCAGAGCTCCGCCTCGGCCTCGTGAATCGATTGAGTGCATCAGCACCCACTATCTCCCCCTCCCGGCCAAGCTTTCACTCAAGGTTTCTCATTGACAAATTCCCGTGAAAGCACTAAACCTAGCTAAGCATGCATTAAACTCGAAATTGAGTACCGGAATAGAAACCTACCTTGGTTCCGGTTCACCTGGTGACGTTGGTGGCGACAGAGACCCCCTGTGGCCGTATACCCCTTCTCCGACCAACCCTCGCCGGCGACCTCCTTGGTTTCCTTCTTCTCGCTGCTTCAGGACGAGCTGGGGTGGGGTTTTTATAGGGGAAAGGGAGGCGAACCGATTGCCAACGTCCCCGCCTTAACCCGCCGTTCCGACGAGCTAGATCTCCGCGCGTAACGCACGGAGGTGGTGGCGATGCACACGGCGGCGCTCGCTGGCGGAGAGAAACGGTAGCTGTCACCTGCCTCGGGATAGGTACTCAACGATCAATGATGAGGATCGGATGGATCACATCCAACAGTCAAGATTAGTTTAAGAAACCTCGAATCGCACACTCATTGGATCAACGGTCATGATCTCATCACAACCGACGACCTGATCTTCTCAAGTTACCTCAAGATCGCGACTCAACTCTCGATGGGTGGTTCTTGTGAGCCCGCACCGTGGGATCACTCCCACTTAACTTCTCCTCCTTGCCTCGTATCTGATCCATGATCAGATAGATTAAATCTGGGATCCCCACGTGTTTCTCTGTAGGCCGTTATAATGCCCTGAGATTTACAACGATCTGAGATCTCTAGATCTCAGCCATTGATTCATCTCTATAAGACCTTCTCTCTAGTCAAATTTACTGAAGGTCCCTGAATCTTTTTAGGTTACGAATTAGTCCGTGTTTGTGAGAGAGAAACAATTCCCCTTAAGTCCCTGACTTTTCTTAGGTCACATCCAGGTCCCTTTCTTGTGAGAGAGGACAATTTCCTTCAAGTCCTCAATACTTTCAATAATTACTAAAAGATCCCTCTGACTCCCAACTAACCCTAAGTAGGGTTTTAAACCTTTTGAGCTTCTAATTTTCCCCCTTTTTTTTATTCCATCCTTCAAGCTTAAGGAACTAAATTAAGATCTTATTTTATAGAATATATAAAAAAAATTTATTTCTAAAATTCATGGATTTTACAGCTTTAGTGTTTTAGTTGTCATTTATTAGTATTTTGTCAATCTAAACAAAACTCTACTTTCATTTTTGAACCTTTTTATATGAGTGACTGCTTTAATTTATTGAGTAATAGGTTTTCTGCTGTCTATTCATTCTTCATTGGTTGGTGTGTGTTGGAATATTTGGAGTTTTAGATTTTTGTGATTATATAAAATGATTGAGCAGTTATAGGCGAATTTAAGAGGGCTAGTTCTTCATTGTGAGATTATGTGATTTCTTTGTTTAACTGTAGGAGACTTGTGCCTTTTGGTTGCTTCTTTCCTGATTTGCTTTTTTTTTTTAATTTTTTATTTGGCCTTATCCCAAACAGTGGAAAGGAGGGAGTGTCTTTGAGTTTCTTTCGTTTTAACTCATACATGAATGTTCGCGATTGAAATCAAAGAGCTTTGACTTCCTTGTGCCCCAAAATATTGTATGCTTTGATCTGGGATCTAATAGTTTTAAGTATAGATATATATTACCAATTGTTGTGTTTTGATTGTTTCATATGATTATTGTTCTTGGTTGAATTTGCATCGTTGAATTGTAGGACCAGTTTGATGTCTTCATATTTGATGCTTTTTTGTTTATTGATGTATACAGACTCACAAAGTAAATGTTTACACCTTGTTTTTGTGTATTTAGAAGTTACTATTGTATAAGAATGACAAAAGATGTAAATTGAAATCTTTGCTACCAAAGTCTTGATTTTAAAGGTGATAAAAGTCCACATTTCTAATTGATGGGATGTAATAAGTTTGTAAGCTTATTCCATCATTTTTAATTGATGGAATGTAAGATATGTCTAGAGAAGCTGTTTGGAGGATCAGAAACCTTTTGTAATGATTTATCTTTTTTTAAGGGATTTTTCCTAATATCAGTTGGAAAGAATCATGCACAAACATGTGAGACAATCTCCTGAAAGTAGCAATGAGCTTATAATAGGACATTCTACCAAATTAGCTCTACGTCATATCTATGAGTTTTTTTTTCCTCATCAATGTGGTAGTTGATTTGTGTATTTTGAATGTAAATTGTTTGAGAAAAGAGAAATTTGTTTTCTGTGCAAGACAAGAGCTTTACCTTTTTCCTGAAGACTCCACTTGCTTCAGTTCTTCTTCTTAAGGCAGCTGGTACTCCCCTTACTCTGAAGTTTTTTTGGCATGAATTCATAGCATAATATTGCCATTTTCTAATCTAGGACACATTGTTATGATTAAAATTGAATAATTGTAGTCAAGGGGGCTCTGTCTATGTATGGTTTTGGCATTAGATCATTTTCAATGAGATGATATTAGTTTTGTATGTTTGTTATCATATACAGTCATCCTTTTTTTCTTTTGTTAAATTTGTTATCATAATAGTTGACACAATAAGTTATTTTCAGCATTGAAGATGGCTTGTTTTGCAGGAAGTTGTTCATTTAAAGGGGCTAAAGGATATTATAACTTGCATTTTTGGTTGACTCGTGCTAAATTAAGGATATTATCTCTGTTCTTTTTTATTGTCAAAGTCATGGATACTGTGTTTTTTTGGTTGATATATTTCCTTTCTTATAGTCGCATTTTAACACTAACTTGGAATGACCATTGAATTATATGTTTGCTTTTTGAATTGGAAGTTTTTTTTTCTTAGTCCGTGGAATTTTTTCTTGGATTCTGAACGATATGTTATTCATTTTTATTGATTTTTTTTGCCTCTCTGTGTTGTAAATCTTCATTTCTCAATGGCATTGAAGCTCTAATGG
This sequence comes from Dioscorea zingiberensis, assembly GCA_026586065.1. NCBI lineage: Eukaryota > Viridiplantae > Streptophyta > Magnoliopsida > Dioscoreales > Dioscoreaceae > Dioscorea > Dioscorea zingiberensis. Next base: position 140,755 of record JAGGNH010000029.1, on the reverse strand, counting down.
TTTTTATACATATATATTGTGCGGGAGATTCATAAGCTTCAAATGTCATGAACTTTCAAGGATCCAACCTCCATCAATTGAGAAATACTGGTAATTCATTCACTTGGTTTTCATCTTTGAATAATTTTTATATTTTTCGAGGGTGCTCACAAGAAATTTGGTGTCGTTTTTGTTATTTATTTAGGTACCACAAGGTGTTTGATTGCGGTTCGAAGGCGCAGTTTATGGATGGCCATAAGGAGAAATTTGTGAGGTGGGTAGAATTTTGTAGGGAAAATAAAATGGTGATGAGCTTTTGATCTTTTAGCTATTTCTTCAATGAATGCATTGTTGTTTTTGTGTTTGTCCTTTGATGTGTAATGGCATGATGAATTTGCTTGAATCACCCCAATGTTCTGCAAAGTTGTGATTGTCCTGCTGTATTTTGACCGAAGTGACATTGGATCGCCAGCCGGCTTTACCTCATGGCATCACCGGCGAGCCTCGTCCCTCCACGATTCCTTCTCAGGTTCTTGCAATCTCCCTGTCTATCAGTGTTTTTCATTGATTATGATCAGATTATGTGATGATTTTGATCAAATTAAATAATCAAATAATCAAGATGTTGCAATGTCTTCTTTCGAGTGTTTATCTGACTCATGATTCATGGATGCCAAGCATCTTGAATTGCAATCAGATTACTTGCTGCATTTTATATGTGACCTTATTATTTTACTTGATGTGTATATACTAGAAGGAAAAGTATGGCATATACGTAAGCTACGAATTCGTTGGACTGGTTCTTTCTTCATGGATGCTTGGCATGTCAATTCCAGTCAGATGTTCTGCATGTTATGACTTCTGTTAGTTACTATTCTTTAAGAACTAGTTCTGTTGAATTGTAACTTAAATTTTTTTAACAAATTTTGAGCTGGAAGCCTTTGGAGCTATATTTTCCTGGCTGGTGATGATTAGTATTGATCTGGTCTCAACTATTTGGAGGATGGAAATGTAGTGTTGCTCCAAACGAGATGGTCTCGTTGATTACTAGCCTATTGTGGACATTTATTGAATGCATTTGGTTGGAGTTTTATGGTAGGCAAATGGCTCTGCTCGAGTTAGATTGGGCGCTTCTGATGTGATTGCCAGCATCAAGGTATCAAAAAGATTTCTCTCTCTCTCTCTCTCTCTCTCTCTCTCTCTCTCTCTCTCTCTCTTGTTTCTTGAGTATTTGTGGTTTGTTGTTTTTATGAGGGATATTTGCACTCTCGTTGCTTCTAGGCATCTATATGGAGGTATTTGTATTCTCTTGATTGGTAATTCCCTGTAAATTTACTTAATCTATCTCAGATAGTTATGCCATTGTGTGGTTATGAACCATAGCTTGCAGTTTGATTCACAGCAGTGTTAATGCTTTATTATTTGGAGATTGATGAAGTGTATGTATAGAGCATGAGGAGCATGGATTATAGTGGTGGTGGTAATCATACCTTTTATTTACCCTACAATGTTTTATGCAGGCTGAGCTTGGGAAACCAAACCCGCTTCAACCTGACAAAGGGAAAGTTTCCATTTTTGTTGATTGTAGTCCGACGACAGCACCAAAGTTTGAGGTTGGTGTTTGTCTATATTGAAGCTCTGCCATTTTGCTTACTATGAGTCCCATAATTGTTTGACTGTCTCTGCTTCGTAGTTCCTTCTCTTATTATGTTGAGTTGATTATTTTGGTAATATAGAATTACTATCTTCCATTAACTACACAAAACTCTTATTATGCTGCTGACAATGAATCTGGAGTTCATGAGCTCATCAGCCACTGGTATATATAAAAAACAAATGTTTGCAAGATTTTAGTTTGATTCTCTTAATTTGTTAGCATTAATGAAACTGCAGGTTGAACACACATGCAGTCATAGAGCCATTTGTGATAGCAACAAACAGAAAAATGCATCCAATCCACACGCTTCTAAGTCCTCACTACTGTGACACCATGAACATCAATGCATTGGCCCGCCATATCTAGGTGGGATCCTAGAGCTCGCTGTGTTTCCTGGGAAGTATGCCATGGAGATGTCTTCTATGTTTTATAAAAGCTGGAAGTTCACTGAACAAGGCCTCCCAGCTGATCTTCTCAAGAGGTACTATTAGTGACTACATGTTCATGATCCTTTGATTTCAGAAGATTAATTAATTGACCGTTTACTGTGTTTGATTATGCATGATGTTGAACAGAGGAGTTGCAGTGGAGGCTTGAACAGAGGCTCATAACATAAGATTGCTGATATCTTCTGGCAATGACTACAGGCGATTAATAAAAGTTTATTAGCTTGAGTGATGTAATCTTCTCAATTGTGAAGAAAGAGGATCATTTTATAATTATTTGTGAATTATAAATATATTTTTATTATTTTAAATTTGAATTGAATGGAGTTCAATGGCTTAAATTTTTTTTATTGTAGAAAACAAAACAGGTTAAAAAAAATAAAAAAAATAAATAATAAATAATAAATAATCTAAAACATTGGATGGCATTTCCAGGCGGCTTCCAAGGGTGTAAAAAATTAAAAATTGGCTGACATTTCGCGGTCTAAAAAATTTCAAAATTGGATGGCATTTAGCGGCAAAGGCTAATAAAAAGTAAAAACAAATAAAAAAGGTGATATGCTTTAGCGGCGGTTTGATAGGCTTTAGAGGCGGTTAAAACCGCCGCTAAAGGTTTTAGCGACGATTAGCATGGCGTTTGCTAAACCGTCGCAAAATGAAAACCATCGCACTCCCTATATATTTGGCGTGATTTGTAAACCGCTAATTGCATCGCGGAAGATAATGAAATAGCGGTTATACTCTGCGTGATTGGTAAAAACCGCCGCTAATAGCTCTCGCGACGCTCGTCATAGCGCCTGTTATAAAACCGCCATTCGATGCATTTCGCGGCGGTTCAAACCGCCGCAAAACGCATTTAAAATGGCCGTAAATCGCCTTTATTGTTGTAGTGATACAAGCATATCAATAGAATGTAATCTATCTGTATTTGTAACTGTTTCTCTTTTCTGTTACTGAATACTTAGCATGAAATGGGTTTATAAAACTCCAGAAACTTTCATAAAACTCCTTGTTCATGCTTTTCAAAACTGAAATCTGTATTGTATAAAAATACGGTAAAACAAGTGAACTATGCAGTGTGTAGTTCCCCACCGAGTCCGGGTCCGAAGTTTAAGTCTAGCTTCGGTCCTTCAAATAAATAATTTTAACTTGCCTTTGCCCTTTTCTGATAGTTGAAACGAGAAATCTATAAATAAGGAGTCCGTATTCTTAACTCGTACTCTAATATAAACTAAATAGAATACGATAAAAATACTAGATTTTCTCTTCTAACTAACTATACTTATCTTTATCATTATCATATCTTAGAAACTACCATCATGCTGTTACTAGGGTAATTATCTGCTAATCAAGGCATGATTAATCTAAATATATCGGCAAAAATTTCGGCAGTACCTCCTCTAATTGTAGGGCTCCAAAATAATACAACCATACACACTCATAATAACTAAGTTAACAATGATTAGCAAACATGAAGCATATGGCAACATCTAACAATCCCCTGCCCTTATAGATGATTATTTCATCATCCATCTCCAACCCTAAAGTCTTGAACCCAATTTGGGCTTTTCCTCAATTAATCCTTCAATTATCTAGTTAATTGTAGGGTATTCCCAAAGGAGCTCACAATGGAGGATGAAGGGATCGTTGGTGCTGCGAGAAGGCTGACCTGGCGGGGCTGACTGCTGGTCGGCGTGAGGCACTGGCGAAGGGGCGGCGACATGAAGCTGCCGGTGAAGCTCAGCTGCGACAAGGACGGCGCTGCCGGCTTGGTCTGCGTCGGGCGGAGCTCCGGCGTCGGTGTGATGCGCGTGCGTGAGGGAGAGGCGGGCTGATGGGGTCGCGGGTCGGCGTCCTCACCGGCGGCAGGCGGCTCAGATGTGCTGCGCGCGTGGGTAAGGGAATAGGGAACTTGAAGAAAAAGGGAAAGGCTCTGAAGTTGATCGAGAGAGAGAGAGAGAGAGAGAGAGAGAGAGAGAGAGAGATCTAAAAATTATTCTCTCTTCTCATATGACATATATATAAAAGTTAACATTTTAATTTAATTAATTCTTTTATTAATTAAATTATTATAATATCCTATCTTTTAAAAGTAGTTGATTAAATAAAATTATCTTCGAAAATATCTTCTACTACAAGCTGAACGACTTTTCGTTGATCCAATCTTCTTACTGTGCCGTCACGAGGGCGATTAATGATATCCTCTGGCTTGTCTCTATCTTAGACCGTGATCGGGAATCCGGAGTCGACGACCCTAAATGCAACACACGTGTCGATCAGACATCACAAAGTCGCCTCTCTTCTCCGACCCAGCATCCGGTGTTTCTCGGCTTTTGACTCGGTCAGATCTACTTTATCGGGACTCTAACTTTTGTCCGAATTCTTACTTAATCATTCTGGATTAATTAATATTTAATTAATTTCTTGTTTAATTAATCTAACTCGGTTGACTATCCATCTCCAACTATTCTATGTAACTCTGGCCAGGCCCAATAAGGCCTCTCTCGGCCCTATAGTTGCGAGAATGGATTTCGGTCCATTTTATTCTAATTTTCTCTAACTTCGGGGTTAATAATAATTAATCTGATTTAAGTTAATTAACCTCATTTAAAATTTAAAAAATTTACTAAATTTTACTTAGGAAATTTTGGGATGTTACAACGTTGCATCTCCATCAGTTTGTCTTGAGAATGAAAAATACATCGGATTGGACGAATGAACTGTTTTAGATATAAACATCTAATGATGGGTATGACCTGATCTGATATGAACATAATCCAATGTGAAATCAATGTTCAACAAATTAGTTCTTAAGGAACTCTAAGGACAGATCAGATAACAGTTCTGATCATTTCCAAACAAGGATTAGTTTTTAGAGAGAAGAGAGAAAGAAAAAGATAAAAAACAAGACATAAGAGCAATCAATGACTTCATACAAGAGATACGAGTTAGAAAGAATTTACAATCACACTCAAGTCCCAATAAAAATTTTGAAGAGCAGTCAAAGACAGCTACAAAGACTTCATCATACAAGATCCCAATTCTTTGAATTAGCTATCTTCCTTCTTCGGGCTTCTGCAAGAGACATTGATTTCAAAGCATCTTCTCGTTTCTTCATCCGTTTACTCAATATCCCCGCTCGTACCCTCTCCAATTCATCAATCTCCTTTTGAAGTTGTTAATATCTGGTTTCTCTGAAGGATGAAGGGGGGATAAAAGAAGTTAGAAAAATCTTTATTCGGGAAGAACAAAGTTGAAAACAAAAGAATAAAAATCTGTCATTTACTTCTATGACACCCTATGCGGAAAGTACTGATGGCGGATTGGAATCCTAAATCTCTAAAATCAGCAGCAACTAATTTAGTGATGTCAACATTAGCAGGAAGAATATTTAATCAAAAATAAAGAAGGAGGGTGAAGGATTTGAGTTAACCTTCTCTTCTATTTAAGACATCAACTCCATCATCGCCGTTCTTTCCAGATGTATCATTACCGATCAGGTTGATCGAAATTGCTTCAGTCAAATACTAGATTGTTAAATAAAAAAGCATTTGACAAAGAGAAAAGATGTCCAGAAATGTGAAAATGTAAACACTTACCTGCAACTACATCATCTTCAATTTCAATGACAGCTTGATTTGCTCCATCAGTAGAATTGTACATCTTTTTTCCGTAGACCGGATCCCGATCTGATACAACTACATCACCTTTAGAAATATTTCCCTCCTTCAGATCAAGAACAACCAATGAAGAGGTTGGCTGATAAGGAATATCCTTATCCGATACCACTCCAACCGGACTCTCCTCTAAGCAAGGGGTGATAACTCCCCCATTTCCAGAAATAGGAGTCCCAATTTTCTCCATCCCTCATTGGCATTTGTCAAAATAAAGCTCCACTGCTTCATCGTAGGAGGTTTGGCTGAAATTTATAGAGGGATCAACAGAATGAATGCCACTAAAGATTCCATAAACCTCTGATGAAATTCTTCGAAGTTCATCATCAGACAATTCTCTCTCCTCCACAGTGGCAATTTTCTCCTCCAACTCCATAATTTCTTCAAATTCTGATGAAGCTCTGATTGCAGAGATGATAACTCCTTATCAGCTTCCTCTTTCATTTTCTGTGCATAAGAGCAGTCATTTTTAGTATGAGAGAGAAGATTATCTACAGCTGATAATTTCTCAGAAAGAATATCTTTCTCTTCCCTCAATGAGCCGACCAATTTTTCAGTAGTTTCAAGCTTCTCTTTCAAATCATTATTAACTTTCTTCTCTGAAGAAATATCTCGCTTGAGCGCAGTCAATTCTTCAAATATCTCGGCCTTCTCAGCAACTGCGGAATTTTTTTATCCTTAGCCTGATCCAAATCCTGCCTCAAGGTGGTAATATTTTGCTCTGAAAGAGAAAGGGAAGCCTGTAAACTTTCATAGTCAGCTTTTAGTGCAGCATTTGATCCCTCAGATCTCCCCAAATCAGTAGCAATGGAATCTCTTTCTCCACTCACTTTAACTATCTCAACATCCTTTTGAGAAAGAGTTCTCCTCCTCCAACTTGGAAATACGGGCAATGATTTTAGGATTACCCCTTTCGCCAAATCTTGAGACCCGCTCTCCCCACAAAGCAGTCTGCAAGAAAAATGCTCTGTAAAAAATACAAAATGAAAAGTAGCTTTGTCAGCAAATAGCAAAGGGAGCAACATACAAAAGCAAGAGATAAATGAAGATGGGTAGTTGATTCTTCCAACCTAAATTGGTTAAGGTGCTTGTTGACATTGTCTTTTCACCAAGATCGAAGAGAATCCCTAAAGATCTTAGTGTTGATGGGCAAAGCATTATCATTACTATGAATTATCCCCCGAGTTCTGGGTCCTTGAATCTTTGTGCTCATAGCAGGAGGATCCATAGTTCCTACCGCTCCTAGAATCCGAATAGACGAAGTCAAACTATCATAATTTTGAAGAACAGAAGGTGAGAATGTACATGGAAAAAAGTATACCTGGACATATAGGAGGATTTACCCTCTCTTTACTCCTTCCCGATCTTTCCTCCGATGAAATACCCTCTTCCGTTCTGTGAGTACCCAGTACATTGGAATCCGGAATATCAAAAATCGGAATTATAGTGTGAGAACAAGGAGGTACAATACACGTCTCCTGAATTGGATCAATAAAAGTCCTTGAGACCGGACTCGATGTAGTTTGCGAAGAAGAAGAAGAACCAGAGCCGTACTTCTCCACCGCTTTCACTAATCGTCTCCTATTAACGTTTGGAGCATCTACAAGTAGAAGTGGAGGAAGGCTAGCGGCTTCGATGGCCTCAACATCTTCGAAACTGATAGCAGTCTCAGGTTCAGCTCCACGATTTTTAGTTCCTGAACAATCAATATCATACGGTTGAAGAGGAACATTCCTAGATGAAATCCCTCCTGCTCTTCCTCTATTTAAATCCGGACATTCTTTAGCAGAGGGACAAGGAAGTTCCCCAACTTTGGCAGTCACTGTCTTTGTTCCTCTCGAAGTTTCTTTCCCTTTTCTTTTCGCTTTATCCGCCCGAGCAATAGCAAGCATTCTATCAACCAAAGTGTTGGGAACCATTCCTTCGCTTGAAAAGAAGAAAAGAGAATCAGAATTGAACTACAAATCAAGAAAATCGATGATCCGAACAAGAAATTCTAAATAATCCTACCCAAGGCTTAATACAGTCTGCAGTCTTGAACCCGTTGATCAGGCAAGAAGAATTTATTTATGGGGACATCGCGAAATTCTTTAAACCTTTCAAACCATCTCTTTTCAGTTGGAGTTATTTTCTCCTTGCTAGCAATGTGTGTTCGAGGTGTACCCTATTTAGTACTGAATTCCCAACCTTCACTATTAGACACGAAGAAATATTTGCTCTTCCAATCCTTAATCGAATCTGGAACTGAACCAAGAAACTGTCTACCTTGTCTAGTACCGAAGTAGAACCAGTTGATTAAGACTAAAGAGGAGATTAAAAAAGACAAACGTATGGTCCAACATTGCAGTAGATTGAAACCATCACAAAAGCACAAAGAATTCTCCATGAATTTGGAGATAGTTGAGAAGGGTTCAGATTAAAATACTGAAAGATGTCATTAAAAATCTTGGGAAAAGGCAGTCTGAGCCCGGCTAATAAAGCATCTTGATAAACTACTAAATCTCCATCCTGAGAAGGAGAACAAGCACGTTCGGAGGGAGAAGGGACTCTATAAGAGAATCTAGATGAAGAAAGGTTATACTTCTTTACAAGATCATCTATCTTAGCTTGTAAAGAGTGTTAGCAAAAGAATCAGAACAGTGTTTTGGATCGCTAGAAGCCTTAGACTTCATGAAAATCTTCAAAGAAAACCTTGGAAGAAGAAGACGCAAGTTCTAAGAAGTTGAAACCCCATACCTGGATGAACAAGTTCTTCTAAAAATATGAGAATGTCGAGATCGATGGCCTTTTGAGAGAGAGATAAAGTGAATCAGTGAACAAGATGGAAGAAAGCTTTTGCAGAGAAAGCACCGTCCTCGATTCCGAGAAGGATTTTTGCATACGAATCCCTTGAACAGTCTTTGAAAGTAGTGATCAACGGTCTAGATCAATTCGGAGCATAACATGAAAACCTTCATCTGACGGCTGGGGAAAAATGAGAGTCTTTAACGATTTGAATTCCTAACATGTGGAAGATGAAAAGGCTAAGTTATCATTGACAATATGCCAACACCCCAAATAGCAGCCCTTAGGAGCAGTACCCAGATATCAAAGGATGGCGAATAATCAATGCTGCATAGTGGATAATTAATGTCCGAAAAACTAAAAGACTAAATGCACTTGAAGGGTCTGTTATACACGAATTTCTAATGGATCTACATGTTTCTTGATTTGACAGATCGGTCATGTTCTCAAATTAAATATCCAAGGAGAGGAGAAAAGGAATGTTTAGGCAAAAAAGTCACAGAAGAATATTAAAGAAACGAGGAGAATTATTGAATGAAGATATTGGAACAGATAACGATATGACGTATTCTTAAACGATCCGATCTCAGGGATGCTTAGCTTCACAAATCTGAATAATGATCAAAGGATGTTTGCTCATTTTTTGAATTCTTTGCAAGCATACTTGAGGGGGGATTATTGATAGGGATGAAAGTAGGAAGATACGTGGAAGTCATCTAAACAAGACACATGTCCGGATGACAAGCCCTTCAATTCAATACTAACATATCGACCTATATTCAAATCACTCCGATATAATCCACCCGTTTTATCAGATCATCCCGATGTGACCCACCCGTCCTATCAGATCATTCTGATATGATTCATCTGTTCTATGATAAAGCACTACCTATCGTTCAGAAGTATAGATGCACATCAGTTTACCGATACGACATACCGGACGTGAAGAAACCCCCCTTTAGATCAGCACATATCTTCACCAGTAAGAACATTCCTAGATTGGCGAACCTGTTCATCGACTCCAACATTCTAGAAGAAGTATAGCTGTTAACAACCTGTCCTTCTAGAAGAATTACCGGAGACTCAAATAGTTAAATAGTTGGCGCTTTAGTGGAACACGCTTTAAATTAAAAAGCATACTTAACACGCAACCCGTGCCTATATAAGGCGGGAGCTAAAGTTCATTTGGACAGATTGAAATTCAAGCAGTGAAGCTCTGTCATTTTGGAATCAAGATCTCTCCTCTCTATCTCTCTTTCTTTCAAATCCTGTTTGTGGATCAACTGTAAGATCATCTGTAAACTTCATGATTGATAGGGAGATCTTCTTTTCCTGTAGTTTTTTCCCCAATGATCAAGGGTTCTTCACGTAAATCTGCTTTCTCTCTTCTTTTGCATGAAGTCTTGTTGATTTTCTTCTAAGATAACCATTAAATCTCTATAAATTTATTTGTTAAGTCAAAGTTGGGATCTTATCCTGATTTTAGCACTAACATAATAAATAAAATAAAATAGAATAAAATGAAACCAAATATAATAAGAATAAATAAAATTAAAATTAAATACAAACTCATAATTTTTTTTCCTTTAATAAGATGCCAAAGAACATGTAAACTTTTGAATGTTATGTATTTCCTTTTGATTTTTTTTTTCATAATTTATAATTTAATTTTTTTTTTTACATTCTAAGAACACATTATCTTTATAATTTATTTCTTTTATAGAGATATAAATATAATTTTTATAAAAAAAATTAAGGAAATTAGGGCCTTGAATGTTTTTTTAATGTCATACATTAACTAAATAGGAGATAAAAAAAAAATTGGCCAACTATAAGCATGAAGGATGATTTTTTTTTTCTCTCTCAAATATCTCTCTCTTATTTTTTCTTTTATCCAAGCACCCGCTAAAAGTAATAAGGAACAACTGATATAAGATAAGTTCAAACAATAGTTGTTTGACCAACGCTTAACCGGTTAGGGGAAAAAATGACCCAAGCGAGTTAACTATTTGACTCAAGTTGGGTAAATTTTTTTTATTTTTTATTTACAAAAATATCAAAAATAATCTTAAAAATCAAAGAAAATTTAAAAAATATATAAAATATGAAAATGATTCAAAATAAGAATAGTAGGGGTTAACCTCTAGATTCCAGTATACGTAATCAAATTACTAAAAGTTAGAAATAACACCATAAGTTAAAATCCAAGATCTAACTACCAAATAATTCAATGTTTTTGGTGTTTCTTTTTTGGTTCCGATCAATGGTTCTATGGCTCCCTAAGAGATGGAGATGTCGTGAGAAACCTAGAGTTGATTTATAAGGTTTGATGCAAGGCTCTTAGGAGAAGAAGTTAAGTTTAGTGGGTAGATTGGTGTGACTTCTGGCGGACGGTGGCTTGAGCTCCGGCGGACGATGATGAGACAAACACTGAAGGAGGGATAGAAGATCAGAGCACACTGCAACATAGCATGAGTTTGGAGAAGAATTGTAGATTCGTCGCGCACCAAATCATAATAGGATAAACGCAGTAGCAATGAAGCATGACAAGCAGAACAGGGAAGGAGACTAGATGGTAGAGCCATCGTATCCCTAGAGACGCTGCGAAGAGTACGAAGAGGAGATACCAGCTATGTTATGTGGAAGCAGTCATGGGGAAGCGCTAAAACAACCGTTTGGCCAACCGTCGGGAAGAGCACCAAACCGATGCCGGAGAGAGGTTAGAGGGGTAGCTCGGAGGATGAGCCATGGACGGAAGTCCATTTCAAAAGACGAAGGAGATACCCCCAAGCGGGCGACGACACAAAGGCAATGCTGAATAGGGGGAGCACCAGCGGCTCCGAAAATCTCTACCAATAAAGAAAATCTCTGGTGGAGTTGTCAAAGTGTGTGGAAAATGTCTCCAACCGGACCACACCAAGACAGATTGTCGAAAATTGGAGGTTTGCTGCCGCTGCGAGCTCGTGGGGCATAAGAAATCCCTATGTTCGGTAACCTCGACGGAGCAAGGAAGGTTATGACAAACTAGAGAGGAGCAAGCCACGGAAAGAGGGGGCAAACCTCTGGTGAGGCATGGCGAAGGTGATGGCAAGGGCAGTCAAGCGAAGAAAGGGCAAAGGACTGTGAAATTGCTTGTCGGAGCTCCCCGAAGGAGGACGACTTACATTTCATCTCAATGGCCATTGATGCTGAACTAGAGGCTAAGAAAGAGAACCTTCGTCGTGTCTCCATAGCGACGATTGTGAAGGTCTTCGAAGGCATAGCTGACTACCGGATACTCCAGGTAGCCCTGGCGGTGAGCTTTGCTCTGGCGGGATCGTGGTCAGCTACCCCGCTCAAGGACAGACGATTGGTGGTCAATTGCCCATCGATGGAGATCACTAGGGATCTAGAAAGGGAGGGGGAGATCCATCTCCCAGCCTTCACTATAAAATTTGAACCGTGGACCGCTGACCTTGACTTGCCGGAGAAGGTTGACAATGAAGTGAGGTTGGTCACCTTTAGACGAGTGCCCCTAATTTGCAAAAAAATGAGACACGATTGCTCGGTTCCTTAAACCAGTTGGAGATATTGTTCACTTGGACACAAAAGTGGCATTCTTCGCTGATCACTTATGGGCGATGGTCCGAATTCTCAGGGGAATAAGGTTGCCTCGCACAGTAAAGTGCAAGATGGGTACTCTATGGCATACAATCTGAATCAAGATGGAACGAGGGCAATCTCCGCTACCATGGGGACCGGATCTGATTATTGTGGAGGAAGGGACTGGCAGCGGTTTGACCGGAGCTAGGAATAAGAAAATTGTACCGATGACATCTATTGACCCTTGGACAATTCCCGAGTAAGTATTGTTACAAACCAGAAGGCTCAAGGTAGTAGCACCATTGTGCAGGCCGATAGTGGTAGCAGTGTACAACCCAGAGAAGATGACAGAGCACGAGGGTCGAACCAGTCCAAAACAACTGGGTTAAACCCAGTAAAGGGCTGGGGAACTGGCCGTAAGACCCAAAAATCTAGCGATCTACATTCGAGATCACCCTAAAAGGAGCGAGAGGATCAGGAGGTCCCTAGTGAGGTAGATCAAGAGCTGAGCAGATCATGAGGCTTATAGAACCGGAAATCAGTGGCTTAGTGACAAGTGTTTAAGTGGTTATAATTTTATATCATATTTCGTTGTACTTTGCATGTTATTTGGCGAAAATATAGCCCAGTGGTACTTAATTTGTGTTAATTTTTATTTACATACCAATAGAAAGCCTCAAGTCTCAAAAAGAAGTAAGTTGGCGTCAATTGAGGCTGAAACCAGGAGAGCAAAGGCCTACACGGGCACACACATGGGTGCACACGCTTATCTGGGTCATTTAAGCCAAATGGTATACTTCCTAGAGAGCAAACAGATGCAAAGAGGCCTGTGTGGCTCCCCATATACTCCCCAGAAAGAAGCAGGAACTCTCCTGGGAGCCACACGGGTACCCACGTGCCTGTGTAGGCCCCCGTGTAGCACATTTTTAGGCTTATCCAGTCCCAAGTTTTTACACAAGTCGGGCACACATGCACCGAGAACGAGTGAGATCTTTTACAAATGCGTGGCGCCCTATAAATTGGAGCGTTTTAGGGTTTGAAGTCATTATCCATTCAATCTTCGATTCCACATCTTTAGTCATTACTATTGAATCTTTCATCTTGGAGTCGAGATCGTGATGGTGAGGGCTTGAAGGGAGATCATCATTGCGAATCCATGCATGCCGCCATTAGTGGAGGGAATAGCTTACTTCTTTATGGTTATTTCCTCCTTTTATTACTTTGTATTAGATTTGTGTTCCCTCGAGAGGAACTCCTTCTTGCAAAGACCCTAAGACGTGCATGCAACCTATGATGCCTAGCTGCGATGGGTCAGGAAGGAGACTAAGAGAAGATTATCATCGAGAAAAGTACACTTGTCCTATCTATATATATACTCTACTTTATGCTATGTACTAACTATCTATCCTTGTTCGTAGTGTCCATAAGGGTCTAATAATTATAATGTTTTCAATTCATATCGTCAACAATGAATAGGAAGATCTATCCATTGGGTTCATGTAGTCACCTATAAACTATTAGTAAGAATTTCAACTTTGGACTAAAAACAAGCAAGAGGCCGTTTCCCACTTTTTCCTGCAAGGATTGGAAATCCTGTATTTTATATATCCATACGATCGAGTCCTTTGGTAAATTTGTCATCATAAATGTAAATTTATTTACGCAACAAGGAATATTATTACTTAATAATACTAAGTAAGGTATCGCATTTGTTATAAAAATCTCTTGATTTAGTCAAGGAACAAAGCTGCTTCTCTAATAGAATAGCCTTGTTGAATAGCCGCTCATGTGAAGTCGCGCTAGGCTGACCCGCGCATCAGGAACTCGATTCATAGATCTCTTGGTTCGAGAAATAAGATAATCAAACCATTTACAATGAAGAAGCTAGCCCGGGTAGACTTTTAGAGCTCTTGCTCTGCGCATCCGTCCTACTCAGCCTTGGGGGTTTTTGGAGTTAGCTCACCCTCGCCAGATTGTGACCCTTTCTGCTAAGTATTGTTATGGTATTTTTGGCCAATCTGGATATTTAAAAAATAAATGAAAGTCTGTTTCAAGTTTTGGGTTCACCCATATCTCTAGTTTAAACTCTTTTCGGGGAGGAATAGAGCCTACTTTCATAGGAAGTGGGCTCTTCTTCACAGGTGGTAAACTCTTATGCTTCTTATGCTTCTGCTTTTAGGTATTTGCTATTCTTCTTCTATTTCTTTCTTTCTACAGGAGGTTGGCTCATGAATATCTGTCTTCTATTAATGGCTTTAAGGTTTTATAAATGATAGTACGAACTCTAGTTCTTTTACCATTTATCATGCGAAAGTTGACCAAACTTAGAAACACTATAAGAAAACAGGTGCATCATAGACGGAAAATTCCGTCACTAAAGGGTTAAATTCCGTTGGCAATATACTTCAGCGACGAAAATTTTTTGTTGTAAATTCTGTCACTGAAAACCAAGTCGCTGAAGCAATTCCGTTTTGGAAGAGATATTCCGTCGGTAAAATGATTAACAACCATGTAATTTTGGCCTATAAAGGTGCTTATTACCGACGGATTCCATCACAGAAACCCTTCTTTCACTAATGGAATTCCGTCCTTTATAGCCTTTACTACCAACAAAATTTCGTCTCTGAATGTCCTTATAACCCATGGAATTCCATCCCTAATAGCCTTCACCAACAACGGAATTCCGTTTCTGAATATCCTTATCACCCACGGAATTCGGTCCCTAATAGCCTTGGACACCAACGGAATTCCGTCTCTGAATGTCCTTATCACCCACGGGATTCCATCTCTGAATGCCCTTATCACCCACGCAATTCGGTCTCCCTGATAGCCTTGGCCACCAACGGAATTCTGTCTCTGAATGCCCTTATCACCCACAGAATTCGGTCCCTAATAGCCTTTACCACCAATGGAATTCCGTCTCTGAATGTCCTTATCATCCACGGAATTCGGTTCATGTAAGTATTTATCACCCCGAAATTCTGTCACTGAAAATGCTTATTACCTACGGATTTCCGTCCTTGAAGGCAGTTATGACCCACGGATTCATGTTCTTTAACTCCAAAAGAATTCTGTCTCTAAAAGTAATCATCACCAACGGAATTTCGTCCCTGAAGGTCTTTTATTCTATTATTGATTTTGTTTTTCCGACATTATTTTCTTGTAATATATATAATCAGATTAATTATTATTTGACATCAATCACAAAATTGACACTAAAGTCAATTGTTCATTATTAAATATAAGTACAGGATACAAAATGAGAACATGTCTTAAAAAAGATACATAGTTCATACACATAAAATAAAAACAGAAAGAAATGACACAGTTCAAGACACTGTGATCTTCACTCATCAGAATCAGAGCTTGCCTCTTCTTGGTCTATATCCATGCATGTAGGCTGAGAAGGTCCAATTGAAGCATTAGGACAAAAGGTTTTTAGGATTTAAGAATTCCATAATTTGGTGAAGATATTCCTTGATTTCAACTTGAGAATTCACCAAGTTTTGAAGTTTGTCTTTCACAAGCGTCACTTCTTCTCGTAGATGATCAACTTCGGTTGTGGATGGTGCACGTGGGTGTTCAGGTGTCGGACTACAAGCTGAGTATGATCCATCCCTAGCATTGTTGGAAGAAGAGAATAAATTCTTGGCACGTGGCGTAGTTCCAAACCCATAAACCTGAGTGGGTGTAGTCTCTAGTCCTCCAATTGCATCACACCAAGCATGTGGGTCAAACTCTGGATGACAATATTCATCAGGACCATATTTTTGACTCATTGAAGATGTATAAGATTCCTACAAAAAAATATAAGAAATCAGGAATTAAATAGTATTGAAATAGTGTTGAAATAATTAAATAGGTTGAAATAAACATCACTTACACTAACAGATTTAGACTTGTTATCAACAAAATCACCTTAACCATTGTCACGTTTGTGGGTGTGATTAAACAATTCTTCGTATGTTGCTTTCCGATTCAATTGTTTTGCCTACATGGAGTTATGGAATAAGTTAGCGAAGACACATGCATATAGGTAAAGTATGCATGTATAAAACTTTGCTAATGTCACGCCCCGACCCGAATCCTGGGACCCCGGGCACGTAAGCAGACCGGCGATACCCTAGTGGAGATGAGCCCCACTAGGATACAAGGACCAAAATATCTCAAATATTATAGATAAACCATCTCTGAGTCTAACAACGGAAAATAAAAACATAAAGGGTCCAAATGCCCTAAACAATCTAGGCCCTACAAAGGTCCTAAAAAGCATAGTCTCACTCACAAAAGAAATAAACAGATGAGATCTTCCAACCTCAGCAAATAACCCCCAACTCCCACACGGCTCTTGAGACCGAGTCACCTACTCCTCAGGACCTGAAAGAGAGAAGAAAACAAGTAGTGAGCTTTCGAATGGAAAGCCCAGTAAACACCCTACAGGGATCACAAAGTCATAATCCAACAAAATGATACATGATAAGTCAAAAGTGATTAAATTCAAGTATCAACAACCATAAAGGGAATACACCCTGCACAACCAAATCCTAGGAGTCTACCACAACGATAAGCAATGGTACAACTCCTGTCCAACAGTAGCCCTCAGGCTCAAGAAGAAACTTGAAGGAAACTTAGCAGACTATCCCCCGGTCAGCTACAACACAGCATTCGCTGCAAGCGACCAACCTGTCGCACCTCGGTAGCGCTACCTCTCGCACATGTCGACATGGTCAGTGATAATCCCACTGACAGGCAGGACAACCAGAGTATCGCCCCTTTGGCATGGAATGTCGGAACGTCAGGGTGTCCCGTCCCCGAGCATTCTCTCTCAAACCGGAGCCCCTACGCTCCACTGATCCGAGTAGAAGAACAAACTCAGTTGGTGCATACCTCCCGACCAGCACACAAGACCATGTGCCCATGGTCAAGTGTCGGCCTACGGGTGGGCATGTCCACGTGCCGATCAACGGATCCTCGTGATCAGTAAACACTACATCTCACGCACAACCACACACATACAATGAAAGAAAGCAACAAAAAGGCAAGTATGTGGATGCACCCAATAAACAGAGGGTATAATGAAAGTAAGACATGCTAACAAATAGCACTTATCAAGACAAGAAACCCAAAGATGGGTGGAAACTAGGCAAGAGTATCTTACCTCTAATCGCAATCCAACTGACTAATCTGTATCTGTCCAGACGAAGCTCAGTGCTCCACGTCGATATCCAGTAACCATGGGTCCACACTCAATAAACGCACGAGTGTTTAAAAAATAATTACGTCTACAATGCATGTCCAACTAAATGGGCCCAACCTATTAACCAACCCAATCAAAGTACTTAATAAGATCACAACCCATGATTTATCCTCTCCTAAACCAAACCCATCTGTTCATGGTTAGACCCAACCATTTCCTAAACATTAGAGTTAAACTTCATAACATCATACATAGTAAACCACTCAATCAAAAGAACTCTCTCTCTTTCTCATCAAATACACTTACCTAAATATATCTATTTCATATATATCAGTCCTAATATAATCCTCATAAGGTCTGTGCGTAATGTCACACATGCCTGGGTGCTAGTTAACAATCTTATTAATACCATTAGTCAAGAAGACCTAGTACCATCTCTCACACAAGCACTAATGGAAACCAAGAATAAATCAGAGATCCACATCCTCTACTTATTGTTATCTTAAACAATTAACAAAAGAGCAATTACTTACATACAAAACCTCTAGCTTAACAGATCTCATTCATCATCCATTGATCACTCCCACTCAAGTTATACATGACCTCAAACATCCAGGTAGTACCCATAACAATGAACAAGACTAAGTATTATAATAACACTCATGCCTACAACATCATCTTCTCAAAACCCAAACCTCAAAACACCAACTAAGAATAGTGAATACTAAATATAAAAGTGTGCTTTGGGAACCCATAGACCTGAGATAAATCAGTCATTATCTATACCCCTCCTTGACACACAATACCACTGGTATTATCAACACCCAGTTTACTGAATACCTGAAAACCTAATTACACCAGGGTCACCTTCCAAGAATCTAAGCCTCAACAACATCCCTTCTATTTAAACCACCTGAGCATAAGTAAGAAGAAAGGACCTATATTAATCTCTGAGAAACTCTCCCCCACTAAACAACCTCTACACCTTCCCTTACAAATTCATATAACCACCACATGTTCTCCCTGAATACATTTATCACTGAGACGAATCAGTGAAGAACCCATGAACTACCACCGAACCCAAACCAATTGAACCATACTTCAACCTAAACCCAGCCATGAACATGCATGCCTACCCATCTGAGATTTAACATCAATATCCTCTTTTGGATTCATAACATGGTTTATCATGTATCTATGATTCATGAAGACTTTCAGACATCTCTACGCATGCATTCAACTAATTGACCTTCAACTTAGAATCACAGGGCCAAGGAGACTCACAGGTACTTTGGACGATGGCTCCCTGGTGGCCGGCGTCGATTGCTCGTAGCAACCGCACGATCACCTACCAGTGTAGAGCTGTCACTTCCCTTCACTCCGACGGCCTCGCGACGTCGATCCATAGATGGACGAACCACCCCCCCGATCGGATAAGGCGTACTCCTCGTTTAAACCTTCTCCCACAGCTAGCCGCGTAATGAATGCAGAGAAAGAAAAACCATGCAATAGTGCACTCGTTGGCGAAAGAAAGAGCTGGTTGGGGTGATTGGACGGTCGAGAATGCTCCTTCATCTCGGATCCAAACTACGATTCTGATGGACGGACCACAACACCCCACGTGTCGAGGTGAGGGCCGTTGGATCCTCTTTTATTTATTCCAGCCCTCATCCAAGCCATCGATTCAAAGCAACACCCTCCACGTGCATGGCCTCTCTCTTGATATTTTTAAAAAAAGCTTTTAGTCCATCAATGGCAGCCGCACTCACTCCTTCATTTTATTTTGTTTATTATAATATTATATTATTATTATTTTTTCCCACATGTTTTGATTCTTTTCGTTCAAAACCAAATCAACAAACAACCATGCACGTTCCCTTATATAATAATAATAATAATAATAATAATAATAATAATAGTTATTATTATTATTTGAATCCATTTTATTTCCCTTATTCAACCCATTATATGCATGCATGGTTTTATGACCTTTTTGCACTTCAACCCTCCATATTTTTCCCACTTAACTCCAAGTATAGGGATTTCTTTAATTAACAATTTAATTAAAAAATTTAGAAAACTTTTATTCCAATAGCAAATTATTCTCAAGTCCAACTTTAGGAACCTTCCCTTATTAACCACACAAATAAAAAAACAGATAGATAAAAATAAAAATTTAACCCTTAAAATCTGTGGATTTTACAGCTAAAGATTACTTTAAACAATATAACTTATGTACATACTACCCTCTCTGCATGAATCATAAAAGGAATTCATCCACCGGTATGTTTGACAATGCTTCTGTCTTTCTTTGTCTTTCTATTTTGTTTGTTTGTTTGAGATTGATTTTTCCATGCTTCAGTATTCCAAACATTATCAATCAGTCGATCCAAAATGTCAACTCGAATCCAACCTAAATTATATCCTTTGAAGTTTGCAATATCTGTGGCATCAAAATGTTTCATTGCCCAACTCCTTTCTTCTTCCATCATTCCTTTAAGCCGTTTCTTGCATGTAGTATCCCAAATTTTTCTCACAACTTTTGCTTTTTCAATAGGCCACATGATTTTTTCCTATAAAATAAATCCACGGGTAAAATACTATCTAATAAAATAAAACTTCGATTATCATATAAGCATAGTAGGCATACATATAAGCATGGCAATATTGAAGTAAAACCTAAACAGGCATAACATACAAAAGTTATCATTAGATAAGAAAGTATGTACAAAATGATCATGAGTGTTATTGTTAGTAGTTGTAGTAGAAGTAATGATCATATACTGAGCAGTTAAAATAATATTGTATTTCATAGAAATTAACTGCATGGGTAAACACATTATTCTTCATATTATAACTAATTCTTTAACACAACTAAATGTGGTTTCAATTCCTTCTTATGACTTGATTGGACCACTGCCAGTTTTTTCCAAGTCAATCAACTTAAGTGTAATTCCAAATGATGTTTGTTGATGGTGGAGTTAATACATGACAAATTCAATGGCAAACTTGGACTAGACTAACTCAGTCTTGAGAGACTTTAGATAAAGAAATTTTGAAGGTAATGAAATGAAAGGCATTGATATAACTAATTTAAATTGATGGGTCCTACATTGATTCCTTAGTATGAATGATTTGACAATATGATGTCCTCATCTTCCATATTTAACACCAATTTCTTACATTCTTAAAATGGATTAGTTGAAGTGTTAAACTTGTACTAATTAATGTTCTTCTTAATTATCATATAATGAAATGAAGGCATTGATTTAACAAATTCAACTATTAAAACTCATGATCATTACTGCTACTACAACTACTAACAATCATAACATATAAAACTCATAATTGTCATTTAAATTAAATAGAAATTGGGAAGATTAGTGAAGAGTTAGTTCACTCATCTACATAAGTACTAGTAATTTATACGATGATACATCCTTGAAAGAAATTATTATTATTGATGATACATCCAATTACAAGATATCAATTTTTCACAAAAAAAGAGCCATTGCTATACAATCCAGTGATGCAAAAATATGTGAACAAAATAAGGGAATTGGAATCCATTTTAACTGTATACTATTTTGATTCTGCCCAAAGAATCTAAGAAAAATATCATTCACAAGAATCTCAACCAACTTCAAATCAAACACCAAAATATTAAAGAAAACAAAAAAAAAAAGATTTTATTTATTTGGAAGAAGATAAATAGACCCATTCATCTGTGCTTAGCAAAAAAATAAAAAACTTATCAAGGAAAAGGGAGTTTAACTGGAAGAGGAAGTTTAAATGGCTAGTGCAGTATAGAATTTCAGACTACCTCATTTGTAAAAGTCGCCAAGGTTAGGGTTAATTGAGCTTTTATTGGAAATAAAAATTTCCTATTTGTCACTTAATTAATTAGTTAATTAAGTAATTAAATTTCCCCAAATTTGGAATTGATTGGTTATATATATACACATGGTGATGCTAAGATCCGAGGGGCGCTAGGATCTCTTTACATTTTTATTTTAGTAGGCCTCCCATTCCTAGCCCTAAAGCATGTTTGAAGGATTTCCAATTGTACGAATGGAAAGATCATCGCAAAATAAGCTAGCATGTTCATTTTCATACAATTTGGTTACCATTTGGTCCTCCCACTTAATTGTTCTTATTTTACGGAAATTTTAATGGTTCATTATTTCCAACCATTAAGTGGGAGGACCAAGCGATAGCAAATTGTATGAAAATTGACATGCTAACTTATTTTTGATGATCTTCTCATCAGATGCGATTGGAAATCTTTACTGAAATATGCTCAAAATGAAAATGAAAGGCGGTCGGATTGAAACATTGTTCCAACCGACCGCATTGTATCATTCAATTCCCATATATATATATATATATATATATATATATATATATATATATACTTTACCATATTAGAAGTTGGTTTGGTTGAGCTTCCATTAATGAGGTGATAAGATTGAAGGGGTATATATATATATATATATATATATATATATATATATATATATATATATATATATATATGATTAAGGGATTGATTTGAACTTCAATAAAAATAAAATTGGTTGTGAGCAATGCCTGCAGATTTAAACACAGTGATTAATGGAAACATTGGGTTGGAGTAGTTATGTATAGAATATTTAAATGTAAAATTGAATATTAAAAACCATATTTATGTTAGGAGTCTTAATGCTCAATCATTGATTGATAAAGTTTTAATGCTCAATCATTGATTTTGAATGGACGGCCGAGATGTGAAGTGGAGATTAAATGAGACCATCAAATGGAGGTAAAGAGGCCACGTGTCAATCAATCAAAAGTAACTTGAAGGAGAAACCACATGAAGTCAGGATAGAGACATGATTCCATGTTTGAATCAACGACCATGATTGATTGTTGAACTTTAAATAAGCTATCCAACGGCACTGATAACGCCGAGCAGTGGAAACCGAGTGAAGAGGAATAACCACCCATCCAAATTAGTTTTGGTCAAGAGAGTTGGGGTTGTTAGTGGGCCAGTCCCATTTAGTGAACTTACATTTTAAAGTAATCATTTTTTTAGACGCATGTGCGTTTATTAAAGGTTAGACTTGTGGTTACCAGGTATCAACGTAGAGCTCTGAGCTATATCGGGACAGATATAGAATAGCCGATTGGATCTTGAATAGAGGTAAGTGACTCCTGGTCTTTGGGTTTTCTTGGCTTTGATGATTGCTATTTTATTTAGCATGATTGTTCCTTCATGATGATCTGTTTATTGGTTACATGCATATAACTGTTTATTATTTGGCTTCCTTTCCATGTATGTGTATGTTTGCTTGTGTGAGATAGTGTTTACTATGTATGGTTGTCCATTGACCGACATTAATTGCGTGGCAACACGTGAGCATTACTTACTGGCCGTATTGGCGTGTGTCAGTTTTATTATTTACCATTGAATGCTCGCTGAGCATACCCACTTAATGACCAGGGAAGATCTTTGTGGAGACTCGTGGTGCTTATGTTTAGGTTGCGTAGGTATGGGTTAGTGGAGTGAGTGGGCTCGCTGAGTATAGCCTCCTGTTGTCTGGCATAAGACCATTGAGACACGCGGTACTTGTTTAGGTCGGGTAGGTGTGTGTAGGTTGAGTTCCGTTCTTCTGCCCGGATCAGTGGAGCGTGGGGGCTCCGTTCGAAAATATTTGGGGACGAGGACACCCTAGTGTTTCGGCTTGCCATGCCAGAGGGATGATACTCTAGTTGTCCTGCTCGTCAGTGGGATGATACGCTGACTGTGTTGACACGTGTGAGAGGTGGCACTACCGAGATATGACCGGAGGGTCGTTTGCAGTCGAGGCTATTATTGCTGACCGGAGGATCGTTGCTGAGCTTTTTTCTTGAAATTCTCTTCCAGAGCCCGAGGGCTGCTTTTGGATAGGAGTTGTTAACGTTGTTGTTGTTTGTGGTAGACTCCAAGGGTTTTGATTTGTGTGGGGCGTGCCCCATTTGTGTTGATTGATGATTTCTGATTTGTTCATTTTTGAATTATCTTATATCATCTTTGCTGGTTTGGATTTCGTTGTGTTCCCTGCAGGGTACTTACTAAGCTTTCCCTTTGAAAACTCACTCCACTTGTTTCTTTCTCTTTTTTTTTTCAGGATTGGGAGATTTGCTGGCTTGGATTTAGGAGCTGCAAGAGGGATTGGGATAGTTTGCCGAGGTTCGAGGCTCTCAGGTTTTCTCTATGAGGGAGATTGTACATTTATAGGACCCTATAAGGCTTGATTTTTGTATAGACTACTACTATAGGGTATTTGAACCTTGACTTTAAATTCCGCCATAAGAACTCTGATTATTGATGTTAATGGATTTATTTTATTGTATGCTTTTGATTTACTTAGGCCTTGTATCCAAGTGGGGTGCGTTTTTGCTTGGGTATGGCCGGTGCATTAACGTGCAGGGTTTGGGATCAGAGATTAGGTGCGTGACATCATTGCTAGATACATTTTAGTGTAAATTAATATCTAAAACAATGCAAAGAAGTCAAATACGTACCTCAAATCCGAGTTTAAAACTATTATATTTAGAAAAGTAAAAGAAAATCATCTACCAAACACTCACTTGATCTATTTAAAAATTCTGCACTTTCCTTCACTCTAATAGTTAGTCAGAGTTCAAAATTAGTTTGTATTTTCAAAACAAAGGTTTTGTCAAGTTCCTACCATCATCTTCATCCAACTCTCAAATTTTTCCATAAATCTTAATATAAAAATAGATCCCAGTTCCTTGTGACTTGGATGAAAAGAAAAAGCATATATATCATGCATATATTACGAAGTTCTTAAGGTAAATGAATAATCAAATATATTTGTTAAGGATTTTACATGAAGTAGACAATCAAAGAATACCTCAAAGCTAGAAGACAAAACCTTAACGTAGTTATATGTTGCACAGATGTCAAGTTAATGTTAATTAATTAACCTTAAGAAAGATTGTCAGCTGCTATAAGGAAATTATAGGTTTTCTTCACTATGTTTCATTTCAGTAGCCTGCTATTAGTCTCTTTTGGCAAATACTTAACAAAAATTCTGAATTCTGAGGAAGGAAAATAGATTGCATTCAACGTTTTGCAAATGTAATTATGCCTATTTCAGTTCATCAGGTTATGCATGTAACCCATTTCATTGCATATCAAATAAATAAATAGATAACAAAATATAACTCAGTTAATATGTAAAAAAAAAAATCCTCCAAGAGAAATGATTCAATAATAAAAAAGGATAGAAAATGGACGCAACCAATTGAATTTCAATTTTCAACAAAAATTTACAACCAGGCCTGGAGGATGCATTAGGATGGTTAGTACATGTCAAAAAGTTGTGAAGTATCAAACAATGGAATAATTGGAGATGAAGATCTGGTTATTTCCAAACAACATCATTGGCCAAATCAGGCCCTTTAAGATCATAAGTGTTTTTTTTTAATCCCAAGTCCTTTTCTACAGGCTTCAAAATCTAATGTATTGTCTCTTACCACTATATCCACTTGAAAAAGGAAAAATAACTTTCATAGACTAATCAATGTAGTCTCAATAGATGTTATCAAGAGTTTCGTTATGAATTTGAAGACAATTACATTGAAAGCAAAAATATTGAAGTCTAATATTTTAGCTAAAATTAGAACCGTTACAGTTCAATCAAAAAAAAAAAAAAAAACCGCTAAGAAAAAATCTCAATTACATAAATTATTCATTTTGTGGAACGTCATTGCCACAAGTATCTTGAATCAAAAAAGGTAGCTAACTAGAATGACAACAAAAGTATCTTGGTATTGAAAAATTTATCATTTATCTATTGTTTGCAAAGTATAATATGCTTATATGGGACCAATTCTAATTCAATTCTTCAATTAAGCAGATCTCAGAACTCATTTGCTGGATTCAACACCGAAAACATATATGGATATTGATCTTTGTGACATTTTCAACCATGAACGTATGACATTTGTATATATATAATAAATTAAAACTATTTATCTCAGGGTAATTTAACAAATGACCAACTAAAGGCTAGGTTTAGATAGAACTTTTGTATGTAAATGAAGAAAAAACCTATGTATATCCCATTCAAACAATTTATCAGTCCAAACACTGGATCATCCAGTTTGACTCCAACATATCTCAAAGAGATTTCTCAAACTTTGGGAATAAATCAATTAAGACAATGCAAAGGAGTCAAATAAGTACCTCAAATCTGACCCACATCTCCTCTTTAATAGCCTCAGGAATTTTCTACCACGTTGACCATGTATCACTAGAGTTAAGTTGGATAGACTTCGTAATTGTTCTTATAATTTTATGGTCTAAAAATTTCCTATCATAGAACAAGAAAATAAGATGAATTAGTTTATATATCATCAATCATGACTTGAGCATAATTAAAATGAATTGCAAACCAACATACTCATCATGTAAGGTAGTAATGAAGATTTGATCGTTTGGATTTGTTGGTGTGGATATTGCTTTGTTAGGACCTCTTGGACGTTTCCCTTTATCTACGTCATAGTTGATATCATCACCATTTGCTTCATTTGACAAATTAGGATCTTATGTTTCTGCATCTGGATCAATTAGTGGGGCAGAAGAGGGATTCATCAGATGTCCACTTTATGAGGGTGATGGCGTAGGTCTGAACCATGCTTCCTATGCCGCTGCACCTGGAAGCTCTTTATTAGCTGTAGCTTCCAAGGCTTTCTTAGACTTGGATTTTTTCGCAGCTTTTCCTTTAGGTATGATATCTCTAATAATAACAAGAAGAAACCAATTACTTCAATGTACAATGCCTTACAAATATGAATTTATAAGTTGATGGTGTTTAAGAAAAACTGAGGTACTCATATGAATTTGGAGCAAACAAACATCCCATTACAATCAAGTATTAATAATAACAAACCCTTACAACTAAAAGTGATTGTAAGCAAATAAATATTTAGTGATTACCCTAACATACTACAAATATGTTCTTAACCATCATCATCATCTTCTTCTTCTTCTTCTTCTTTTTCTTCCTCTTCTACTTCATCTTCCTCTTCTTCTTCATCTTTTTCTTCTTCTTCTTCTTCTTCTTCATCTTCTTCTTCTTCTTCTTCCTCCCCCTCATTCTCATTCACTTCATAGTCTTCTTCATCTACTTCTTCAACATAACCATGAACAAGAATTCTTTCATTGTCAAGATCTTCTGAATAGATGAGATTTGTTGGAGTGGACACCTCTACTATTGGTAAACCCCTTCATTTAAATCAAGTACTTCTCGATCACTAGTAGGAAGGTGAAACCTACTTCTTGCCTTGATTTTGAATACATTCTACCAATTCTAGCGATGAGGATTTACTGCGGGATAAGGACTATAATAAACTTGGTGGCATTGTTGTTCTAATACAAATTGTTCATTACTGGCAAGTACTGATTTATAATTAACTTCCACAAGCCCATGGTGAGGAGATACACGAACTCCTTTATCTGTGTTAAACCAGTGGCAATTAAAAATTATAATGCAGTTTTCAGCCCCAAAATACTCCAACTCAATTATATCTAGCAAGACTCTATAAAAGTCCTGGTTATAATCATTATAAAAATTTCCTATCACGCATACACTGCAATTCAATGTCGATCGATTACGGCTGTATTCTTTAGTATGAAACTTGAAACCATTCACAAAGTAACCTTTATAGTAGATTACCAAACGAGATGGACCATGAGCAAGTTGTGCAATACGAAGATCAATTTCAGAAAAATGTTCTTCGACCTATAAGAAATATGCAATTTCAATATTAGGATACTATATGAAAAAAAAAGATGAAGAAGGACACATAGTTTGATATGTATATATCACTTAAACCATGATGTAAATGTAGTCTCCCGTGCTTTTTCCAATTCATTATTAGTAACATGTAGGTTATTCCTCACCATTTTATCGAAGGTCCTAAATAGTATAATATACAAGTTATGGTAAACAATATATTCCAATTATTATGTAGTTGAACGCAGAAGTAAATATTACTCACTCAATATACAGAATCATTTCTTCACAATTCATCACAACATAAATTTATGCAGCCAAATACTCATTTGATGTCAATATCAAGTGCATTTCTTTTTTGGTTCCAGTGGTCGTCCATAATGTTTGAAAATCGAAAGACGTCCTGTGGGATCCACCTGACCTCCATCATCATTAAGTGGCACTCGAGTAAATCTTGTTTCGACATCATCTTTGAAATACACGGCATAAAAGGAGGAAATTTCCTCGATAATATATGCTTCACATATAGACCGTTCGACACACGCTAGATTTCTTTCTTTTTTAAGAGATGTAGACAACAAATCATAACCAAATAGAGTTTATCTAGTGATGAAGCTATTAAACATTTGAACTCGCTAAGAATTCAAGTAAATGTAGTAAATATTATACCTTTCAAACACATAAATCCAACGATATTGGACCAGTCCACCCACTTCAGCCTCATAAGGTAAGTGGATTATTAAATTCTCCATTGAATCGAATAAGCCGGGTGGGAAAACCTTCTCTAATTTGCAAATTGTTTCAATGATATTTTTCCCCAACAACACTATATGATCAACTGTTATTTCAGTGGAGCAAAGATCTCAAAAGAAATTGAATAACTCAGTAATTGCATCCCAAATTGGAGTGGGCACCAAATCACAAAAAATAATAGGAAGGAATTATTGCATAAACACATGGCAATCATGACTCTTCATTGCATAGACCTTGCCTTCTTCCAAGTTAAAACATCTTCCTATGTTGGACGCAAAGCCATCAGGTAGTCTAAGTTGTTTCACCCCTCTAAACACTCTATAGCGATCCTCCTTCGTTAAAACATATGAAGCAGCAGGCTTGAATGTTTTTTCCATTCTTCGTAACCAAGTGTAAAGCTGGGCGTTTGCAATACTCTGCTATATCTAATCAAGCCTTCAAGCCTTTACATTGTCTTTTGTTTTGCCTGTAACATCCATCATGGTGTTGAGTATGTTATCAAAAATATTTTTCTCAATGTGCATAATATCCAAATTATGACGAATCAAATTTATATGCCAATATGGTAACTTCCAAAAAATACTCTTCTTTGTACAATGATGAGTCAACCCATAACCAATTGGTTTCTGTGCAGGACATTTGGTGCCATATGTCAAATCTGGGAAGCTATCAATATATCTCATAATTTCTTCTCTTGACAATCTCTCAATAGGAGGATCATGATCAACTCTCCTGTGGAATTTATCTCTTTGCCTTTGAAAATGATCAGGGGGCAAGAACTATCTGTGACAATAAAACAAATAAGATTTTCTGCCATGTTTTAAATTAAATGACTTCAAATTTGCCATGCAATAAGGGCAAGATAATTTTCAATGAGTGCTCCATCCAGATAACATACCATATGCAGAAAAGTTACTAATTGTCCATATTAAGGCTGACCGAAGTGTAAAATGTTCTTTCTTATAATTATTGCAAGTTCGAACACCAAACTGCCACAAAATTGTCAACTCATCTATTAAAGGTCTCAAGAAGACATCTATGTTCTGAGATGGACTATTTAGACCTGGAATTACCATATTAAGGAATAAATATGGTTGCTTCATACACATCCAAGGAGGTAAATTATATAACATGAGCATTACTGGCCAACAAGAGTATGGTCTCGCACCTTGCTTAAAAGAAGCAAACCCATTTGTGCATAACCCTAGTTTGATATTCCTCACTTCATTTGAAAAGAACTTATGTGTACGATCGAAGTGCTGCCATGCCTCTCCGTCAACAGGATGATGTAGCACCCTTGGAGAACTTCGATTATGTGCATGCCACGTCATATTCTTTGCAGTCTCTCTTAACATGAAAAACCTCTGCAGCCTAGGTATAATTGGGAAGTATTGCAAAATTTTACAAGATGTTTTTGACACCCTTCTTTTACTTGTATTACTTGATTTGTATCGAGGATGACCACATACCGAGTAGTAATCCAACTTTTCAAATTCCTTAATAAACAGTATACAATTGTTCTCACATACATCAATTTTCACATAATCAAGGCCAAATGCTACCATCTTCTTCTTCATTTGATAATAATTCACTGGGAAATTGTTATTCTCTGGTAGAATACCCTTTATGATAACCATGAGTCGATTGAAACAAGATTCGCTAATGTTGAATTCAGATTTGCAATTTAATAGTTGTGACCAAGCCGATAATGTTGTGTGTTTTGTACAGCCAGACCACATTGGTTCATTAGCATCATTCAACAAAGAGAAAAAAAAGTTGTCGGTCTTAAACTAGGCTCATGCTCCATGGGTATTGACTCACCATCACAATTCCAATTAGAGTCAGAATTTGAGTAGAGAGAATCCCTAACCATAGTAGCATATCGATTTTCTGCCTCCACATCAAACAATTGCTCAATAACCTCCTCTCTGCTTCTAGATGATTACCCAACACCGGATATTGGTTCATTACAAAAACCACTATAGTATAAGTGTCACCGCATATCATCTTGTTTAAGAAATGAATGCTTTTGACAATTCAAACATGAGCATCTAATTCTATCACCACTAATAAACCATTGCTCGTTCATTGCAAAGATATGTAATGTTCAACTGCCTCCATATATTGTTCTTTTATATATCCATTCTCATTTAAACGAGCACATGCCCAATATCCATCCTTAGCTATTGTACAATCCTAAATGATTTAAAAAATCAATCAGTTTATCATTTGTTATTAAAACTATAGAATCACGATTCTCTAAAAAAATAGCTGTTTAATGCATAAAAAATGCACAAAAATTGTTTTACTCGTTTCATGGCAATTAAATCTATAAAATCATGGTGGGATTCATAAATAATAAATAAAAATACTCAAAGTGAACAAAGAGAAACTAAATTTGATCTTTTTTCCAACTAGCATAAGAGAGAGAAAAATAAACATGAAGAAGATTGTGATTAGGACAAAACAAGTATATATATATATATATATATATATATATATATATATATATATATATATATATATGCATCTTTAGCTTATACTTATTGTGACATGTTGTTTTACAAACTATATCAATTAGCAGCAGCTTGTACTCTCACAGTTCATAGGTGAGATATATACACTAACAAGCAATGCATGCATGGAAAACAAACTATCATTTGGTTTTGATTGAGTTATGTGAATGGTGGTTTGTTTAAATGCGCAAGTATGAGCAAAGAAGAGAATGATAATAGGATGGTTTTTGGTTTTTGTATCACCATGGATATTTATAGGGATATGTGTATGTGTGAGTTAACGAAGAAAAGAAGAAAAAAGTTGAAATTTACAGATGGGACAATAAGCATAATAGCCATGTGTTTGTGTTTGGGATGAATTTGCATAAGTATCCTAATAACACCAGAAAGTGGGACTGCATCCAAGTGTGCAAAACAAGTATCACGCCCTGAACCCGGGTGCCTGGCCTCGGCGCACGCGGCAGACGCCGCGTACTTAAAGGGTCACCCCTATAAACACGCAAGGCTCAGTAACACAAGTAGATAATTAAAACAGAGTTAAAATTATAAATCAGCGGAAGAAAATATATAAGGTTATACAAAAGCCCTATACAGGTCCCGAATAAAAATACAACTCTCACTCAGAGAAGAATAGAGGCCCGCAAACCTCAGCTCAAAATATCCCCAACTCTGTTAAGCTGTCCCGCGGAAGCTCCCTCCTGAGTCCCGCTCCTAGCTACTCGTTGTCACCGGGGAAAAATAGAGCAACCAAGTGCATGAGCCAAAGAAAGGCCCAGTAGGATCGCACATAGTTCAATAAAGGTGGCGAAAGCCATAAGCAAAGAACATAATAAAGCAAGTGCAAATATGCAAGTGAAACAACATCACAAGCAAATAACAAGTCTCGGGAATGTGAACAAATCCACAGATGTACTCAATCTCTGGCATATGTGATACTAAGATGTCTACGACATCAATGACGCCATCAGCATCGTCTTCGGTCTAAGCTGGATAGCGCTATAATAATCATGTGCACATGGCCAGAAAATACCGCTCTCTGACTGAGTTAGGTGGCCAGATATTATACGCCCTCTGCCGGGGCCTTCTTCCGATGGACCACCAAGTGCTTGTGGCCAGATATTATACACCCTCTGCCTGGGTCTCCGTCCGATGGAGCACCAAGTGCTTGTGGCCAGATATTATACACCCTCTTCTTGGGTCTCCGTCCGATGGAGCACCAAGTGCTCGTGGCCAGATATTATACACCCTTTGCTTGTACATAAGAGATTGATAGTACAAATACCTAACAACGGGTATACATATATATATCCAAGGCAGCAACACCATGAATATATAATAAGGTCAATGATCTCATCGAGATCGAAAGCCAATACGTATCAAAGGAGTAAACTCTACTCAAATACGTACATAAAATAAGGAAAGCAACGATCTCCCCGAGGTATAAAGCCGATACATATGAGAAAACCCATCTCGAATATGTATTGGGAACCTCTCGAGGAAATAAGAGTACAAGAAACATAAGCAAAGTAAGGGAAAGGAATCCTCAATGCAAATAATAGAAAATCAACAGACTGCTATAGAGTACCACCCCCCTTGACCATCCCAGGTGCAAGTAGGATGCCATAGAGTACTCCACTGACCATATGCCATGGAGTATCACTCCCACTAGCCAGATGCCATGGAGTGCCACCTCCTGGCCATCCCACGACCACACAATTAGAATGTCAAGAGGTACTCCCTCAAAGCAGATCATATCAGAACATACAAGCTCAGACATATGCAACCAGCATAACATGTCAACAAACAAAGCAGGAATCAAAAGATGGACTCCAACATCCATCTAGCACAACAACAACAAAAATCAATAGAATACTATGAGTTAGAAATACTCACATCACCAGTGCGAGAGCCTACCAAAAATACTGACAACAAGTACACATTCAAGGAAACAATCCATCTCGAATATATAAATAGTAAATCTCAAAGAGATATGGAAAGCAGAATGGCAAGCATATATCCAAGGAGACAATCTATCTCGAATATATGAATAGAAAAGAAATTACAAGTAAGGTGGGGAGTTAGAAATACTCACAACACCCGGTGCGAGAAACTACCTTATTCGCTTCTAGGACCTACTTGGGTCTGAGACTTCCGCTCAGGTCCTCAACCTCCTCACCACGTTCTAAACATAGTAAATGTTCATCACATAACATTTCATAACAATCTGAATGCATTACATGCATTTAATTACCCTCATTTTGTATTAGCCAAAATATCGACTTTTTAATTTATAACTATCGGGTTCGTGCCCTATAACACCTGCCCGTACCATTTTTATTAGTGTAATTATATATCCGAACTATCGGGACGATCGAAATCGAATTCCGAGTCTTTTTGAAAAATATTGGAGTTTATAGTTCACTCTTTGTAGGTAGCTCCAGTAACTATTGAAAACTTGAAATCAAAACCTCAATTTGAAGCCTGAAATATTTATCATTTCATCTCAAACTTCTAGTATATTATATTCACAATATTAACTTTCATTTCCAATAGGATTGGCTCATTATCGTCTCTTATACGGCCCCCCAAAAATTTAACAAAATCAATGTTTTGCAGGTGCTACAGTAATTCCTGCAGAATCCCAATCATACCACCAACAACTAAATCATCATAAGCTCAACCCATCATTCAATTAAATAAACCTCAAGGAGTGGACTTCTAAGATTAATCATGCTTGAAAACCATTAATCAAGCAATTAAAATGTATGAATTCTAAGTAAATTTCGGCAGCATCTCCCCTATTTATCGGGCCTCGAAAATATACAAACATTCACCAAATCATCCATTACACATTGATTTCATAGTTCATACAACACTTATACATGACATTCAATTTATATGTCTCTTTATAACACATGCATACAATCTATACTAATTTCTTATTTCATATAAATTGAATACTCAAGTTTAACACATTAGCTTGAAGGGAGAAGAATTATTCATTAGCCTTAGAAAATGAAGAATGCATGAATGAATGAACTAAGTTTGGCCACATTAGAATGTAACCTCTAGTATCTATGCATATTGAATCTCACTTATAAATTTCACAACCTCTATCTTCCAAGCCATAGTTATTCTCCTAATTTCCTCAATTAGGTTTGTATAGATCATGGTATAATGGATTGTTAACAAAGACATTAAAAGGCCTTTACACATGAGATGCATTAACCAATGCATTAGTAAGTCATCAAGCATGTATTTAGTATAATTGGTCTTCCAAGGCATTTCTACAAACACCTAATGTGCAAGCTCAAATGCACCATCAATATATAGTAGAACTTCCACTTAATTGCTTATTATACAAATCCAATACCAAGG
This sequence comes from Dioscorea zingiberensis, assembly GCA_026586065.1. Classification (NCBI taxonomy): domain Eukaryota; kingdom Viridiplantae; phylum Streptophyta; class Magnoliopsida; order Dioscoreales; family Dioscoreaceae; genus Dioscorea; species Dioscorea zingiberensis. Next base: position 107,001 of record JAGGNH010000029.1, on the reverse strand, counting down.
AGAGGATTACAAGCATATACCAAGTCCATCAAGGCCTCTAATTGCATGACCAACCCCGTGAAGCATTTCAACAAACATCTAACATGCACCATTAATTTCTCACTTCTATATATCGAAACCTTTCTAAATTGTCTCCAATATACAATCAAACACTTAAAGAGTAAACGTACTAACTCTTCACCAAGGCAAACTCATTTATTCCCATGAATGTAGCGTTGGGGCATTTTCTCAAACATTTAGCATGCATGCTTAAAAGTATCACCGATACATGGAAGCACATCTATGTAATTCCTTATTATACATGTCATATACTAAGAGAAAGATTGCAAACATCTTAACTTCCATTAAGCTTAAACAAAAACCATTTCTCTTATGAGACTAATCTTAGTCCAACATGACATCCATTTCAACCCACAAATCTCTTCATGGCATTTTAACAAACACTTCATATGCATATTGACTTCCTAATCAAGAGCATGGCATTCGTAACCTCAAAGCTCTTAAATCAAACAATTCATGCAAGTATGCATCATTAGACTTCATAAAATGAGTCATACATCCATACCATTCTATTAAGCCAAAATCAAACATGGACATATACTAATTCTTATAACTAAATTCCTTTCACAAACCTAGCATCCATCCATAATTTCATAATCTCATTCATCAAGTTTAGGAATCTTACTATCGCGAGGGATGAAGGAGATTGATGAGTGGGGCCGCAGGCGACGCGGGTCGCACGCCGGCAAGGCGGAAGCCGCTGGCCGGAGCACACATGTGGCAAAGAAGGTGTGGTGGCGCTGTAGGCGCGCAGCGGCGCATGTGGCGTGAGTTGCACGCTGCCGGGCAGAGCGCTGCTGGCGAGAGGCGGGGGTTGGGCGCTGCGGTGGCCGGGCCTTGAGCAGTATGGCGGCGCGGCGTGCGAGATGCGCTGCCGGTAGTAGCCTTGCGCATGCGCTGGCGCGCGGCAGGCGCTGCGCAGATGTGGGGAGTGGGGCTGGCTGCGGCTTCTGGGCGACAGGCGGTGGCGGCCTAGGCTGGCTAGCGGGAAGCGAGCGAAGGCCAGGCCTGGCCTTGCGAGCAGGCGCAGGGGTGTTGGGAGACGACAAAGGGGCGCGGGGCGTGGCTGGGGTGCTCGAGCAGGCGCGGGACGCTGCTAGGGGCTGGCCGGCAGTGGGCGGCACCAAGGCTGGCCGGTGGGGAAGCTCGCCGGTGAGGGGAATGGAGAGATCAAGAGAGGGACGGCTGAAGCTCGTGAGGAAGACAAAGGGATTTGATTTTAATTGAAACTTGATTTCAATTTAACTTAGTCCTAGGGCAAAATGGTAATTAACCATTATAACATTTACTTTTAACATTTGTAATGTTTCCATTAACCCTCTTATGTGACAGCTAATACTAGTTTCATTATGTATACTTACCAAAATTATATACAACCCATCCTTTACATGGTTATCCTCTTCATGTTTAAAGTCCAAGCCCTCGGCCCAACACACCAAAATATTGGCCCATCTTCTCATGCAATGATTTTCCTTTTATTCATTTATCTTAAATCATTTAACTTGTCATACTTATTTCCATTACTATAATTTTCCCGGTAAATTGTAAATTAGCTCCTAGAAAATTGAATCACCACCCGACCTTAGTATTAATTGAACAAAAGGGAGAATACTAAAACCGAACCATTAATTGATGTACGGTAAAAATTCAAATTTTTACCGAATTTTCCGGAGTGGTTATTACAACAAGGCCTTGTACTTTGCCAATAAAAGGTTTTTGTTTCATGTGGGTGTTATCAGTTAACTGTTTCAAGATGGCACCCATATTTCAAGATACATAATTGCTTGGGTTCAACCAATTTAAGAAAAAATGTAAATACAATGCAAATCTTTAATAGGTGATTAGATTTATTTTTTTTTGCTTTCATTTGATTAGATTTAGGACATAATAAGACTAAGGTGAGATTTCACGGTTCTCTCAATCTATTCCAAGAGAAATGGCCAAGATCCAAGGGCCCACCAACTTTGCTCCTCCTATATGCATTAAATATATATATATAAGATAAAACATTAATCAAGATACATAGTTCCTCATATTACTTGGTAAATACATCCATGCTTTAAAATCTAGTCTTTAATTCTCTTCTTCACTGATGTTTTTCCTCTTTCCTCTATCAAATTATATTATTGTCAATGTATGGAAAAACAACATTAAATGGTTCATATTAAAGCTTCATGAAATTAACCTTCCTCATCACATAACAAAAAGAAAGGAATGTTGAGAATAAAGTAAAGCAAAAAAAGAAAAAAGAAAAAAGAAAAAAGAAAAAAGAAAAGAAGAAGACGTGGGAAAGGAAATAGAAGAGTTGCAGTTGATAACCACAACTCCCAAGAATTCCAACCATTCTAAAACTTACATGACCCACATACATACAGCTTGGTTTGTAGTAGAAATTATAGCACAACTTTATCTCTTTCAAAACCAAAACCACTAGAAAATGCATGCAAATGTAAACAAGATCTGCTGTTTATCAACCTCCTTCAATTTCTTTTATTTCCTGTGTCTTTTCAGGTTACTTGCCACTTTGATGTTTTGCCACTTGCTTTTGGGTGTCTTTGTTTGAAGGAAAGTTTGTAAGCAGCCAGAAATATCAGTTTTGGGTGATGAAGGAAAATTATATATATATATATATATATATCTCCAACATCTCTTCTTAATAAACTCAAAATGCATGGTCAGTACCACAGTCAGTCTTTAGCATTTTAGAGGAACTTATTATGGTCCAAACAATCTTTAGAGATGCATTAACATGGTCCAAACACATGGGGACAAAGCATAATCCATAAAAGAAACTCAATTTAACATCGATAAGAAATTAAACAATGTAAAGCAAGAAAACATACTTGGAGATGGATACTTCAAAGGATTGTTTAATTTCTATCGGATTGATGTTGTTTGGCCTTTCTTTGGTTGGAGAGGCTTAGGTATTCGAGATTGAACTTTTGTGTTGCATGAAAATGTAAATACAAGTACTCAAGTGCCAAAATAAATAAATAACCTTTATGAAGAAAACCATAATTAGATCAGCACAAAAAAGGAATTCACGAAGAAGAGTTCAGAACAACCTTTAGAGATGCATGAAAGTGTTATTAAGGTTCATTAATGCTATGTTTAAAAAATATCTGAGAAGTCAAGGTCAAGTTTCATATGCACCAAAAACCAAAAAGAATTAAATTTACACATACATAGTAAGGTTTTAAGATTGCTAAAGATTATAACATGGGGCCTTTTAATTTATTTATTGTGCTAAAATGTTTAGAGTTCTACTTTATCAAATTCACTCTATTTCTCGCAGTTCAAACAAGAAATAAAGAACAAAAAATAAAAATAGAGAATAAACAGGGACAAGTCACAAGTAGAGAATAAAAAGAAATATAAGTAGAAAGAAAAACGAGCATACACAGGGACAAGTAGAAAGATAATTACATACGCAAGTCACAAGTACTCCACTAAGTCTAGCTCATAGACCAAGGAAAGATGATCGTTGCCCTATTTCTGAAAACATAACCATGAAATTGCTTGAGGAAAAACAATATTTAGCATAAACAAACATTTAAAAAGGTATCTTTCACCCAACTTTTAATTTATAGATCTCCAATAAATTCATGTTTATGTAATACTTTAAGCACCATGAATGAATGTGATTTATCCACCATTTTCAAAAAACAGAAATCTCCAATTAAGAAGACTTCAGCATGTCAACTTAAATAACTTCAAGAGCCAATTGCAAGGGCAATCTGAATATAAACTTAGATTTATGGAAAATAATAATTGAAACAGTAAAAGTCTTCATTTCTCTATTAATTAATTCCCATACGTGTAATACTAACATCACAATCTGTGTCTAGTGTCCTTACATTCTACGAAATCTAGATGTACCACTTCCTGCTCCAAGGACAACATAAACTAGTGTCCATACCTTCATTGTGTTGTATGGCCACCTTCTGTATTTGCAAACTTCCATCCTTGATTGTTTCATTCTTCTCTATCTTCAATTTTTATCTTTCTTATCTTATAATTATCTTTATAGTAGAATAACAATTCAAAAACAAGTATAGAATTGAATACTTAAAAATTAAATTTGTTGCGAGTGCACATGAAGGTGAATCATGCATATATGTAGATTAATTTGAGCAAAACATTCTCAATAAAAGCAACTGGAATCGATGGAATTCAATAGGCTTCATTAAATCTAATTCAATAGGCTTAATGCATGTGGTTGACATATACATATATAAATAGTTGTAATATTCATGGCCCCATTTAGGCTAGCTATTCCTTTTTCATTAATTAACTATGAGCTCAAAGCAGCCATGAATGAGATAGCATGTCGATTTTCATACAATTTGATACTTGGACAGTATTTTTCCCAAATCCAACTATATGGATGAAAAGAACATCGAAAAACAAGCTAGCATGTCGATTTTGATACAATTTGGTAACCGTATGATCATTCATCTTAAAGGGTGAAAATTTAACCTGTTAAGATTTCTATAAAGTTTCACCCTTTAAGATGAATGATCATACGGTCACAAAATTGTATGAAAATCGACATGCTAGATAATTTTCGATGTTCTTTCCATCCATAGGATTGGATTTAAAAATACTCACCAAGTGCCTCAAAATGAGGCGACCTTAAATGAACAGTAGTCCGGCCGTCCTTATACTAACACACACACACACACACACACACACACACACACACACACACATATATATATATATGGGCATGTTACAATAAGGCCGGCTGGATTAATTTTCCGTTAAGTCGCCTCCAATTTTGGCCCTTGGAGCATGCTTTAAGGATTTCCAACCATATGGATGGAAAGATCATTGAAAAATAAGCTAGCATGTCAATTTTCATACAATTTGGGAACTTGTAGGGTCTTTATCTTAACGAGTGAAAATTTATAAAAATCCTACCGGTTCAGAATTTCACCCGCTAAGATGAAGACCTTACAATTTCCCAAATTATATGAAAATTGACATGCTAGCTTATTTTTCGATGTTCTTTGCATCTATACGGTTGGATTTCCTCAAAACACTGTGCAAGTGGGCCAAAATGAGGCGACCGCACTTGCACAGTGATAAGGCCGGCCGCATAGTATCATGCCAGTATATATATATATATATATATATATATATATATATATGAAAAGGAACTGAGAGACATGATGATATATAGCATATGAGTTGAGTGATTGCATGAATAAGTGAGAAATCTCTCAGAATATTCGTTACTACTCGTTCATCCTATTCTTGCTTTTCCTTCATGACCACTCTCTTTACTCTCTCATGAGCTACATAAACTCATGACTCCCTGTGGTTTGTCCACTGATGATGAGTGCCAAGAGATCGAAAGATTGAACAAAGAGTTAAAAAAATGGGTATTTACACAAAGTAGGTGAAGTAACTGAGTAAATTAAACCTGCTCTAGAAATGCCAAAAAAAAAAAAAAACACAAACAAATCAATAAAAAATAGTTTTCATGTGAACTTATTCAAAGCATCTCCGTAGTACCATTTCCTTGCCCCTATCATTTATCACAACATTATTTGGAGAGTAAGTTCACTAATTCCCACACAAAAAAACTTGAATTTTTACATGGAACGAAGCTCAAATCGCCAGATTAGCCTTCAATTCCCTCAAAATCAACAGCAGAAAGCCTAACCCCCCCTCCCCCCCATAAATTCCACCAAAACCTAACCCCAATAATGTCTGAAATCAGAAAATTAAAAACAAATGCATACTTAGATCATAAAGAAACCCTAGTGGAGATCGGAGACCTTCTGGCTTGAAAAGATCTACTTAGAATACTTACTTCTTTCAAATACCGCAACCGAGCTCGACCTCAATCATTCTCACGATCTCGTCCGCCGCCTTCAGTAAAGTGAATTAGGTTTTGTTACTGAGAAGTCTTTTATGTTTTTTTACACTCGTGAAATGGAAAGCGATTAAACCCCATGAACTGTCTAAAATGCCCCCTGTGTGTTTGCTCAGATGGTATTTGTTGGGCACTCATGGCATTTGTGAGATCCGCCTAAGCCCCCGCATCGCTCGAACTCATAGCAGCCGTGGAGATTTATTAAAACAATTAGAGCGAAAATTTTCAAATTAATTCTTATCGTTTAGGACAATTTAATTATCAAACAATAATTTTAGTTTGATAGAAAGATTAAAAAAAACATTTATGGGAATATAAGTAATAGAGATTAATTAAAGAATCCTATTTTTAGATGCCAATCAATTGTTAGGAAAATATTGAAGTTGGTTAAAACTATGGAAACCTCGTTGTCAAGATTATAAAGGCAGTACAACTAACATAAGAAATGTGAACAATTCTTAATGTGGTTTATCCACTTATTCAAACAATTCCAACCAAATTGATAGCAATGTTTGAATTCATATTTTCTCCTTCCAATGAGATTGAATGTCTGAAAGGAAGAGGCCAAGTTTCCAAAATAAATGACGAATTTGATGTAACACACCAATCTAAAAATCTAAAGTTACAAAAAACCCATAATTACCTGTTAAAAAGAACTTATAATTTACATTGAACACTACCGAAAGGACAACAAGACCTTATAGAAAAGGATCAAGAAAGCGGAAGATAAAATATATATGTGTATTCTCACAATGCCTTTGTAATCCCATAAATGTTTTTATCACAAAATTTTATGATTTATCAATTTTTTGAAAAAAAAATGAAAATACAGATTTTTTTTCAATTGTGAAAAATCTCGATGTCTGTGCGTAAGGCTTATGATTTTCTTTTCACTTCCAATCTCTTTCTCTATCTCTTCAATGAATAAATTTCACAAAATATCGATTAATTAAAAATATATTTACAGGCGTAAATTTTAGATTGAATTAAGTATAATATGTTTATATTATAACAATGTTTATATATACATATATTAAATTTTCCCTTAAATATAGTCTTTTCATAAATTTAATCTTAAAATATAAAAAAATAAATTTTACTGCAATTTATGATATAGAATTCCGTTGGTGTTAACCTAAAATACCGTTGGTGATATCCCATAATTCTAATGGAAATAATATAAATTTTGTTGGAGCTAGACCTCAAATTCCGTTAGTGATATCCAATATTTCCATTATTAATAATATATAATTCCGTTGGTGATAGCCTAAAATTCAGTTGGTGATGTCCCATATTTTGGTTGCTAATAATATAGAATTCCATTGGTGATATCCCATAATTCCTTCAAAAGTAGTTTATAATTTCTATTGGTGAAAACCAAATCAATTGGTAATAATATAAAACTCCGTTGGTGATGGTACCAAATTCCATTGGTGATAGTTAGTATTTTCGTTGGTGATAATCCAAAAGTTCGTCCCTAATATATGACATTATATTTTGGGTTAAAGCCATTTTTGGTCCCTGAAAACAGGGCCAATGTTCATTTCCATCCCAAAAATTTAAAATTTGTTCAATACGGTCCATATCAGCATATACTGACACTTATCACTCCACATCAGCAAAATAACAACCTAAACATAATAATAAAAAGATTATATGCATTTCATGGTATTCCACATGACCGCCACGTCAGCAATAGGGACCAAAAATGCCAAAATACGAAATATATAGGGACCCAAAATGTCAAAATATGCAATACATAGGGACCATATTGAACAAATTTTGAATTTTGGGATGGAAATGAATATTGGTCCCGTTTTCAGGGACCAAAAATGGCTTTAACCCTTATATTTTTAATCTTACAAAAATTTAATATTTTCCACCAACGAAGTTGAGTCTGAAAATCCGTCATTGAAATGTTAACTACTTTTTAGCATGAAGTTCCACATTTTTACCAACGGAATTGTCGATGAAAACTATTACCAACGGAATGTTCTGTTGGTGATAAGATAATATTCCATCACTAATATGTTCTAAGGTGCCATATCCCTTCGGCCGCAAAATCCGTCGGTGATATTGACTGTCACCAACGGAATCCATTCCATTGGAAAAATTCCGTCTTTGATGCGCCGGTTTTCTTGTAGTGAAATTTGATCTAACTATCTTCACTAGCTGGGAAGAATTACCTATTCATGCGGAAGTAATTTGTTAGATACTTGGGTATGATGAACCTTCGGGTTACGGTTTAATTTGACATATTGATTTATATTATTGAATGATTGCTTTGTGTTTTCAGATCTATCGAGTGTTTTGTATTGCATTGGTACTTTGTGACAACCGTGATTTCAAATAGAACTCATGATAAATGCATAAATATACATATTTTCATATCATATTTACATGCACCTTACATATCTTTTTGCACTTTCTCCTATACTTTTGTGCTCTTCTAGGTGTTATCTTGTGATTGGACAGATAATTAGGTACACGGGAGAAAAGAAGCAAATACTAGAGCTATTTAGAGTGAAAAGAGCTGAGAATTAACTTATACAGAGAGTGACACAGCCCTCTACACGGGCGTGTGGAATTCAAAAGATGATCAATCCAAGAGCGCGCCTAGATTTATCCGATACGACCGTGTGTCTGATGACACGGTCGTGTGTCAGATGACATGGGTGTGTGGAGCCCATTTACAAGACCGTGTACTTATTAAAACTACATTAAGGAAATTCCAGAAGACTCCAGAGAGGCACACGTTCACACACACACCCTCAAACACGGCCGTGTGATGTAATTTTAAGTCTGTATAAAGCCGTCGGATCTAACTTTCAAGGGACTTTTAGCAATTCTTCTACCAAAAGCTATGGTTTCAAAGAGAGGTCAAAGACAGAGGAGACATCAGCCCAGGAATTTTATGATTTTTATTATGTCTTCCTTCTTTATTTCTGTGATGTTTACATTTAGTATAAGAGGCTAAACCTTCTGTGGTACCTCAGTTATTTGATCCTTAGGATAACTTATGTGAGATGAAGTAAATCAAAAGCTAGAATTATGGAGAAACACTTTAGAAAGTAAAGGCTTTAGGTTAAGTAGAAGTAAGACAGAATATATGCATTGTAATTTTAGTCTAAGTAGGAGAGATGAAGGAGAAGTGAAACTAGGGGGGTGGTAGTGCCTAAGGTTAACCATTTTAGGTATTTAGGTTCCATTTTCCAAGATGATGGGATGATAGATGAAGATGTAACCCATAGAATCAAAGCTGGATGGTTGAAATGGAGAAGTGCCACGAGGGTGTTATGTGATAAAAAGATGCCTAACAAAATAAAGGGAAAATTTTATAGGACGACAGTTAGACCGGCCATGCTATACGGGAGCGAGTGTTGGGCAACTAAAGTTCAACATATGCATAAGATGAATGTGGTCGAAATAAGGATGTTAAGATGGATGAGTGGTCATACAAGATTGGACAAGATTAGAAATGAACACATCCGACAGAAGTTGCATGTTGCACCAATTGAAGATAAAATACGAGAAGGGCGTTTAAGATTGTTGGGACACGTACGCCAGAGACCTCCAGGTGCTCCAATTCAAAAATGTGATAGTTTAGTTGTAGAAGGTAAGAAAAGGGGCAGAGGTAGACCTAGGATTACGTCGAGAGAGGTGGTGTCTAAGGACCTACGTATGTTAGATATTGAGCTGGATCTTGCTTTTTACAAAGGGACATGGAGACAAAGAATTCATATAGCCGACCCTGCCTAGTAAAGGATTACCGATAAGTCGGCTAAAAGTTTTTCTTTCATTAGCTTTGCTTTGTTTGTAGGGATACTGTTCTGCTTCTAACATCCCAATCTCTCATAGAAATTATCTGTTGTTATTATTATTTATTTATCTATTTTTATTTTTCATTTTATTTTATTTTATTTCATTTTATTTCATTTTATTTCAGTTTATTTCATTTCCTTTTATTTTATTTTTATTTCATATTTGAGAGAGATATGAAAACAGAGAATCCATATAGCCGACCCCATCTAGTATGGGATTAAGGCTTAGTTGTTGTTTTTGTTGTTGTTGATAACTTGTGTGACTTTTTCCTCCTTTTAATACTAGGTTTTCTTTTCTGATTATTTCTGTAAATTATCTATGTGTGTTTAATGATTGTGGTTTGTTTGTGCGAAAGCGTCGATCACATAATTAGAATTGCTTGATGCATGACAAGATATCGCGGTTAAGGTAGATCCAAGCATAGAAGCATACATAATAAATGGAGGGGAAGGGCGGAGGGGGACACGTCGAGAGATCGGGTGAATCTCCATGTTGTTAACGCAACATCAACTCACACTCCGGATTAGGGTAAAACCTAATAGCGGGAACCATAGAACACTCAATATGATAATACAGTTGTATGACCAAGTTGTTGTATGGGACTAGGGTTTAACTGTCACGAGAGATCATGGGCAAACTAATTTAAGGTTCTCCACGGTCTAGAAATATATCAACTAGGTAGCCAGTATTACTAAATTAGTCAACAAGGGATTCCATGGAGAATAGTGATCCGTGGTGCCATGTTCTCTTGACTAACATCCCTATATTGTCAACTGTTCACTCTAGTTAGTTATCTTTAGATCTTTAGTTATTATTTGATCACCATTTATATTCCTAGGCTAGATAATAGGATTCCAATTAGTACTAGCTCTGCTGGTCCCTGTGGATTCGACTACCCTACCTTCTGGGTACTTTACTCCTTGAGCGACTCCGTGCACTTGTGGATAGCATTATGCATCGCATTTATTTACTAGGAAAAGAAAAGAACGCCTCCCCATGTGTAGATCTCTCTCAATAGAGAGAGCTGTGAGTACGTCAAGAGATCGGGTGCTATGGTAAGCGAATTCTTTAGATTTCTTATTCCAACGATTCTTCCAAGATATAGGTTCCCTAGAATGTTCATGCAATGAGGGTATTAGGTATGGATCACCTCGAGAGAGGGATCTAATACATCTTAGGAACTCTTCGTCCAAAACCATACAATCATAAATATAGAAATCTTTATCAATATATTTTCATAAGAACCCAGAGGGGCGTTATTACCCAAGTATCTCCCTTCTTTGATTGATTGCCCTTATTAATTTACCCTGTTTCTGTGAGTTTAATTCTTAGGTCTTCTTAGTTTTAGTAATTAGATTAGAAAACCATCCAAATTTCGGATAGACTAGATAATAGACAGATAACTAGTACTAGTACTTCTCGGTCTTTGTGGTTCGACATCCGACTCTTCTTAGTCCACTATACTACTAACTTCGACTCGTACACTTACGAAGATACAGTCACTTAGATTGCGCTAGATGACGTGCCCAGATCAGGAGCCCGTTAATTGACTTGACAGAGTGATCCATTGATAGCCTCAGGCGGTGTTGGCGACAATGACATGTCACGTCCGAGGAAACTTGTTTCCTCAGATACAACCGACTCCATGGTTGCAACCTGTTAACACATGGAGCATGCGGACACAAACAACATCGTTGCAACACACCGAAATTTTTAAATAAATAATCAAAAAATTTTAAAAAATTTCAATAAGAATAATTAGCACAGAAAATGAATTAATTACCTTAAAACCTTAATTAAAGGAAAATCATGAATTTATGGACCGTAAATCCAACCTCGCAACTATTGGGCCTAGAGAAGGCCTTATTGGGCCAGGCCACTTAGACATGAAATAGTTGGAGGTGAATGGAAAGGATAATCTCGGTTAATTAATTAAGAAAGTTATTAAGTGTTAATTAATCTGAATAATTTAAGAGGGAGATACCGGACAAAATTAGAGTCTCGGTAAAGTAGATATGGTCGAGTCAAAAGCCAAAAAATTTGGATCTCTGTGGGGCTAGTAAATGTGGCCCGTAAAGTTATAGTGTGTCCGTGACTCACTGATAGGAAGTAAAGAATAAATAAATTAATAAATGAATAAATTAATCAATCGTAATTATACAAATTCGAAGGAAACGGATCTTGTCGGGTTAAAGGTATCACCCGTGACCCTATGATAATTGATTTAAATAACATTTTGATTAAAATATTATTACTTTTCAAATACCTTATACTTTTATAAGAGAAAGTGAGAAAGAGAGAGATGGAATCCCTCATCCCTCTTATGGGTGAATTCTAACATTCTTTGCCTTACACCCAAGGTCGCCTAACTTGGGGTTTTTTTTCACCAGCATTGGCGGGTCACAAAAAAACGAAGTTCAAAATCTCAAATTAAAAAGGTAACGTCTGGGTGCGGCCAGACAAAGATTGGGTGCTGCCCTATTCAGATTGGGTGTGAACTTTACTGTTTATTGTTGTTCATTACTGATCATAATGAAGAAGTCTTAAGGAACTACTATTTATTACTGTTCATTGGCAGCGCACCTTGTACCGTAGTCTGGGTACGGCCAAACAGAAATTGGGTACGACTTTATTCAGATTGCGTGCAATCTTTTACTGTTCACTAGTGAAATGGCGGCGCACCCAATTCGTGAAGGGTCGCATCCAATTTGCACATGCTCGCACCGTAGTAGGTAGGGTCTGGGTGCGACCAGACAGAGATTAGGTGTGGCTCTATTCTGATTGGGTGTGAACTTTTACTGTTTATTACTGTTCATTAATGAAAATGGCGGCGCACCTAATTCGTGAAGGGTCGCACCAAATTTGCACATACTCGCACCGTAGTAGGTAGGGTCTCGGTGCGGCCATATAGAGATTAGGTGCAATTCTATTTAGGTTGGGTGCGAACTATTACTTTTCATTACTGTTCATTAGTGAAAATGGCAGCAAACCCAATTCGTGAAGGGCCGCACCCAATTTGCACATAATCGCACTATAGTAGGTAGCGTCTGGGTGAGGCCAGACAGAGATTAGGTGTGACTTTGTTCAGATTGGGTGTGAACTTTTACTGTTCATTAGTGAAAATGGCAGTGCACCCAATTCGTGAAGGGCCGCACCCAATTTGCACATACTCGCACCGTAGTAGATAGGTCTGGGTGCAGCCAGACAGAGATTAGGTGCGACTCTATTCAGATTGGGTCCAAACTTTTATTGTTCATTACTGTTTATGGCGATGCACCTATTGGGTGCAGCCAGGCATAGAAAAGGTGAGGCTCTATACAGATTTGGTGTGACCGGCTAGTGCCGGTCACAAAACCCAAGTTAGTCAACCTTGGGTAGATACCCAAGGAATGTTAGAACGCACCCCTTCTTATGCCCATCTTCACCGACGAAACCCCCATCTCCTTCTTCTCTTCCTCGATCTCACCGGTTCCCTACCAACGCCTGACGGCCTTCCGATCAACTCGCGCTTAGCCGCCACCGAGCCAACCTTCGACCACCACCCGTGTGTGCGCGCAGCCTGCACGTCGACAGCTTCTCCTCCGCCGTAATTGCACTTGTATTTTGTTCCGTCGGGGCACGCATGGCAGCTGCCCTTCTCAGTAGCTCTTTCATGCCCTTCGCCGATGCCACCATACCGCCTGGCCAGCGCCTTCGCTCGACGCCACCAAGTAGCCAACCCCGACGGCGTCTTGGCCTAGCTCCGGGCCCCCTGTGCATGTCCTTGCTCTGCTAACAAGTAGATTCGATGCTGCCCTTCTCTATCCGTCTAGCACCTCCTCCGGCAAGTGGCAAACTAGTTTGAGCAGCCCACAAGGACGACGAACGTCGTCCGCTGACCTGGAGCCCTAACCCTGTCCGGTAAGCCTAGAATGGGCCAATCTAAGGATAAGTAGTAGGGTTGAAAATATGGAGGGGATGATAAGAAATTTAATTGATTTGGGTCATCCTGTAGGTACCCGACAAGGATCGATGGCGACGAGTGCGAAGTGATCTTCAGCACTAAGTTAAGGGGACATGAGAACTTGTCAAATTGCATGGGGTGTTATAGGAATGAATTAGAGGTGAAAGAATGCATTCCGTATAATTGGGTTAGATTTAATTGTGTGAATCATTGTATAATGTTCGGGGCCCTCTAAATAGAGGAGGTACTGCCGAATTTTCGTAGAAAATTTTAAGTATTAATGCTTGATTAATATTCCATGATTATGTTTAGCATTTAAATAATCTTGAAGAGCATGTTAGATCCTTCAATCTATCTAAGGATGAAGATAGCAAAAAAATCGATTTCGAGTAATTCCATATTTTCTTCATGCTTTTTAGAAAAACCTAAATGCATGTTAATTGAAAGCATGCTCTAGTTATGTTAATGAAATTATTATATTCTTTGAGTTTAAGTAAGAGTACAAGCTAAGAATACGGTTTCCGTATTCATAAATTTCTGTATTCTTAAATTTTCATATTTCCATTATCAGGAAAGGAAAAGGGAAAGGCAAAGGCAAGTTAACCGCTGCCAAAGGACCGAACCAGTTCTAAACTCGTACTAGACTCAGGTGAGGGAACGAAACTGAACATTTTTATATTTTCACCGTATTATTTACGATGTCTTTGCTTCTATTTTGAAACACATGTAAAATGGAATTTATATAAGATTTCCTAAGTTTTGGAAACCGTATTATATTGATTGATAGATTTTTGCTTTGAAAATAAATTTTGAGATATTCATGAAAAAGGTTTCCATTAAAGAAACGTGATATAGAAAAGAGAAGGGGTGGTTCCCTAATAGAGCCAGAAAGTAAGGTATTAGGTAGGGAAGGGGTGATTTGTTAAACTCTGCATTTCATAAAGTCCAAATTATCTGTTTTTAGAACTTCCCATTTTCAAGAAATAAAACCCCCTTTTCATACTCGTAGAGTGCCTGGTACGCGTATATCCTATCCTAGAGATAGTCACCTAACGGGAGCCATAGTAGAACTGTGAGGGCAAAGATGGTAAGCATACTGGAGCTATAAAGGACCGTGAGGGTTCATCCTGATTACAGACTGGTTCGGTAGTTATTGAAGTAGAGGTGTAGTTGTAATTGATACTATCAAGAAATGATATATGTTTCTGTATATCCCACCTCACGGGAGCCATATTCGGACTGTGGTGGCTATTGGTATCGATATTTATCCACCAAGGAAAATTACAGAATCATACAAGGTACCGATGATGAAATAAATAACATAAACATGCATGTTATGTTACTTAAGATTTTTATGAAATCTGGCATGATTATATATGATTGAAGATAATGCATTGATTGGCATATTATTTGAAATGCATTACTTCTTCATACTTATATATCTTGTACATTTTAACAATTTATTTCAGATTACTTTTATTGATTTCACACATGTATAGTATTACCTGACAGTACTGTTTTCCTCACTGAGCTCAAGTAGCTCATCCCTTTATTTGTGTAATAGCAGGTAGTAAATAGGTACCATGATCTTTCCTAGAGGAGAGGATAGTATAACACCCATTTCCCTAGTGAAATAGATGTCACACCAGCTGGGCCGGGAGTACACCTTGCCCATAAGCTGTGAAACTTAAACCTAAATCAAGGATCATGCACTCTAAATAAGATTCATATGACATAGCATAACCGATTACACACCGGGAGTCATATTCAAATAAAGTTATAATAGAGTATAACACTCAGAGTCATGGGCAACTATGGCCCCAAATACAGCGGAAAGAAAACATAATTAGAGTCTAATACAACTCAACAACATTAAAGATAAGGACAGGTACGCCAGAGCCAGCTAGACCTCGATCCCTGCTCGAGACACGAGTTACTATCCCGATCCAAGTCTAGATCCTATAACAGAAAAACAGTATAGGAAGGGGCTAAGCTATACAAGCTCAGTGAGTAAGGACTACTCCGCTAGGTATTACACATACCTGTCATCTGTAATAAAATACTGGAACATAACTATGCAAGTATAAATCATGAAGATCAGCATAATTATCTTCAATCTTGATAAGAATTCTAACACGATCCGAAATCTGGAGAAAACACATAAGCAACCTCATATCATATCAGACATATAATAAACATATATATGTGATGGCCTCATATCATACAAGCGTGCACCCCTAGCTAAAATGTCTCCGGAAGGACTCCAACACCCATCAGGAACAACGGTATGCCTCTACATGATCTTGATAACCGGAAACTACATAAGTTTAGTACTTAACAACCAGCGGTATGCTCTACATGTGCACGTCAAGTATCAATCTCGTATCTGATACGGGCCCTCACAAGAGACAAGAAGGGGGTTTTTACAAAAAGAACGACTTTCGCAAACATTTTCAGTTTTAAGAAAAAAGATTGAAAACCAAAAGCCCCTTTCTTATCCCGGTCTCATCTACTAAAATATCCGGGCTCTATCCCGAGCCCCTGCTGGGTCCCCCATACATTAACAAACTAAGGTGCAGCTTATGATACATGTAATAATATTTAACTAACCCTTAGGCCATGTTTGGTTGGGGGATATCCCAAGGATATCCCCATGGCAATGTGTTCCAAAGCACAAAAAAGGAGGGAAAAGCTAAATCAATTGTTTTTAGTGTTTAACCCTAACATTAGCCATGTGTTTATATATATATATATTAATGGTTGTTGATGGTATCTACCCACTTTTGCAATTGACCAAATCACCCTTGTGCTTGCTTTTTAAGTTGAGTGGTCACATCAACAAATTTGGATAATAATGTATTATGTTTGCATGTGCATTGGTGTCATTGACTCATTATTTGGTAGATTTACTATAGATTAGATGGATGAATGAGGGCCTTCTTGAAGATTAATTTCCATTAAATATTAGTGTTAATAGTTTTATTCTAAAATTTGTATTTATAAATATTTTTAACATATTTTAAATATATTTATTGTACTAATAGATAAATATGTTTTTTAAAATATTTATTAATAAATTATTTATAAATTTTCCTAAAAATAAGTTTATACTTGAATATTTATAAATATGTTTTTTTTCTAAAATACATATTTAAAAATAGGGTTAAAGCCATTTTTGGTCCTTGAAAACAGGGCCAATGTTCATTTCTATCCCAAAAATTTAAAATTTGTTCAATACGGTCTACATCAGCATATACTGACACTTATCACTCAACATCAGCAAAATAACAACCTAAACATAATAATAAAAAGATTATATGCATTTCATTGGTATTCCACATAACCGCCACGTCAACAATAGGGACCAAAAATGCCAAAATACGGAATATATAGGGACCCAAAATGTCAAAATATACAATACATAGGGACCATATTGAACAAATTTTGAATTTTGGGATGGAAATGAACATTGGTCCCATTTTCAGGGACCAAAAATGGCTTTAACCCTTAAAAATATTGAAATTAGTATACTATAGTTAAACATATCTATTTATAACATATTTATAAATATATTTTAAATATGTTTATTCTAAAATATTGATTTAGGTTATATTAGCGTTAATATGTTTTCCATATGTTTATTCTAATATATTTATTTATACATTCTCAAAAATATGTTTATTCTAATATATTGGTTTATAAATATTTATAAACCTGTTTATTCTAAAATATTTATTACCCACATATAGAAATAAATATTCTACAAATATATTTATATTAAAATATTTATATATGTATAAAAATATAAAACATAATTAATATGTATTTTTGAAAATATTTAATATGTTATAAATATGTATATTTGAGAGAGTTTCTATATAACATATTTAATATGAATTAATACTGAGCTGACCTAACTTTACTAATCTCTGGGAAAAATTGAAAGGCGGGTTGATGATAACTGCCACCATTATCCAACTAACCTAACTTCATCTTCTTCCACTTTTCTGAATCGCCACAAGCTGCACGTCTGCGCCGCATCTAGAGCTCCCTCCTCTCTACCTCACTGATCTGCGTGAAGATCGGCCTCCCCTCTTCTCCACCTCCTCCGAATCCACGGCCTAGCTTGTTCCCTCAAGGCCGCATCCTTGGACTGGAAGGACGACGTCGATCGGCAAGGCCAAGGACGAGGTATGTTTGCAATCATCCTCGTAGGAGTATCGTAGAAGCTTATGCTTCCTATTTTGAACAACCATGACCTGTGAATTAACTTGGGATGGATATATTTTACAAAAAAAAAATATATCATTCAATTAGTTTGAAATTTATCAAGATTTCTCATTGATAAATGGATTGTTACTGCCTTCCCTGATTTCATTATCAATTTTATGGAGTATCTTAAACCCCATGATTTTTTTTGTGTTATACTGGTTTGGTTTCTTTTTTGGAATACCAGTTAAAATTACCTTCTTCTCTGACCTTTTCATATTGTTTCTTAGAAGCTAGTTCTCATTGTTTCCTTGGCTCTCATCCATTTGAATTTGTATCCTACCAGTGCATCCTACAGAACCCATTTCAATGGAAAGAGGACAGGGAAGCCTGACAAGGATTGGAGGGCGCTGTAAATGCAAATTCCCCAAAGAAGATGTGCCAAGGATGCCGCGAAGAAATAATTGGTCGCTTTCCAGTGATGAAGCGTTGGTCGACATATTCTTTGAGGAATGCAAGTAGTACTATAAGCTTGGGGGTTCCTTTAGACCAGAAGCATGGGTCCGAATATGGAATGCGTACCAGAAGATTACCAACGACGACGTCACGTTGCTCTAGTTGAAGGGTAGGTGGAAGACTTTGAAGAAGTTGTACAAGTTGTATTCATCATTATTTATAAAGAGTGGATGGTCGTGGGATCATGACAATCACCGACCAACACCTGATGATGTGATCGTGTGGGAGGAGATAATTAAGGTGAGTTTCATTAGCATTTACTCTTGTGATATCTGAATTCTAATTATCATTTAAAATTTAATGCAACTCAATAAAGAGTACAAGGTTTGCCGAGATAAGCCTTTCCCATTGTATCGTAAGATCCACAAACTTGGGTCTTCCTCCACCGCGAATCGGGAATATGCTACCCACACAAAGGTGTGCGTGGAGGCAATCTATATGTTGATGTGGCGGAGAGCACCGATAGCATCGATGAGACTGAGATGGTTGTACAAGAGGTTGAAAAGGAGACTGTCCAAGCGCAACAAAGAAGCAAGAAAGGTTCTTACTCGATCGGGTCTAGGAGGACACAAGATCGGGACCCAAGCCACAGAGTCTCAAAGAGGAAAAGTTTTGAAGCAAATATGGAAATGATTGATCGATTGGTAATGATGATCGATCAGATGACCAAGATCACTTTAACGACGCCGCGTGACGATCTGGACCAAGACTCTTTTGATGCTTGCATGGATAAGTTATCGGCCCATGCCGGTGTCGGTGAGGAGGCATGTGTTGCGCCGATGCGTTGAAGTGCCTTGAAAATCGTATTTTCTTCATGAAGTTGCGATCGGATATTGTAGAGTACTGGTTGAACCTACCCATAAAGGAATTCCGCCGTCAGGTAATGGCCTTTCTCCATTTGTAAATTTAATATTTTCTTCATTCTGAATATTTTTATTTCTGTTTGTTGAATTCCTTATAAAGTGATTTCTAAGTGGAGTTTTGATATTACCTATGTTTTATAGTTTTATGATTTTTTAATGTTGTTTGATTGTTTCATATTCTTATACATGTTGATGTTATGTTTTATAGTTTTATCATGCAAGGGCATCCTTGTTTTTTTCTTTTTCTTTTTTGTTTATTCTCTAGTATGTTTAGTTTTCTTTTTAGTATTTTATAGGAGGTCATTTGTACTGTTATTAACTAATAAGCCATTAAACATTAGTGTTTATGATTATCAAAAAATAGTACATATATTAACAGGATGATCTGCTTTTAAAAGAGATTATGACAGAATTTTATGGAGCTTGAGAACCTCATAACATACCTCAATTATTAAATCTATGTCAAATAACATTGAATCTGAATTCAGATCATATAATAACATTAAATCTATGTCTAATAGCACTAGTGATGCAAGGATAATTCCAAAGATATGGATAATTGTTTGCAATGATATACTAGAGATGAAGAGGTCACAGGACTTAAATAACTTGATTCTTGATCCCTTTTATTCTATCTTTTAATTTGCCACTGATGTACTTTGGGTTCTCTTTCTGCAATTTCAGTTATTTTTTATTTCACAATTAATTTCTTCATTTGCCATGTTATCCATAACCAGCTTTTGGTTTACCTTTCTGTTACATTTTGGCTCAGATTTTATTTTATTTTTTTTCTTCTTTCTGTATCTTGATTTTGGTATCATTAATTCTTTTCTTCTCTTGCTGCCATGGCATCATTTTTCGCTTCATTTATTCTCCTTCATGTGCTTTAATTTGCTGCAATTAATACTGCAAGCAAGGCAAATTTGTTAACAGCTTTAGAAGGTTATAGATATTAAATTGGCCATTTTACTTGTTTGATTGTTTCATGTTATTATATGTTGTTGTTGTGTTTATAGTTTTATCATGCAAGGGCATCCCTGTTTTTCTTTTTTCTTTTTTCTTTTTTTTCTTTGTTGTTTATTTTCTATGTGAGGTTTTGATGATACTTAGTTTAGGTTGTTTTTTGTTTAAAGGCATGTAATCCATGTGGTTTTCATATGTTCCATCTTGTTGGTGATGTCTCGGTTGTTATATTGCTTTGATGAATATTCCTTCTTTGTAATACATGTGGTTTTTATGTGTTCCATCAGCTGTGGTTAACAACATTTTCTTGTTATAGGAATTGTGTATTCAAAATGATTGGGTATTCAGTTTTATGTTTTATTCTTGCTGAATTCAGTTTCATGTTTTCAAATCAAGGCTACCTTACTAAATTGAAGCTCATGAGACTATTCATCAAGCAGAACCATCTTCCAAAGTTTCTATGAATCTTCCCAACTGTTTTTTTTTTTTAATCTTTTGATAGGCATCATCCTAACATTGATTCTAATTTTTTAGTGGTTTATTAGCAGTTGTACTTATGTTTAGACAGTCATTGAGTTCTCTACAATGTATTGGTTGTTGATGATGGATTGATTGTGTTTTCATGAACCCTGCTCTTGTGTTTGAGTGATGAACATCATAATGTTTTATATTTACTTGTCCAATACTTCTACCATGTATTTCATTTTCTTCTCTTTTCCCCTTTCCAATTTGATTTTTGAATATCTTTAATTGACATTTTTCATTGATCTTGAGAGATGTTATTGAATACCTTGTTTGCATTGGTTTTGTGTTCATACTTAATTGCTTTGATTATATTATATTGGAATCCTAATATTACAGTGATTTCTGCTGCATTCCATGAATGAGTTTGATCCTCTTTTTTGCCATCTATGCCTCCAAAAGCTCCTCTTATTAGTTTTGAATCCAACAAAAAATCTATAGTGCAGCATGTGACCAACAATGCCACCATCCATCCCTTTAAAAGCATGTGACAACTGTTTTATAATTTATGCCTGTGAATTTAGTTGATGAATCTGACAGAGATGTTACGGATAAAGTTTGTCTTAGGACCCCCTCTCCCCGAAAATGAAAAGACAAAGAAAAAATAGGTATGAACCTGAAAGACATGTCACCTGCTCACATGCACTGGATCCACACACTTGCAACAACAACATCTTCTATCTTAAATCATGTTTTTTTCCCCCAACAATGGTCACCAAATACTATTCCTTCTCAGTCTCAAGAGCATCAAAGAAGGAAAAAACAAAGCTTCTTTATTGAGAGAGGCCCATACTCACAGATACCAGAATCTCTTACTCCATCCATGAAGAAATCATCGTGAGATAAAAATACATAGAAGCATGATTTGATTTATCTCCAACCTTATGTTGGAGAACAAATCAGGAACAAAAACCTAGTTGGCGTCCTAGTAATTTTTTCTTATGATTATGAATTCTTTGTTAGTAGATTATGAATTCTTTGTTTGTAGATGATAAATTCTTTGTAATGATTATGAATTCTTTGTTATGAATTCTTTTATTTTTTTTAATGATTCTGAATTCTTTGCTAGTAGATTCAGATACGTGGGTTCATTTCAAAGTTCTAAAATACTCCACTGCATGCTAAAATATTGTGAATTATGTTTCCTGAGAACCAAATGGATGAATCTTCTTCTTAGTTTTGATTTCAGAGTTTTCATGAAGTATTTGTCTCATTGCTTGATAATTTGATTGAATTTAACTAATGTGTTTTGAGGCAGAGTGGTTGATGATTCTATCGAATTCTATTTATGTCAGAATTCTCTCATCATTAGGGGGTAATTACTTGTTGAAACTAACTGCTAAACCCTGAATAACTTTTGTTTTAGTATTATAGTTTAATGATAACAAGGAATTTTGTTTTTTCTTTTCTTCTCTTCTTTTGAAAACCATGGCTTTGATGTTCACAAACTCTCAACACAGTGAAGACTCTTTAATCATGAGCAGGATGTATAAATAATGAGGCTCTCGTAGTGCGAATGAATAAGAAACTATGTATTATTGTCATTGACTAGCTATCCTTAATTAAGGCTTAATTAAACACCCAAGTGTTAGACCCATCTATGTGCCTAAATATATATATACACGAGATTGCAAGTTAAGTCTTGTTTGCCATGTTTTTCCATTGTCTATTATATAGCCAGTTATAAAGTGACCTTGTGTCTTTGCTTGTTTTAGGACATAATAGAGATGGTATGCCTACCTGCCTTCCTTCTTAGATTGTGACTTGACCTCTCTGTCTCTCTCTATCTCTTAAGCTTTAGTACTGTATCAACTCTCTTCAACTAATAATATACATCAATTGCTTAAGCAGACTTGTGCACTTAATTGCTTGAGGCCCACTGCCTCACAAAACACTCACACCTGGACCTTTTTGCTGATTTTCTTAAATTAATATTGATTTGGTTGATTATCTGATCACTATCCGCTAGAATTCCAACACTATTGTTAAAGATTAATTGCATCACACTTGAATCAACATCCATTTCTTAGTTGAATCATCATTATAGATCCTATAATTTATGAGTTCTAAATCCCGGTGTTGCAAAATCCATTGAAGTAGTGTATTATATTCGTTTATCTCATTAGATTCCACTCTAAGACTTGGTGGCATGCAGTCCTTAATTTGTTGTATTCCTGAGTTTGCATCATCAATCATCAGTTTTATGTTGATTTTAATTGATTCTAATTTGTTGTATTCCTCACATCAAATTAATCCTTAATTTCTATTGTTGTATTCCTGATTTGTAGTATTATTACATTGCTACAATCTTTGATTAGTTACAAGTTTTTAATCTATGTTGTAATTTTACTACTAGTTACAATTTTCAGTTGTTGTTAGTTTACTCTATTTCACTACCTGATCATCACTTTACAAACAAACTAGATTCATACTTAGATGACACCATGTCTTTCAACCAACTCGACATGTCATGTAAGCCTAGGAATAGAAAGAGAAGAGTGGTAAAGTTAAAGGCAGATGAGACTTTTGTGAGTGAGTATAAGAAAGAGAGAAGAATGTCATGTGAACTCCTAATTCTTGTTCTATATTTTGACTTTAGTTATATAATATTGTGAATACTGAAAGTAGAGAGAGAGAGAGTAGTTGTCACTCTCATTCTGTTGTTCTTTTCTCTCTCATTGGGGCTCTCCCTGACCTCTTGCATGGATCTTGCTTGGATTTTCTTTGGATTTTGGAATGACCAAGCCCCTCCACATTTATTTATTTATTTATTTCTAACTTCTTCCTTTGCGTTGTGTACACTACCATCACCTTTGCATGAATTTGGCTTATTCTTTACCCATTCTTTTCTTTCAAAAATCTATCTATCTATCTATCTATCTACCCATATTTATATTTATATTTATTTACCCATTCTCTTCACTCTTATAATTTCTTAGATTTACTAACATGTTCTTATTTTCTTTTCAGGGGTAGTCATTGCTTTTGTAACGGACTCCATCGCTTGAGTACTACAATGATGGAGTTGTGCTTAATGTAATCAGATCTGGAGGTGTTTCAGAAGCTAAGAATGTAATAGTATTTTCTATGGACATGTACTAATAATCTGTGAGATTACTTATCTCTTTATCATGGTGGTGTCTGTAGCTTTTTCTTGAATTTTAAGACTGCAGTTGTTAATGAACCGTTCGTTATGTAGTATTAAACTTTGTTTGCAGTAATTATAAATGTTGTCATTTGTGTGTACAAAGTATGTAATAATTATGAACGTTGTCATGGTGTTAGAGTTAACATTGATATCAAGTATCAAAGGCCTAAAATCTAAATGGTTTGGAATTTTGGGTAGTTGCAGATGCTAACTGATGGGTGGATTCCCCAAGTATACGGGTCGTGGTCAAGTAATAAAGTGGACTATGGGAAGTCAGATGTCGAACCACATGGAATAGAGATTGCTAAGTGTAAACCAAGCTTTAATAACCTAGTCTAAATGGTAAATTGGGGGGTTTTGATTTTCAAAACTAAAGAACTAAAGAGGATTGAACGTAAGAACTGAAAATCGAGAGTTGATTGGGGTAAATCAATAGCAAGAGAGGATACTTGGGTATGCATCCCTTTTGGACTTCAATTCTAAAGATGAGCAAAGATGTTTATGAATCAAGGTTGATATTTCTTATGACAATAATCCCTAAATTATATCCAACCCTCTTCCAAGGTGATTGGATAACTAGTCTCCTAGGACTTGATATGAAGTTCAAGGGATAATTCCTAAATTATATCCAACCCCTCTTCCAAGGTGTTTGGATAACTAGTCTCCTAGGACTTGATATGAAGCTCAAGGGAATTTATATATATTGGAAGAATCATGGGGGTGAATTAGTATGAAAGAGTCGTTCGCCCTTCTAGTACCCGATCCCTCGGTGTACTCATGAAACTCTCTAATGAAGCAAGTTCCTAATACAAGGAGGTGCTAGCTCTAGCCCTTGTATTGCACACAAGTAATTTCTAGTAATGAAATTACAATCAATACATAACATTCATTAGACATTCAAGAGAATACCAACAAATCATCATAAACATTCAATGCTATTAATACTCAATCCAAAAGTTCAACATACCCAAATACTAATAGATTAGTTCCCCATAAATGGGGAACTTAAACCAAAATGGACAAGCTTACAAACCAATGAAAAGGTAATAGAGAACACTATTACCTCCAAGATTGTAACTCCAATGGTTCTCTATTCTCAAGATTTGGGGGAGATGTCCCCCAAGCCCTAATCTCTCCTCTAGCCTCTCTCCCAAGCCAACCTCCCTTCTAAACACTTAACTATTTATACCCATGAATTAGGGTTTCACTTAAGAAATTACAACATTGCCCTTGACTGGGCCGGTGGAACTGCAAAGGTTATGGTGAACGCGGCTCATCAGCCGCTCATCTCATTGTTGCTCCGAATCGGCGCTTCAACGGGCGGTTCATCGTGCCGCTTCAAATTGTTAAGTTGCTCAACTCAAGGCAGTTCAACTGGCGGTTCATCAGTCGGTTTAGCTCACAGGTTGCTCTGAACCGGCAGTTGAACGGTCGTTCACAAGGCCGTTCATATCCTTGGGTATCTGCTCCTATGCCCAGGTGTGAATGGTCTTTCACCAGGCCGTTTAACCCTTGTTTTCTTCAAAATGTCTTCGTTTGTCCTTCGTTTTGTTGATAAATGCTTCCTCTACGTCGGGGTTGCTTATATATGCCATGTTTACAAAATATGAAGCATTTTAAGTACCAATAGGCTATAAATCGATTCATTTAATATGGAAACATGTGCATAAGTGATA
This sequence comes from Dioscorea zingiberensis, assembly GCA_026586065.1. Taxonomy (NCBI): domain Eukaryota; kingdom Viridiplantae; phylum Streptophyta; class Magnoliopsida; order Dioscoreales; family Dioscoreaceae; genus Dioscorea; species Dioscorea zingiberensis. The sequence goes on along the minus strand of JAGGNH010000029.1, from coordinate 81,395 downwards.
AGTAAATATGCTCATTTGAACACTTATCACTAACAAGGTTCGAGTTTATGGTATTGATGTAATGGAGATGTTTTTTCTTTGATGCTAGTGGGCTTAATAAGGTTGTAAAAAGTGGATGAGGTAAGGGGAAGAATGCATGTTGTTGATGGTGAACAGAGGGGATGGATCTGAGGAGAGAATCATAGGAGTAATTTTGTAACGCCCCGACCCGAATCCTGGGACTTCGAGTACGTCACAGATCGACCGTACAAGAGTAGAGACAAGCCCTACTCGGGTACAAGGCCTAAGTATATGTAGCAGATAACATCAAACTCCATAATACATAAAACAAATAAAGTGCCTAAATAACATAAAAGAGTCACAAGGGTCCACTGCCCTACAAATGTCTGAACAATAAATCCTACTGAGTCTCACTCAACATTAAATAAGAAACAAAAAGGTTCTGAACCTCAACAAGTCCCATCCCACGCACTATCCCTCAGGGTCCCGCCTCCTGCTCCTGGGGACCTGAAAAAGAGAGAAAAGAAAGAGGTGAGATTTCGAAAGTAAAGCTTAGTAAGCACTCTGCAAGGAACACAAAGGTAAGATATGAAAAACATATCGCATAGCATATCAATAAGCGGTAGGACCAATATCTCGTATCCTGGAAATCTAGGGGTCTACCACAAGAACAAGGGCAACAGTAAGACCCCTATCTTATCTGTGTTCCTCCAAGATAATCCCCTGGTCAGTACCATCCCACAGCATCTGCTGCCGACGACAAATCCGTCGCCCACGGTAGCGCTACATCTCTCTCATGTCGACATGGTCAGTGATTGACCCCACTGACTGGCAAGGACAACCAGAGTATCGTCCCTCTGGCCAGGAATTCCGGAACGCCAGGGTGTCCCATCCCCAACGCTCTCACATAATCCGGAGCTCACCTGCTCCACTGAATCCGCGCGGAAGACAAACCAAAGCTAGGGATGCCAACATCCCGAAAACAAACATACATGGATCAGAATCCAACCAAATCATAAAAAGACATGCATGTATCTAAATCATAACCAAGTATGATATCACGAATTAAAATCAAAACAAATCCAAGAAAACCCGAAGCCGGGTGGGAACGAGGCAAAAGTACTTACAAAAATCATGCAAAAGCAAAGTCAACAAAACCCATATCTAGGGTGGAAGCAAGGCAAGAGTACTTACATGTAATCACTAAGCCTGGTGTTCCACGGAATCTCCTCCCGACGCATCCAAGTCGATATCTGGTAATGAAAATCACTACTCAATACCATCCCCGACACAAAATGGGCTATTAGTATTAATAACAACATTAAAGCGAAATTCCTGAAATTACTGCGCAGTCCCAAAGAACTGCTCATAACTTTTGATCCAGAAACCCGTTTGAGTTGATCCAGGGCTCGTTGGAAAGATCTCTTCCTCATCTTTCCAACGGTACCTTATACGACCAAATTGGATATCTACAGGCTGCCCAGCTGTCTCTCGAAGGGGACAACCAGACTGCAGCCATCCATTTCTTTTAACACCCATGTACACCCACTCTCTCTCTCTCTATTATATAAATACATGTATTTATATATTTATATATACTCATCTACCCAGTCATGACACCCATGCACGAGCCAAGATATATATGTCCTCAGTTTCCTTAAACTCTATCCCCACAACTAGAGTATCCAATACACATGAAATCATAATTTCCCCACAGGGACCAACTCATCACTAACAATAACAACAACTCTTCTAATGTTTTCAATCTCCAACGATTGCATATATATATATATATATATATATATATATATATATATGTAAAAAGAGAAAACAGATCAAAGACCCATATTCATTATCCTCATCCCCCCCTTGAATTCATGTTCCAGTTTAACATGCATCTATATTATATGAATGTTTCCAAGTAACCCAAGCATGTCATCATACAACTGAATTACTACATAAAATCTCAGGGACAGAGAACTCACAAGTATACCTTGGATGGTGGCCCCCTTGTGGCCGGCATCGATCGTCCGCAACAGCCGCACGATCACCTCGCTCCAGTGGCCTCACGTCGTCGATCCGCAGATGGACGCTCTCTTTCTCTCTCTACAAAGATGGCGTTAGGGTTTGGGAAGGCCCTCTCCTTCTTATAAGAGCACGATCGATCACGATCCCCTCGACCTCGTAACAGGCGATCGCGTGATCGGGCTGCTCTTATCTTCATCCGTCGGAGACTCGCGAAGGAGTAGACCAGGTCACGCGAGGTCCGCCCAAGTCCATCCATCGCGACGAGGAGTTCTCTCGGGTTCGTGTGCATGAATAGATGGTTTTTGTATAAATAGCCTTGGACTTCTTTTAAATTTAATTCCACTCAATCAAAGAGAGGGACAAAATTTTCATTATAGTCCTCCAAATTAAAGAGTTTTACATGTGGATCCTTATTCTAGAGAGAGTGGCAAACTCCAATTAGGCCATTACAATTTTCCAAAATTAGTTCTTGGTCCCCAATAGACTCAACAATCTTATTTCAAGCTTTATTCATCTAAATCCCCACCTTTTTATTTAATCAACTTTAGAAAATTTTTTCAATTAATAAAATGATTAAACAACAAAACATCAAATTATTTATAAAACCTTGGGTTTTTACAAATTTTTAGTGCGACATCAGTTGTTACTTGAATAGAATAAAGTCTACGATGGTTTTTAGCTTGAGACGTATTTATCTAGAAATATAATTCGATGGAAGTTAATAGTTGTAGCATTTGAATGACCGGGAGTTTCGTGGAAGCTTTCTCGTTTTTGCTGAGTTTTTTAATATGAAAAACAAGGTTTATGATATTTGTTTTGGTCTTAACGATGTTAGATATTTTCGTCCAAATATCTTGCTTTGTTGTTTTCTAGTTTGAGATGTCAAGATGGAAACATATTTATGTGTTGGTTGTTTGGTTGGGTTAATACTTCAATGTACAATAGATTCTCTCATTTTTAGGAAAAAGAAGAAGAAGAAGAAGAAGAAGAAAAACAAAAGAAAAAAAACTGTTACACTGCCATTTGAAGATTCCTTCCAACTAGTTAGCACCAATATGGGATTAGGGTTTCTCACCAAGCATTTTTTTATTGTTTGAACTGACCAAATCTAAATTGGGCTGATCCAGATCATGTGTAGTGTTCCCTGAATACTCACCAAGCCTTTTGACAATGGAACATTAGAATGTGCCCACATCAAGTAGGCCTAAAAAGGAATCATTTTTATATTAATTCGGGGGGAATACTTGGCCACTAGTTTTAGACTAACTAACAAGCATGAGTTTCCTTCAATATGGCAACGAAAGAGTCACATTCACCAAAGAAAAGAATCACAGATAATGGAATGAAATCGACATGCACTCTATTGATTAGTGCATGTCACTTAGATGGAATTAAGTTCCTTGATTGGTGGGCTTGAGTTGAGGTATGAGAACCCATTTCCATATAGCAAATATACAAGTGGATGAGATGGCTAAGATGCACACTCCTTTTCATAGAGTCTAACATAAAGCTTGTGTAGGAATCTGATGCTTGTGTCGGACTATTTAAGAAACGCATACCAAAGCTTTCTCAACTTGTCTAACACATCATCCTTCACAACAGATCTAGCAAATTTCAGCACAGGTGATGGAGAGGCCATGGGAGGAGGATTTTGAAGAGGAAGCGGAGGACTTGGTCACAATAATTCATATGTTGCAGGACAATATAAGGGAGAGCCAGAGAAGGACGAGGCGACCACAGCACACTCGACCATTCACAGGTCATGCATTGGTGCATGAAATTCTAGATTCAAACCCGGTACGTGCGCATAACGTATTCCGAATGGAGCCGCATGTGTTTAGGGGATTCACATCATTACATGAGGAATGCAACCTATTACGCAGTAGCCGATCTGTATCCGTTGAGGAACAACTGGCTATTTTGGGACACGCATCAACAAATAAAGTGGCATGCGAGCAATTCCAACATAGCGGAGAGACCGTGAGCCGTTATTTCCACACGGTACTTAGTGCCATCAACAGTTTGTCACAAGAAATGATACAACTGTCGAGTGGAGACGAACCACCACACACACGGGTTCACAACACACCATTTCAGGTAGCAAGAGTGCTTGTTGTGTAATTAAATATGTGTGTGTTGACACTTAATATTATTTTAATTGCTCGCAGGACCCTCTTTGGGCGATAGATGGAACTCACATGCCGATGATTGTTCCGAGAGAAATACAACCAAGATTTCGTAACAGGCACGGAATGATCAGTCAGAATGTAATGGCCGCTGTATCCTTTGATGGGCATTTCCAGTATGTTTGTGCAGGCTGGGAGGGTTCGGTTGCAGACACGCGAGTAATGCAACACTACTTGAATGATGGAAGTTTCATAATCCCAGAAGGTGATCTCATGGATGACCCAATCATGCATAAGACACGCATAGATAGTTGACCATACTGAACTCAATTCTTGTATGTACTTTGTAGGGAAGTATTATGTAGATGCAGGTTACGCCAATACCATAGGCCTTCTCGCACCATACAGGGGGGAGAGATACCATCTTGGTCAATTTATCGGCGGCTCAGCACAGTACCGCAATAGGAAAGATAAATTTAACCATAATCATGCGCGTCTTAGGAACGTTGTTGAGAGGGCTTTTGGCATACTTAAGCGCCGCTTCAAGATCTTGCGTGTTACAGCACCTTTCTCAGTGGAAACACAACGCGACATTGTGTATGCATGCGCTGTCATCCACAACTATGTATCCAAGCACGCCTATGACGATCCCAACATGGCGCAGGAGGAGAACCATCACGTTGATGAAGAAGTAGATCCGGATGTGGAATGGGCGCATAGCAGCAGTGCTGGCGGACGTGTCGAGATGTAGAGCCTCCGGGATAGTATAGCCCGAGCCTTGTAGTGGATGGGCGAGTGAGCAACACACGATTGGCTTATTGGTGGATATGTGCATTGAGTTTGTCTCAAATGGTTTCAATTACATCGTGTAATTTTCATTAATGCAATTATTAGTATTTCCAAGTTGTCCCTAAAATATGTTATTTTCAATAATTTTGACCAGCACAATATTGTAATAAATTAAGACATACTATATATTATTTTTAATAATGGATATCACATGATTTGAGAAAACAATAATATCATCTTATCTATTTATAAAAAAATTTAAGTTGAAAACGAATTTTTAAAGAATACTAATTATTTTCAACAAACTTGCATGGGTTTTAAGTAATAATATTTATTTCACGATGGTGTACATTTTTTCAATTCGGTTATTGATTTCTATCGAAAAATGGCGTCAAATTGTAAAAAATACAAGAATCTTAGGCTTAGGTTATTCAAGTTAAATAAGTGATCTTTTTAATATGATAATTGGATTTACTAGTACTTCAAAATTTTCATATTTTAATTTGAATTATTTTGCAACAATTTATTATATGAGATGATAAACATAGTTAAACTATTATAAATTTAACCATTGGATGGTAAAATTTAACCAATTAAAACCTATCTGAGATGATTATTCATAGAAAGGGTGTGATTTGTCACATGGCAACCGGTCTTTTTATTGAGCTTCATGGGCATTAAACCTTGTGTATTTAAAATTAGTTGTATATGAATCATTAACAAAACAGGGATTAGGAGCCATTGAACCTTGTATGTTGTACTTTGATAAAAATAAATTATTTATAGAGTAATATATATAAGTAAAATTTTTCATTATTAACAGGATGCGGAAATAAATTCAAATAATTATTACTTTTGGTTTTTCAGATTACTTATCAAAAATTAAGATAATAATAACATTTTTTTTATCAATTATTATTACCATAAATCTAACTTAAAACTACAACACATCATGAGAGGGTATTATGATCATTTTAACTCGACAAAAGCATCTTCGTGTTCAACAAATAATATCTGCATTCTAAAATTTGGATTTATAAATATTTATAAACATATATTAAATATATTATTATAAAATAATGGTTTATTCTACCAATATATATATATATATATGTTTTTTAAAATATTGTTCAATAAATTATTTCTAAATTTGTTATAAATATGTTTTTTTCTAAAATACATATTTAAAAAAGAATTAAATAAATATATTTTAAATATTACTTATTTTAACATATTTATTTATAAATATTGATAAATATGTTTATTTTATAAATATTGATTTAGGTTATATTTATAAATATTTTTTTATTTATAATAGTATATATATATATATATATATATATATATATATATATATATATATTTATTATAAATATGTATATTTTAAAATATTTCTATATAACATATGTAATATGTATTACATATGTTTTCCGAGATGCGGAAATAAATCCAATTAATTATTAATTTGGATTTTTTTCATATTTCCTATTAGTAATTAAGATAATAATATTTTTGTGTTTTATTAATTATTGTTATTTTAAACCAACTTGAAAGTACAATAAACCATGAGAGGGTATTATGGTCATTTAACTCAACTAAAGCATTTCCTTTTGCACCAACTTTGTATTAAGAGGTAACAAGCATGATAAGTGTTTTTCCCCCAAAAAAACATTTGAATTATTTTGAAATTTAATCTCATGTGGGAATATCTCCCAAGTGGGATATCCCCCAACCAAACATTGCCTTAGGGTTTCTTTAATCATATCTCATGCTCTTTAAAGTTAAATCAATTATACAAGCATGAAAACACAATACAAGTATAGCAATAAATCCTTCGGCATCCACAAACCGAAATAAAACTCATAAGAATACGATAAAGCCGAAATCCCGATAAATACACGAATTAAATCTAGATCTGCGGTGAAGTCCCCTCACCTTAATTCCTTCGCAAATTCCTAGGAATCACTCGGTCCTTCGGCAGCTCCTGCTGGACCTTTTCCCCTTTCCTAGAATAGAAATACAAAATCTATAAATACGAAGTCCGTATTCAACATAACTTAATTCTATAGCTTTAGAATATGAAGATCTAAGAATACGGAAATCGTATTATTAACTTAGACTCCTATTTAAGCTCGGAAGAGCATATTAAAATCATCAAATTCATGAGATCATGCTTCCTTTCTTAACGAGCATTACATGCTTTCATAACTCTTAGAATACCCCTAAGCATGATTCTTAGTTAAGATCTAATATGTGCTTCAAAAATTCATAAGAATACGGAAACTATATTCTTATCTTATACTCTAATTAGACTCGTTAGAATATGATAAATTCATTAAATTAAATAGGGTACGATATCTCTTAATATGAACTGCGTATTTCCAAATAATGAAAATTCGGCATTTCTCAAATAGAGGATTTAGTTCTCTCTTCATCCTAAGCTCAATTTAAAAGCTTCTAACATTCTCCTTAAAAGTGATTAGATTCTAAGCATAATCAAGAGAGATTAATCAAATATTAATACTAAATTTTCAATGAAAATTCAACAACACCTCCTTTATTTGGAGGGCCCCCAAATCATACAAACATTCACACAAATTAATCTATCTCAAATACATCATACATTCTTTAGCTTCTAATCATTCATATAACATTCAATGAAGTTATCAAGTTCACATGCCACCTTAGTACGGTCTTGAAAGTCTGTTTGCACTCGTTCGTCTTCGATCCTTCCTGAGGACCTACAATATCACTCAAATCAGTTATATCCCTTACCAACCTCCTCAATATCTTCAACCCTAATTGCATTTATCTTTAATCGGTCAGTTTTAGGCTTACCGAACAGCCGGCTTAACAGTATTGTCTCGTGTTGCTTAACAGCCCTCTCGTCGACTGCGATGAGCGAAGGAGTGTGCGGAGTTGGGCTCGAGTCGTCGGAGACAGGGGCGGCCTGGTCGAAGGCTTGTGTTCTACTCATGCGGTGGTGGTCGTGGTAGGGCAAAGAGAGGAGAAAACGAGGCGGTGGGCCATGAGTGGTGGCCGGGCAGATAAGGACCGGCAAGGCACTCGAGGCCATGGGTGGGGCTTCCTGCGAGTGGGGGCGCTTACGGGGACCTGACGGGCGGCGGAAAAAAGAGGGCCCGGCGGCTGTGGCGAGGGTGGACAAAAGGCGGCCTGAGATGGAGCTTCGCTGGCCGGTGCGAGTAGGCCGCGAGAGGCGCCAGCGGTGGCGGCGGCGTCGCAGCGAGAGGGCGAGCGTCGGGCCGGTGGCACGGTGGTCCGAAAGGCGCTTTCAGCGAAGCTGGCTGATGCGCGGCTTCGAGCATAACGCGCAGCTGCGGCCGGAGGAGGGAGGAAGCGGTACTTCGCGGTGTCTTGGCGTCCGCGGGCTCCGGAGGGAGAGGAGATCGGCGCAAGTAGTCGTGGCCACAAGTAGGGCACAATCCCATTTAGGTTTCAATTTGAAATTTCATTTCAATTGACCTAAGTTTCACCTGGTTTTGGCTGTGTTTGATTGACAATATTTTCCATGAAAAATATTTCAACCAGCGATTTTCCAGCTTTTTTGGTTGTTTGATTGCCAAAATTCTCCCTAGAAAATTTTTCTACAAACCCCATCACGTGACCCCATTTTCCCTCAAATAGATGGAAAACTTGTCCAGCCTCCCCCCCTAGGAAAAGTTTTCCAGAGAAAACAGAGGGTGTTTTTTGCAAAAAAACAAAAAATTATGGGCACATCTACTCGTGACATCCACCAAACTGTGAAACCCTAGATCTTTCTCTCCCTCTCCGCGGCGACTCACCAAACCTTCCCACCGCCGAGCTCTTCCCACCCATCGAACCTCCGGGGAGCTTCAAACCGCTCAGGTTAGCGTTCCTCTCTCTCTATCCCTCTTCCTTTCAATCCCTCTCTGCTCATATCGATCAGGATTTGTTCATATATATTTTTTTTTGGAAGTTTGCTTCTTTTTTTCCTTGTGATTTTGTGCGAAAATCCTTTGGATCTCTCATCTGTATGTGAAATACATATATACTATCAAACCTGATCATAGGTTCACATGAATTTGATAATTTCGATTTAAGAAAAAAAAAGACAAACCTTAGTCTTCATCTCTTCATCCATGAGAGTGACATAAAGTTCTCTATATATGATTTTATGTTTCTGTTTATCTAGCATGTTTTTTTTATGTATTTAACCATATTGTTAGAAGTGATCTCCAATACCAATCAAAACATTATTTTTATGAGAATGGATCTAGATCAAGAGACAAGGTCCCAAGGAGGATAGGCGCAATCAAAGCTGTGATTTTGGTTTCATTTGGAGGAGTTTTAGTATGACCTAACTCAAACTTAGCTGATGAAAAGGATTAGTAATTATCAATGTCAATTAAAATTACAAAGAGTTTGGTTTTGCCTGTTTAATTTGATTCCTTATTCTTTTTAATGAGTTCTTTTTCATTAATTTGACTTTTAATTGATTCCATTAGTCTGTTACATTGTCTCCTTTTGTTTTTCTCTAGCTGTATATGAAGAATATTTTCGTTTGATTAATTTTTCATTTAAGGCAAGCTAAATTTTTGTAGAAAACAGTAAAAATATTTTATTTTCTACAAATTCCCATTGATTGTGTTGGAATGCAGCATTCTGTTTATACACTAGTTTTCATCATCTTCTTCTGATCACTATGAAGAAAAATGATAGAAAACTGTTAAATTACTTTTTCAGATGCATGTCCTGTTTTCAATTCTTCAAGTCACAAACATAATAAAGAACAGGAGATGTGAATTGATTGAAGTTTGTACTCCTGCAAGACAAGAATAAACAAGTATTTCTCCCACTCCCAAGTGATGCATTGAGCAGATCTTTTGACACATCTGACATCACTCTCAAGTGTGAAACACACCTTCTTAATTATGTCTCTATCTAATTATTAGAGTTAAACCCACAATCCAAGTTTCAACCAAGTCCAAGTCCAAGTCCAAATCCTTCAAAAGAAACAAATAAATAAAAAATAAAGTTCATCATGCCTTCTCCCTTGTGACATGACCTGTTTGTTTAGTTCCTAATCTCTTGGCCTCCCCATCATTTCTTCAATCAAAGTAGAGCTCTTAATATCTTCTTGTAATAAGTTCATTTGATTCTACCAAAGACCTCTCGGTCTAGCGGTATCACTATCTTAAGTAAGATGGATGATCTTGGGTTAGAGCTTTCATCCGTAAAAAATAATGACAAGTTCCATGCTTAGAGGTGTTCGATATATTGAGTTTGGTTGGATCTAGTGAATTGTACACATTTATCAAAGATAATAATCATAGTAATTAACCATAATATTAATCTCTGAATGGTGAAATTAAGAAGATATATATATATATATATATATATATATATATATAGCAAAAACAGTCAAAACTCAAAAGATAGAAGAGCAGGCCATGCAAACAAAACAAGGCTCTTGCAATACATACTGATCAAGTGATGATTAATTGATTCATTAATTCATTAATTAATTGATTATTTGGATTTGGAAATAGAGCAAGGCTCTTGCAATACATACTGATCAAGTGAAAAATTTGCATTTGTCTTGCAAATTTGGCCCACCAACAGAATGCTGCATTCCAACACAATATGTGAAGGAATGAATATAATTATTGAAACAACTTAGAATTGAAAAGAAAATTTTATAATAGTACATTGGTTACAAGAGATTCTTGAGGGCTTTACTTGGAAATAAAATCTATATATATTTGTTCTTGCTGTTAATTTGAGTATGTTGCTTCTCATTTATATATCTAACTTAACTCATCTCTGTGTGGGGTTTTAACATTACAGTGTGCTAAATGAATAGATGTAGTTCTGATTTTTTCCTTTGATTTGTAATAATTGGATTGGTTTGCTCTGTTGATTAAATATATATATTTTTCTTCAGACTTTGTTGTTCTAAGATTGATTGGAGTGGTGACTGGTGAGAACCCCTTTGAGGTATTGTCCTTCTCTTCCTTCATTATAATGTGCTCTTGTTTTGTTCTTTTCAAAAATTGGTGTTTTATGTATATGCTATAATGCCTTTGATAGTGTTGAAGTCTAACCATGGTTGTATGAATGGAAAAATGGTGACTAGTGGTTCTTTATCAATTTGATTGAAAGTTTTAAGTTTCTTTGTATGTTAAAGGGAGGCTAGTGGATGTGTCCATTACAAAAGGAGAAGTTATTCTGAAGAAGGAATCAAGGCATTGTAACTTTGTTGTATATGGTTTTGATTGAATGTGAATTCCTTCATGTTGTATATGTTTTTGATTGAATGTGAATTCCTTCATATTGTATATGTTTTTGATTCCATGTGAATTCCTTCATGTTGTTGTAACTCCCTTGTATATGGTTCATGTAAGTGAACTTATTTTTTCTTGATAAGTTATCATATATTTATGATGTTATGTTTGTCATTTGTGAAATATATTGTATTTGGCTAATCATAGATACTACTTTTTGGTATCTGATGTTTATCCTCTGATCAATTCCATGAAAATTATCTTGTAGAATTTCTATCTGAGGCATTAGGATGAGGGCATGTGGTCTTGTTTGAATTTAGTGTAAACTTCTTTTTAGAGAACAAACTATAGATAGATGGTGAGATGTTCAGTTGAGTGCTATCGTGAGAAGTTCATTCTTCTTTTAAGTCCTTTTATTAGTGTTGGATCCATGTATGCATCACCAGGTTTTTCATTCAAAGAGTGGACTGAAACTACTCCCAAAGAAAGGATGTAACTAGCTGTCTTAACTGTACATCATTACAATAAGAACTGCAGGCCTTTTCCATACAGGCTTATTATCAACGTATCTGTTTAGGATGAATGCAAAGATAATATAAAAAATAAATAAAAGTTGCTGAGTTGGGGATTCTTAAATAGTTATTTATGAGATAAACTATTTATTAAACTGGCACAAAGCAGTTGTCTTGTTAACAAAAAAATTAATCTGCTCCCATTTGTGATATATTAAAAAAATATATATAGGATTGCTAAAGAGTGTTTTAAAAGATCATTCAAGTAAGAAAGAGATTACTTTTAAAATGTTGTTAGGTGGTCTTTGAAATACAGTTTAGAATTGGAAACTTATTTCCAATGGCCATATCAACTGAGCAATGTTATCTTTGAAAAACCATAAGCAATACATGATCCTTTAGGGGCCCTATTTTTTAATATCAAATAAATTTCAGAAGAAAAAGAGAGAAAAAAAATAAGGAATCAGCAGCCTAGGATCATGTTTATAAATACTGACTACTAGATAAAAAAAATAAATGAATAAATAAATTATATATATAATAGCCCTTCAAAAGGTACATCTATTCCAAGTTGCTCAAGTTTCAAACCATTCTCTCTTGAAAATATGTCAATACATGTGACTCTAATCCCCCAACCAAACATAGCCCTAAAGTACCTAAACAAGTCTTCTAACACATCAGTACCTGGAGGTACTTGGTAGAAAAATGTGGCATCCCTAACCCAATTAAGTAGCCCATTGATGGTTTAGTTTGAAACTCATATAGTTGCAATCTGATATACAAACATGATAGATGGTGAGATGTTCAGTTGAGTGCTATGGATGGAGAAAGAGACAAGGAACAGGAGATGTCAGGAGAAGTAATGTAGTGAGAGAGAGAGTGTGTGTGTGTGAGATAGAACACAAGTGGTAGTGCTCAAGAGAAGGAAACAAGATGCATGGGAGAAAGAAAAGGTCTTGTGTGGATTATAAATAGTGTTTTGGATATTAAACTTGAGAAAACTTGAGATAACACACTCAAGCCCAATCAGCAGAGTAATTGCCTATTGAATAATCTCACTACTGGGTGATGCCATGTCAACAATGAATAATGGGTTGATTGTATAGACAGGTTTCTCATTCCATAAGGCTTAGAATTCACAATTATTTTCATCTGTTTAGCTCTATAATAACTTGTGAGCTAGTTTACTTCAGAATGACTTCCCCAAGAGAAATACTTGACATCTTTTTTAATTAGCTTTTATTTAACAACTTCTTCTTCATACATGATATTTTTTTTAATTAAATATTATTTATTTATTTTTATTTAATAATGAAATTATTTATTTATCTACATTTAATAATTTAATTAGGTTATATTGAATGGCGAGAGCACCGACTCAAAGGCAACTTGTGTTAGTATTTTGGATGATGATCATGCAAGCTTCAGCGATCTATGATTATATGAGGCAATACTATCGTAACAGAATTCTCCATAGAGCTCCTCATAGGAATTGGAGGGCTGAGAGGGAGTTGGTATTGAACCGAATGTTCAACACCAGTGATAGGACTTGTCATGAGCTACTCAGGATGAAAATGGGTGCATTCCATAATTTGTGCAATCGCTTATGTGTTTACGGCTTAGCTCATAGCCGATTTGTGCGTGTTGAAGAGCAAGTAGCTATTTTCCCATCCACAGTTGGCCATGACAATCGCAACAGAGTTGGAAGTTTTACATTTTTTAGGTCTGGCCAAACTGTTAGCTATTATTTTCATAGAGTGTTAAATGCATGTCTTAATCTCTATAGAGATGTTGTCACCAATGCTACTGCTCAAAACTCCCCCAATGATAAGGAGTATGTTCAAGATTGGTTCCATTACTTTCAGGTTAGATGTTTATAATAATAAGATTGATTTATATTTTTGTTAGGATTTAGATACTTACCACTCAAATAAATTGTACCTATAATAGGATGCTGTTGGTGCTATAGACGGTACTCATATTGCTGCTTATGTCCCTGTGGAGGAACAACCAAGGTATCGGAATAGGAAACAAGTCATCTCTCAAAATGTATTAGTGGCATGCACTTTTGATATGAAGTTTACCTATGTGCTTGCCGGTTGGGAGGGATCAACACATGATGGTCGTTTATTGAGAAGTGCAGTCTCACGACAAGGTGCTAGGTTGACAGTTCCTCTTGGTATATTATATATCCCTTGATCTATTACAGTAAGAAGAATATATGACTATACCACTAATTCTTTCTTCTAATAATATAGGTAAATACTATCTTGCTGACACGGGGTTCCCCTTAGTCCCTGGTTTTCTTACACCTTATCGGGGTACACGTTATCATCGTAGAGACATTCAGGGTCTACTTCCTGAAAACCGCAAGGAGCTATTCAACTTTCGACACTCATCTCTTCGTAATGTTATTGAGAGGACCATTGGCTTGTTGAAGAAGAGGTTTGCCTATCTTAGGCATCAACCCTTTCATGATATAGATACACAAGCGAAGATCGTCCTTGCATGTTGTGCCTTGCATAACTTTTTACGTGTTGATGACTCAGATGATCTCTGTAGTGATGATGAGGTTAGTGACAATGAAGTAGACCCCCCACATGTCGATGTGCCTGAAGACTCACATGTTAATGCCAACATCAGAATCACACCTGAAGTAACGTGGACCAACCAAAGAGATTCACTGTCTAACATTATGTGGGATGCTTTCGACGCTAACAGCTTTGACGCGACCTACGATGAATGATTTATGTTATGTTATGTTATTAATTTCAACACCTTATGTTATGTTTTGTTATGTCATATCTTTATATTGCACATTTATGTATTTTTAATTGCAAATTTCAGCAACTTATGTTATGTTATTTCATAAATTCTGAGTTCACATTTATTAGCTTTTATTGCATATTTTAGCCATATATGTACTATGTTTTCTTGGTTTTGTTATTGATTTTTAAAGTGAAACAGAAAATGGGAAGTCGTCGAATTAGCAATCAAGGCTCATTTGCTTTATTCCTAGGCACACTTTCACGGTCTCGACTCTATACATGGTGTTGAGGAAATCACCCTTGACTTCCTCACAAGTAGAAATAAAGAAAAGGCAAGTTAGTTTGGTGGGGACGCTATGGATGAAGCACTGATTAATACTCTTTTAGAGGTGGTGCTTGCGGGGCCAAGAAGAACTGAAAATGGATTTAAGGCCGAGGAATGTACAAAGGTTGTCAACAAAGTACTGGAATGTTGCCAAGTGGCTGTTGGAGTTACTCATGTGAGGGCTAGATTGAAGACCCTCAAAACAGATTACAAGGAGATCACAGAGCTGCTCAAGATAAGCGGGTTTGGCTTGGATGAAAATAGCCGAGTCTCAGCGGATCCTCTTGTTTGGGAGAAGTACCTTCAAGTAAATATGACTTTTCTCTAATTTATTCATAATAATTAGAGTTCATTTTTTGAAAGTTTTATTAGATGCCATGACATTCCACATTAAAAAGAATAGTAACTTTCAATTGGTTTTTATGCTTCATCTTCCCAACGACTGTTTGCATTGTAGTACATTGAACCACAAGTGGAATATCATGTCTCAACTCTCATTTTGAATACTATAGATTTGAAATATTTTTTTTTTTTGGAAAAAAGTGTAAATCTCTATTTACATTGTTCTTCTATATTTGTGTGTGTGTTTGGTTGCAATTGATTCCATGTATTTTGTTTTTCTTTTTATATGTTTATTTTTTATGTTGAAGATTTAAGTTTTCATCTATCAATTATATCAAATAAAATCTAATGTTATTGGTTATTGAATCAGAAGATGGCATTTTTTATCGATTTCATGCATTACCTGTGCATCTGAACAATAATAGGACTTGTTTAGTATATTTTTATATGGAAAAGTAGTTGTTTATTCATTATGCCTTGTATTGTGTAGATAATGTTACATTGGTTTTTACAAACTTTAGTAGTTTATTTGGTTTATTAGTTTATTAATAATTTCTTATGGTTTTATGTCTCATGATTTTTTAGGAAAATCCGGATGCAAAAAATATGAAGAGGAAGTCATGTCCTCGCTATTATGATTTGGCAACCATTTTTGGCAATGACATTGCAACCGGAGATCGAGCTATCTCGGGGAATGATTTTGGACCAATGAATGAAGTTGAAATCAACAACCCAGTGGGAACCGGTCTAGTGGATGAAGATGAGTTGGAGGAAACATACCCAACTCCGTAAGCATTACCTAATACCCCAATGAAGCCGCACAAGGGAGAGGCTCGAGAGCTAAACGTAAACGTGGGAAACCATTGGATGATGCCGCCTCGGCCCTCAAAATTATGGCTCAATCCTCGCAAGATATAGCCATTGCGTTGAAGGAGCAAGCACCTCCAAGTCGTGTCGATATGCAAGCAGTTTTAGAGAAACTCCGAGGATTGGGACTTGTGGAATGTGATGTTATAGATCTCATGCAAATGTTTGTGCTTAGCAAGGAAGAGGCTAGTTTTTTCCTTGAGATGAATGATGAAGCGTTTTTGCGTGGTTGGTTGAATCGCAAGCTCGGCAAGTGATCTATGTCTCGGATTATGGTTTTGTTTTATCGGAAGAAATGTGTACTTTGAACTATGTTAACATGCTTTTTATTTGTGAACATGCTTAGGTACTCAAACTTTTTATATTTGAACCTTTCTCATTGGTGAAATATGTGAACATGCTTTTTTATTGGGTTATTTCAAAATTGTGTTTTATTTTTATGTTATGTGTTTTTTTATTTATGTGTGAAATCAATGATTTTTGTATATATATATATATATATATATATATATATATATATATATATATATATATTGGGTTATCTATAATCCATATATTATGTAAAATATACAAATGAATCTATTTCTATTTAAATAGGTTATATAATATATAATATATATTTTATATATATGGAACATATAAAAGGAGTGATCTTTAATAATAATAATAATAATAATAATAATAATAATAATAATAATAATAATAATAATAATAATAATAATAATAATAATAATAATAATTTCTTGTGTTAAGGTTAAGTAGTGATAAAAAATAGGTAAATATATTTTTTCCAGGGTGTAAATTAAAAAATTCTCATGGAAAATATTATTTTTTCTAGGGAAAATTTATGCAATCAAACAACAAATTTGATATTTTCCATAGATTTTCCATGGAAAATAAGGGCAATCAAACAGTAAAATATGAATTTTCCATGGAAAATGTAGTTGGAAAATACAGCCAATCAAACAATCATTTTCATATTTTCCACGGAAAACTTTTCCATGGCAAATTTTTACATGGAAAAGTTTTCTTTTCCACCCAATTTTCCATCTTGTAATCAAACACAGCCTAGATACTTTTTGACAAATAATATTTCTTAAAAAAACTTATTCTACTCAATTAAACAATATTATCCTTCCAAATATTTCCCAACTAAAAACCAAAATAATTTATTTAACACTATCTTTCGTTTTATATCATATCGCCTTTACTTAATATTATTTCTTCAATAATTCATCGACCCAGATCGGAAATTTTCAGGTCAATGGTTCCAGTCATCCTTGAAATCTTTGTAACATCCGCAGATGCATCTCTCTTGAGACCAGATCCATGAATCACAAACTTTTAACTCGCCCGATCTACTTTATCGGAACTCTAAAATTTGTCTGATTCTCCTACTTAATTAATCTTGATTAATTAACATTCATGAAATCTCCCAATTAACTAATCGAAGTTATTTTTACCGTCCGCCTCCAACTATTCCAAGGGTAAGCGGCCTGGCCCAGTAAGGCCTTCCCCAGGCCCATTAGTTGCGAGGCTGGATTTTAATTCCTTAACCCTCGATTTTCCTTTAATTGGGCTTTAAAATAATTAATTTATTTCCCATGCTAATTAATCTCATTAATTGTCAAAATTTTTCTGATTTAGTTACTTAGAAAATTCAGGGCATTACAGATAGGGTCATATCTACCCTTAGTTGGCTCTGACTGTCTGTTACATTTAAGCTTTCATTGTGAACTTGATTTAGGAGACATATGAACTCCTTCTTAGACTTGTGTTTGTATAACTTTAAGTTTATCTTGGTATTGTATTCCAACAGTTTGAGTATTTATGACATTAGAGTTTCCTTATGAGTTAAGTTTATTAAGTTATAGAGCCTTAGGCTCAGGGTTTACCTCCTGACCTGCCTGGTGTGACACTTGTCTCCTATTTGAAGATGGGTGTTACAATCATACTTGGGAACGAGCATGGCACGGAAGAAAACGACGGATTTTTCAAAAAACCTAATCAAGGAGGGACTCGTGGATCGCTAACCGATCCTTCACCTAGCTTCGAAGTGAATCCAGGGGACACGTGGCATGTCCTAGGGAAAATTTGAAAGGAAAAATCTGTACAAGAAGTAACTAACCAGGAGGATTACCCGGAAAACACATGTACCAAGAAATTGAAGATGAATTGGATGGCTTATGGCAGATAAATTGGAATATGATGGGACCTACCCTACCAATCTAGCAATTATCAGCAACAGGCTTGTGGAAACAAGGGTTTAATAAATGTTAGTTTGCTAGGAAATGAAGACATGCAGGCAGATATAACCGGAGAGGCTTTGGAAAGTCTAGATATATCATTTGATAAGATAAACAATGAAGCACTTGGAGCTAACACATTAAGAACATGGACAGAAGGAGAATACCTCACAAGGGAATCCCAACCCGACCCATCCTTAAAAGGTCCCTCCCAAGGGACGGGAAATTGGCCTATTGAACATGGTGCTTCGAACCTAGGAGGGAATGGCCTGGCCCTAAACAGAGAAATTGTGTTTTCCCAATACAAAATATAGTTAATCTAGACCTCTCCAACCTCACCCTCACGTTTGTGCATGGCTCCTGGAATTTACTCCCGGAACAGGCTTGGGAAAGTGATAAGCGTTCAATTGATCATGTTTTTATAGCAATTCTATGCACATTATTCATATGATTTCAAGTAATTATCACCTAATGATACTTAATTAGTGTTAATTCTTAATTGTAGGGTACTAGAGAGCTACGAAAGCTAAACAAAAGTAATACAGATCAGATCGAAGCAATTCACAAATTTATTGAAGACATACGAGCTAGCTTACGGGCGTAAGCACCCATATGAAGCAAGTTACGGTAAAGCCTCTCCCGTAAGCAACCGTAAGAAGACTCTTATGACACATCCCCCAAACATAGAGAGAGTGTTACGGGAGATCAATTGACCGTATCATCAACTGTACAACTTGTAGATGGTCTTACGGGCAGTCTTACGCCCGTAAGACCGCCTGTGTGCCTCGCACTTTCGGAGGCCTTTGACGACCCAATCTCATTCTTTGATTTAAGTTGGATTTGGTGATTGGAGTGCGGAATTATGTGTATTAACTTGAACATTATAAATAGCTACTTTAGGGTTTAGAGAAGGGGCTTTTGGAACTTGAATCTCATCATCCCTCTTGGAGGCTCCCACCCTTCTCTCCTCTTTGGAGATTTGGGCACCATTGAAGATCGTGGAGCAAGGAGAGGAAGGCAAGCATCAAAGGGACACCGCCAACGGTCATCCCTAATGGTGGAGGGAAGGGTGTTTCATATTATAATTCTTATCTTTCTCTTGAACATTGTGGTTGATTTTTTTTCCTTTTAATGGGGAACTAAATTTGTAGATACTTGGGTATGATGAACCTCAAGATTTATCTTTAACTTTGCTTGTATGGAATTCTATAATTGAATGAATGTTTCTATATTTTGAGAACCTATTGGTTGTATTGTATGGTATTGATGCTTTACATTGCGACAACCCTAAGCATCAATCTAGATCTATAGAGGTGTACACGATAACGATCCCTCTATATAACCCTAGATCTACTTCAATAGGTGGGGGTTGTAAGCATGCCCAATGATCGGGTGTTTAAGAGAGAGACTCTTTAAGACGGATTATTCCCACAACTCTTCTAAGATTATGTGTTCCCTAGAGTGAATTAATGAAATTGGATTAGTAACTCGCCTCGACGGAGGGGGTGAAAGCATTGTAGGAGTGCTTGGTCCATAAACCATATCCATTCATTAGAAGTTTATACTTGCCCCAATTTAAGAATATCCGGAGGGGATTCATTGCCCAAGTATCTCTCCCTTTATGATTGATTGCCCTCATTACTTTCATCAAGTTGATCTTAAGCCACTTTCAATTTTATAAATTAAATTAGAAATTTGACAACCTTTGGATACGCTAGGTAGTAGATAATTAGATAGGATTAGTGATCTAGGTCTTTGTGGGTTCGATGTCGACTTTCATAGTCCACTTTATTACTTGACATGGCCAGGTTGCACTTGCAGTATAAGCCTAAGCATTAGGCTCACGCATAAGAAAGAATCACTACAACTGTATCCCAGTAGGAACAAACGAAAGAAGAAGCCAAAGTTTAGGAGAGATTAAATCGATCGAAGCGCAAGTGATCCTGAGGATCGACAAGCTCACTGATGAGTGCATGAATATACATATTTTCATATCATATTTACATGAACTTTGCACACCTTTTTGCATGGTTTCTTCCACTTTTGTGGACTTTTGGGTATTTTGTTGTGATTGGACAGGAAAACAGATACCTGGAACAAAAGAAGCTAAAAATGGATCAATTCCAATCAAAAGAAGCTGAAAAGACATATTCCATATAAGAGGTTGACCAAGTGGCAATCGGAAGGGGTGTTCTATGACAAAGGAGAAAAGAAAGAGAGGAAGTGATAGAGCTGTGAGAAGTAGGAACGAACTACAGAAGTCTGGAATTTATTAAAATATCTATAGAAATTTAAATCCAATCTTCACCAATCAGATTGAAAATCAAGGAGTCATAAACACCTAGTTAAATTTTCAGGTCAATTGAAGTTGAAATGGTCATCTGATCGAGCGTTTGATGAAGACTATGCAGACATGGAAAAGTGACACAAGCGCAGACCATATTACACGGGCGTGTACTAGACCGTGTCGCTTTCTGTACCTATGAAACTGCCCAGAATCTATCCAGAATTTATCCAGAACTTATCCAGATGTTCACATGGGCGTGTGCAAGATCTATATGGGCGTGTTCACCTAAAACATCCAAAACCGCGTGAATTCAAATCCGAAGTTATCTAGAATCACACACGGACTCTACACACCCATGTGGTATCAAATTTAAGTCTATAAAAGGCGGTCAGATCTAATTTAGAGAGGCATCTTCGGGCGGAGGCCCAGGGGGCTTATAGCATATCCAGGAATCGATGGCTAGGGTTTTGGGGGAGAACTTCGAAGCGGAGGAAGCACCGTGCCGGGAGTCTATGAGTCTTTTTGTGTCTTCCTCCTTATTTATTATGATGCTTGTCATTAGTATGAGAGGCTAAACCACTTGAGGTGCCTCGGGTCCTTGAACTCTTAGATGAACTTGTGAATCTTTATTCTTCTTAATATTAGTTTCCCTTTTTATTCATTTCTGTAAATTGTCTATGTGTGCTTATTCATATGGTTTGTTAGTGTGAAAGCGCCAGCCATACTATTAGAATTGCTTGATACATGATGAGAGATCACGGTCAAGCTAGGTCTTAGCATAGACAATAGGGGGTGCGCACGCTGAGAGATCAGGTGATCGCTTGGGTTGCTTTGCAACTCGTCACACCTCGACCTCGAGAACATGAGCAGACCAGCCGTACCCAAGTGGAGACGAGCCCCACTCAGATACAAGGCTTAAGTAATAAAAAAACATGTAATAAAATAAATCCAAATATTCATAAATAATCAAACTCAGAGTTCTACAGCGGAATATAAAATCAGGGTTCAAAATACACTATAACAATCTATACAGAATTAGGCCTTATAGGTTCCTAAAAACACATACAATCTCATACACAAAGGAAAGACTTGAGGTCCTAGAACCTTGGTAAGCTAGTCCCAAACTCTCGCGCAGCTCCTGAAACAAATCCAGCTAATCCCTCAAACCTGAAAGAGAGAAAATCAAGTGGAATGAGCTTTCGAAAGGAAAGCTACATTGCCCCATGAGAGTACAAAGAAGCCAAGAGGGATAATCAAAACTAAAAGTAATCCAATCGAAAACATAAGCATATCAGAACACAAGAACAGACACAAGGATCACTACCCATCAATCTCGTAACACAGAATACAACAAGCAATAGACAAGAAAACTTTCACGTCATCTCCCGGTGCTCATCTTAATCACATCCATATCCTCGAGTCTGGTAGCGCTCCTACGTGCACGTACACGGTCAGCGTATCATCCCACTGACGGGTGGACATCAAGAGTTTCCTCCCCCTGGTAGGACTACAGGATGTTCAGAGTGTCCTCCCCCTGAATGCCCACACTTGTCTGCACTAAGTGGAAGAATCTTCAACACAAATAGAGCTGAAGCACCGATCCCGGATGGAGCACAGGCTCACGTGTTTCCACGGCCACGTGCCGATCAGCGTGAATGTTATGCTCAGCAAGCTCAAGCACATTCAATAAAAGCTAGCACATCAACAAGCATACACTAACATAGGAGTTCAACAAATCAGGAAACGATGACGTGTATGCAAAAATCAAACAAAAATATACCAACCAATAAAAGTTCAAATATTAGAACAAGAATAAAAAATACGCAACAATATCAAGGCCAAGAAATACTTCGAACAATGAGGCAAAGTCAAGAATAAGCCAATAAATCAAAAAGTCTAGGTAGGAACTAGGCCGAAGTACTTACTTCAACTTGTAAACTAATCGACTGACCCGTGTCCTTCCTGACGTGGCTCAACGCTTTACGTTGATATTTGGTAATGATAACAACAACTTAGTACCATCACCAAAACAAAATGATCTATTAATATTAATAATAATATTAATGTGGAATTCCTGAAGTTAATGTGTAGTCCCAAAGAACAGCTCATAGCTTTTCACCCAGGAATAAGATCGAGTTGATTTAAGGCTTGTTGGAAGATCTCTTCCCCTTATTTTCAACGGTATATTATAAGCCTCTATTGGATAATCACAGGATGCCCAGTTGTCCCTCGAAGGGGACAACCAGTCTGTAGGCCATTCCTTGTTTCCAAATTGACTAAGTTTGGTCCCTTAGCTTGAACCTACTTAACATGCTTACTTATAATTCACCATTCCAAATCTAACCTGACTAAGTCCAACCTACTAACCTTCAGTCTTATAAGAGCTGCATTCTATCAAATTGGCCTACAGGACCATCTTATTAGCCCAACTAAACCAATCCCAAGATTTATAAGAACTTTATACCATCTAACTCTATTTTCATGCAACTAATAGATGATCTTTAGATTGAATAAAAGTCAGTTCCACTCACTAATTATCATAACAACACATGGACAGCTACAACTGTGACAGTACCAAGTTAATTACAATCCAGTGAGACTTCTCCTTCTTGTCTATTTATCAAGAGAACCCATGCAACTAAACCATACCACTATGATGCTAAACATTAAGTACAACCTCCTAAAATCTACCACCATCTATAACCCATTAACTTGTTCCTGACATGAACTAACCCAATCCGTTTTCCATCTGTTCCCTAAAAGTGGGTTGAGCCCATTATGAAGATATAACCAACTATTGTAACCCTTGTACCTTACTTGATTATCATCCCTCTGATTTTATATATATCTCATTTGAAGTTGGGCTCATTCACTAACCAGGTCCAGCTAGACCTCACCTACTTTAATGTTGTGTCACAAGTGACCATATATTCATGTTTTAAAATGAAAATTATCACTCCATATCTCACAGCCTCAATTTAACAATTCAAGAGAGTTGTTCAATAAGTATCATACACATAAGTTATGGTTCATATTACTATTCTTAATGACCAAATTTATTGTTATTAAATCAAACTCAACTCTAACCATGCTTGTGTTTCCCATAAGTTCAACAGAAACATTGACGGTGTAAAGATATAACTAACCTAACTCTGGTGATCAACCGAGGCAGGGTAGCTTGGTTCGGTGCCCGTGCTCCTCAGATGTCCGTGCGACTCTCCGGCGCCTGGTGGAGGCTGCAAGGTCTCCTCCTTCTCTCGAGATGATGGCGATGCTAGGGTTAAAGACTAGTTCTTTTATAGGCCTCACGGAGGAGAATGGACAGCACCGTGATCCCGG